>CM061132.1:80893584-81279846 GCA_030789695.1 Scilla litardierei | reverse complement strand
CGGAACATCAAATTAGCGTAAAAAATTTAGCAGGAATGCACGGGCGGCGCGGGCATGTGCCCTCAGGCACGGTTCATTTAAGATATCCCCTCAAAATCTTTGTTCTCCCCAAAAATTATTTCCCCTCCAAACTTTAAACAGACACAAATTTAGTTTCGGCACGGACGGCTTCGGCGTGGCGCTTTGACGCAGACTCGTGTCATCAGCCACGGTTCATTTAAGATATCCTTTCAAAATCTTTGTTCTCCCAAAAAATTATTTCCCCATCCAAAATTTAAACGTACAAAAATTCAGCGGCCAGCCTTCCGCGTGGGCGCCTTCGACACGGTTCATTTAAAATATTTATAACTCAAAATCTTGGATTTCATAATTTTATACGAATAGTAATAATTAATGCACAATAATAGTTATTTAGTTCCACTAACAATTTTAGTTTCTCCAAAATTTTGTTTCCCTAAAGAATTTCGTTTCCCTACAAATTTTAATTCCCCTTAAAATTTAGTTCACTCCAGTTTTAACTCGTCCCAAAAATTTATACCCCTGAAAATTAAGTTACACGCGTTGTTACTTAATTCCAATAACAGTTATTTAGTTCAACCCAAAAATTTTAGTTACCCACAAAATTTAGTTTCTGCAGAGAATTTAGTTCCGAAAAAAATTTAGTTCCCCTAAAATTTGGTTTCCTCCAGATTTAGTTCTTTCCAAAATTTTTGGTAGAGAGGTTTCCAAAGAAAGAGGAATTTCCTGGCCTCTAGCAATGAGTTAATGTCAGCATAGGATGCATGAATGCAACAAATACTCATGTTGCTGGCAAAGCACAAATATTGCAGAAGATCTCACGCTGCTTTTATTGAGCTTATTTTGTGTCAACACATATTGCCATCATGTTAATCAAGGCAGGAGAAGCAAAGTTATGTGAATTATTTTGCCTAAGAGCAGTTTTTATGACCAATGCTTTATTACTTTAGATGGAGATTGAACAAACTGCTAGTTAAAGGAAGCTTTAATACGACAACTTGTTGTGTAGAGAATTGTTTGATAGTAGCATTCTCTTTGCTACTAAAAATGAGGAACTCAGCATGCACGTAGTCCTGGATCATTGTACTTGTGATATTTACTTTATGCATCCAAAATCCATACCATAACCAGAGCCAAAGCATGAGATTAGTAGAAACATAGAGAAATTCATAATTCATAATTACAAAAGCATCTGCATAAAGTCAAATACTCCAAAATAACGATCCATGGCAAATACCTATACAAAAACAAATCAACAATGCCAAGACACTAATCATATCCTAATACCAATTTTAAAAAAAGATACAACGAAAAATAAGTTTCCAAGTATTGCAAATGTCTAAAATCACATCTGTACTAATCAAATCCCTAACAATCTCCAACAAAGGGAACTGCTCCAAAAGGAAGCTCTCCATTTTGTCACATGGCTTCTCCTTAAGATACAGCTGATGCATCTCTAATGATGTCGTACAATTCACCTCACTTTTGAATGACAACAATGCATCCTCCGAGTTGTTATCCTTTAGTTTCATTGACCCATGAACATCTGCCTTGACATCCTCATTTCCTTCTTTAGGGACGACATTATTAGGTTCTCGCAAATGGCATTGAGCTTCGCAAATGGCATTTTAGCTCAATACGGCAAATCTTTTTCTGCAACATTTTCCACTTCTTCATCTAGGCCAGACTCCTAAGTAAAAGAAAAAATGTTATGAAACTACACATAAATTTATTAAAATTTTACAGAAATGGACAAACTTAATAATATAAATATCCTCATAATGAAATTGAATCAAATTGAACATTGGAGGCAACTCGCAGCTTCATCAAAATCACTATCAAATACATCTGCAGTTTATGGTTTTTCGTCATAGTCAAAATCATGTTCTTCCTATAATGATAAGGGAAAATATTCAGTTAATAATAGGATAGCAATTAACATGTCCAAATTATCAAATACATCTGCAGTTTATGGTTTTTTGTCATTTTCAGAATCATGTTCTTCCTACAATGATAAGGGGAACATATTCAGTTAATAATAGGATAACAATTAACATGTCCAAACTATCAAATACATCTGCATTTTTGGTTGTTCTACATAGTTAGCAACATGTACTTCCTACAATGATAAGAGGCAAAATATTCATTTAATAATAGAATAACACATTAACATGCCCAGTCTAGTTTTACATAACTAACATCATCAAACTTATATGACCACATATCTCACATTAACATGCCCATGGATTAGCTTCATCTCCATTCCACCTTTTTTCGCTCCATCAGTTATGCTCACTTTTCTTGAACTTAGTCAAAAATAGTTAGTATTAGACTTGAACATTTGTATGAGACAGTAAAAAATAAGGATAACAGATGGCTACCTCGCTCGCAATGCAGTTCATATGTGATCCCACAATCTCAAGCTTTGGTGTCCAGTTACAAACTCAGAACCTGCATCAAAGCCATTGATAGCAATAAGATGCCCGAAGCCATTAGAATGCATGACTCCATGCATTAAGTACTGGCCTTGTGAGTCCACCATCTTTGAACCATTGCTACCAAGCTCACTGCTCAGGCTATTCGCCTCTGGCTTGGCTCCCTTGGACAGTAACACAAAGTGGTATCTTTTGCTGCATATCATGTGATGCCCCTGGCCTACACATTGGTAAGCTTTTTTTAGCTTGGATTGGGTTTAATTTTCTCTGGCAATTAGCATCGAAGAATACATATGAAGTGTGTTATAAACAAACTGGCAAAGATGACAGTATCGGCAAAGCGACTCTCCAGCGGCCTCTTCAACAACGAACAGGGTGAGGCAGGTGGAAGGATATCGATGGTGCTCAAGCTGAAACGAACAACACAACATTTGAATGCAAAGAATTTATGAATCATACATAGTTATTGAAATTGAGACAATTATGAAATCCTACACAGTTTGAGTACACAGTTTAAAAGTTTTATAAGTGCAGGATTTCATATGCATAAAGCTTGAATTACTTAGAATTAATGGAGAAGATACATGGTATAAAATTCAGTTTGTGATGAAGCAATTTTTTCTTTTCTTTCTTTCTTTCTTTTTTAAATTAAAAAGTGGCACATGGACACTTGCTTCATTAATCAGAATATAATGCAACAAAGAAAGAAGTAAAGACGCTTAGGAAATTTAAAGTGCTACTTGCCAAATAGAGCTTGCTAGATTCAGCACAACACTGAATACGAAGCTTGGCTTTCTCTATTGTGGTGTTTAGAGCTCATAACTCTTATATTCCAGTAGTGCATCATAGTCAAGCTGATTCTGTTGCATGAAGAACATCAAAGATTTTTTTTCCAAACCTAAGTGAGCTCATTGCAAATTGAATTGTGTACCAGAAAATAAATCAACCCTTTGAGAAGAGAGCACATTAAGAGAAAAGCAACATCTAAAGTGAAGCAAGATAGCATAATAGCATGACAAAAAGAGAATCGATACAACACATGCAAGTATCCTCCAAAAACACTTCAATCTACAGCCTGCCATTGTCTGTAAAATCTAGTTCCAACCTTCTTTCTCTCTTGGCCTGGAAAGTAAATTTTCCTCTATTTTATCAAATGATGGACCTGCCCAAGGACCAAATACTAATTTCAAGAGATAATCCTTTTATTTTTTGAAAAAAAACAAAATTTTGCAAGATTGTGCAATCTATGTCGTAATAGAAACCCAACCTGAATGTAATACATTTACACCCTTCGATCTCCATTTAAACCTCTATGGGAATAAAAAATTGCTGATAAACCTAAAGAGCAAGAAATAGATTTGACATTATCGTATAAATGAAGTGCATGTACATCAACATAACACATTTGATTTATATTTCATATGTTATCTACTAAAATTAACTTGTTGGAGAGATACTTTGATCTGCATTATCCGAATGTTCACTTAAAACCTCAAAACTCAAGAAACCTGAAAATAAATCAAACCTTTGAGAAGAGAGTACAATATGAGAAAAGCAACAGCTAAAGTGAAGCAAGATAGCATAATAGCATGACTCGAGCAGAAAAGAGAATTGATACAACCAAGGATCAAATTGAGGACATTCATATTACATACAGGGGTAGTTAACTTATAACCATATGTGGTTAACTTATAACCATATTATATACAACAGTGTATCAAGTTCCAGGCCTCAGATTGCCAAGTTCTTTCAAGCTCTAAAAGTGGTTCAATCCTTTAGATTTTAATATTCTCACTGGTTATTAGATCAAGCTACATAAAAATATCAAATTGAGAATGGAGAGCAAGAATTTAACCCGATTATAATAACGTTTCAAGCAAACAGGTGCTCCTATTCGAATCTAATTAAAATACTTAATAGAACTGATAACTAAGCTCTTCAATAAAGAATATAGTTAATGTAAACAGATCAGTCATCAATGTACATTAGTCAAAAAGAAAATCTACCTCATATTGTGAGCTACCTCTTGCAGGCGCGTCCCAACCTCGGCTTGCCCCTGGACCAATCACAGGACTCAATCACACATTTACTGCCTTAATGAGCAAGAATTTCTTGAGCTTTCACTCACTGTCTCATACCAAATCTACATGTAGATTAATTGCAAACGCCTGGCATGACATAAAACACTATCCATTTTGCACTACAAATTAATTTCCCCTTAAGGCATATCCATGTACGCATATCCATTATGCAGATTAATTGCAAATTTCTTGAGGTTTCACTTCAATCTTCAGCATGCCTAATTAATACAACACAGGGAAGGCAAAGGTGCAGACCCATTTTGGAAGCTCAGCTTCATTGCTGCTCTCGGGCCTCAACTTGTGATCCACAACGATCCCCATAAGGCCGTCGATGTACCCCAAGCCGTTACTCCTGGCGAGACCCACCCTCAGCCCGTCAGACTTCCATCCGGTTGTCAGCATATAGAGCATCATGTTATCGGGCCCATCAGAGACTCCCAATGGAGAAGAAGAACATGCAGAGGTATATAGCCTGTAAAGACAAAAAACAAACAAAAATCAGAAAGAGTTAAAGAAACCATGAATGAGATATATATGCATGTATTCCTTGTGTGCACGCCTAGCTATTTGGTTCCATGTTTGGTTCCCTGTTCAAACTCATTTTGGCTATAGTTAATAGGCTACATATACCAACAAATGCCATGACCATACTCGGACGATATGGCTTTCAATAAGTTAAACATTTTTTGGGGGTAAATTGACTTAAATCTTACACCCACATCAAATGTAATACAAAATTATACAGGGAAATACACTTTTGACAAACAGAGCATACTGGCCTCATGAACTTTAACCAACTACTGTAACAACAACAAATATGCATAATGACATCAAGACAGGATCATGCATATCAACTCTCATTATGCATCCTGTCTTTTCTTTGTATTGAGCAAAAATATGCATATCATCCTGTCTAATAACATAACTCCCACTTCCTGTTCAAAATAACATAACTCCCTTCCAAAAATATGCATCCTGTTAATTAATATCACACAAAGTAATGTTATATGCTAGTTTATGCCATTGAAGCAGATTAAAGAAGCATTCAATTATAAAAATTGGTCAAATTTTTCTATGCATAATTTTGAAGGGATCAAGGTTTTCAGAAGTATAAGAGAGATCAAATTCTAAGGGATGAAAAACGACCTTGCTTAAGGCCATGGTAGGTCTCCTCAGCTGCAATAGTCGAAGCTGCAACCTACATGAAAAATCAAAAACATCAAATTAGGCATAAAATCAAAAAATCCACTGAAAAAATTCAAATTGGAGATGAATTTGAGATAGAAGTATGATCTCGACCTTAAGGAAACCATCTATTGTCTTGTTGAGAAAAAGATTCCCTAAAACATCCAACATATCATAAGTGTTACCTAGGTATATTGTGGTTAGATGGAAGGGTAATACAAAACACACTTACATGCTTATACTCAACAATGCACAGATTAATTCCAAATAAACCCAATAAAATTTAAAGGGTACTTACTGCATCCTTGACTTTAGCTTTTGAAGTGCTGCTTGCATGTTAAAGACAGAAATTAATTTTAATAGCATATAGAGTAATGTGAACGGGCAAGAAGAGAATTTTTTTCTAACTTCTCTTAGCAAGTGGTTATTTTTTGTGTCATAATTTCTTATGAGAGATGTGTATTTCAACAAAAATTTAAAACGAAAAAAAATTTGGGCAAGGCTGGCACTCATACAAAGAAAGGAGGAATATAATTTATCCTGCAAAAATTAAAAATGCAACAAAATTTTTTTTGGGTGAGGGCTGGCACTCATACAACATAAGGAGGAATATAATTCATCATGCAAATATTAAAAAGACAAAAGGGATCAATTTTACAATAAACATTGGCATAATAAAAGTGACCCACTCTGTAATGAAGGTGAACATAGTAAAAATGTCACTTCTACAATGAAGTTAGATATTATTCTGTCAGAATGTAGCCTGTAAAATCGGGGACACAAAAGTCGTCATTTATATAGCATGGTAAAATCTCACGGCTATTAAATTGGGACACAAAAGTGTGAGATGAAAGTGAGGGAAAAGTGGGATTCAAATTTAAAGCCCTTTAAAAGAGATGAAAGCCATTTAAAAGGTTTAATCCCTCACTTTAAATTTGAATCCCAGATTTCACAAAATAATTTACAGGCTACATTCTACAATGAAATTAGATAAAATCCCTCACTTTCAAAAAAATTAAAGCCATCTAAAGCAAAAGAATTTAATTGATATCATTTAAAATTTTGTGTACAAAAGAATTAATGGCTTTCATCTCACGACAAAAGAATTAAAGCCATTAATGTTATGAGATGAAATCTGTGACACAAAAGTTAGGTATAATTCACAGAATATAGCCATGAGATGAAAGCAATTAAAAAGAAAAATAATTTAAAAACATCTCTCATTTATAGAGGCGATACTTAAGACAGTGAAAGCTTCTTTCATTCACATGAACTCTCACATTTTCCTACCTTCAGGACATGCAGATAGCGGTATACAGATATACACATAGTAGATACTCAAGCCTTAAATCTAATGCAAAATAGCACTCTTATCTTAAAATCTCTGGTTGATTGATGTGAAGTTCAATACTGTCATCACTTATAAATGGGTGGACTGTAATTTAAATTATCCAAGTTCAAAATGTACAATTTTAGTAAATGATGGTAATTATTGCAATGTCTATAATTTTTTATTTTTTCAAAAAACATATGGGGATGTACAAAGAGAGGAGCATAAATATACATCAGATATTTGATTCATGATAGAAAAGGAAACATTGAATAAGCATCATCCTCAAATCAAGAGACAACCTTGTTTTTTTATTTGTTGCGGGGCATAAAATATATGGAGATTTTTTTGATTCATTGTTTGAAATATTTCCACAGTTCAGAAAAATCAACAATTTTGTAAAAATCAAAAGTTTTTTGAAATCAACAATTTTATGGAAATCAACAATCTGTGGACATCAACAATCTGTGAAACAATTTGAAAATTGTTGTTCAAAAAACCGAACCTTTTTTTAAATCAAAGAATAGGATGGGATCAAAGAAAACTCAACACTTTTGCATTACTGCCTTGCGTTCTATGGATATCAACAATCTGTGGATATCAATCAAGCACAGCATTTTGCACTTCCTTGCCAAGCACAGCATTATGCATCAATGAACCATAAGAACATAAGACTTTTATTTTAAAAATATCATGAAATTTTTAAATAGGTAAGGAAATGGAGAGGCATCAATTCTCCAACAATGGTAAGAAATTATTGAATAACAAACATCCCACATGTTGCTCACGATCTAGAAGAACAGGTTCAAGGCAATCCTGATCACTTCCAATGAAGAGGGCATTTTTCTCGCTTTTATCGGTACCTTCGTTCTTGACAGCAGCATTCTGTTTCCCACAGCTCTAACCCATTCATGTTTCTTGTTTGTCTTCCTCTGCATTTTGCCAGAAAAGTGGAGTATCACTTTAGGATTAGTGAGAAGACCCCTTACTCAAGCACTTAATTAACAATCCTAGAATTCATGATTTTCAATGCATGACTTTGCTTACACGTCAATAAGACAACTTAGGGATTACACACACATAATTTTCCAAAGGTTGACTTTTTGTCTTGCCAATGAACATCAGGCTGCTCCATTTCATACCTGATTATGTTAATTTTTCATGAACCAGGTTATAGTTGGACGGAGACATGTTAGTATCATGTCTGCAATCCCAGTAGGAAACTATGGAGTCAGGTGAGCCAATGTTGGCCTTTAATAAAACCTTTTATGTACATGCATTGTCTTCTCTTCTCATCTATACTTGTTTCTCTGCAGGATGGTTTTCGATGACTTGCACAAAACTGGAATTTACACGTGGGATTAAAATGAAACTAAAGCAGAATGTGTTTTCTCATAAAATGACTGGAAAAAGGCTGACAACCATAACTTAAAATACAGTAGTTCATATGATGTTTGTCTCAAACAAAAAATGTTGAGTCTGGCTTCTTGCATTAATCACAGAAATTCTGGTATGAAAGTTTTGAAACATGCCAGATTTAACAAATATAATAATACACTACAAAGTCACTTTAGAAAACTTTTTTCTCAACACAATTCATGAAGTACCTCTTCAGGAACAGTGAGGGAATTTATGAACTTACATTCATTAATGGTCTACAGTGTTACAAATGGATATTTAGTTACCGGGTTACCTAGTTTGCTACACAATTAGTCTTCTTATTGCTCAGCAGCATTTAAGCATCGATTGATCAATTGAATGAATACATACACAGATGCATAGTTCGGGGTTTCCCATTTTTTTTTCACCTTCTAAAATGTTGTTAGGGCTTCCTTTATCTATTATTCAGCATCAAATTTGCAGAATTCCAACATTTTTATATCCATCTTATCGAAAGGTTTGCTTTAGGAATGTACGTCAATGATGATTCTTAGATATGAGATACATCTCATACATACAACATCCAAACGGTTTATTTATTAATTTTTTTAATGCATGACAATGATTAGTAAAGATCTGCCTCAATTCCATGTATGAAACTCCGTACCAATGGGCAGTAATGCCATAAGGATTACATTATATCACAATTTGTTAACCAAAAAAAGCATACATAACCTGTAAATTTATCTAGTTGTGTCGAGTAAGCAATTTCAATTTCTATCGCTTCCTCTCCTTTAAGCTACATGTTCATTAAGAGTTCCCATACAAAAATTTGCACATAAATTAGATCATATACATTGTCAATTAATGCACATTATGAAAAATTGACCAGTGGTTACCTGGAAACCAAGCTAGCCGCAATATATCTGTTTAATAAGCAAGGAAATGAAAAATTGTCATCATTTACATATCAGTACTAAAAAAGCTTTCTGATACTCTTGAAGCATCAAACAAACAATTTGAAATCTTTGTATGTGGCTTCTACAGCTCTATATCTGACTACCCTTCATTTGGTTTTCCGTCGGATAGAAAGTTGAGGACCGAGAACTCCTAGGACTTTGGCAGCGGTTAGGTCAGCTTTCATTGAACATCATTTGCGATTAAAATTTATCCGCGTTGTAGCAGATAATGGCATTACAATAAAATCTGTATGCATTTTCCCACTAACCTCAATTAATAAAACAGTAGCAACAATCTCTACGCAAGAATTTGCATCTATTCATATAAACATATTAAGACTCATTTTTAAATGGAGAACCCACTATCATAGCCTCTGACACATCAAATATCTTTATTGGAGATGTATTCACATAAAATACATTGTAAGCTTGCTCACCTTTACAGTTTAAGGTTGTTTAGATGATACCTAGCAATATTATCTTATTAGAAAATGGAGAACAAAGAAAAAACTAACAACACATGATGTATGACTAAAAGTGTCTGTTCCAGCTGGAGACCGCACTTTTTCTCCTCCAGGTGAATTCCATTCAACAAAAGGATTTGACTCATTTATGATATATCCACTTGTCCATGTCACAGCCATCTGACAACATCTCTTATTAAGGGATCAACCTCAAAAATAATGAATATACATTTTTTATGATAGAAAAATTCTGATAGGAAAAGATACATGGTGTTGAAAACAAATTTTTTATGAATATATATTTTCCCCAGTATTGACAATTATACCAAAATAAAAGGAGTGAAAATAATATAAACAAATAAGAGGAAGCTGAGAAAAATTGATGAATACTTTATGTGAATACATTATGTCACAAAAGCAAAGCTTAAACCATTTATTAATTAAATTTTTGTGACAATGTATTTCATACATGTATCAGATATAAGATATATTGCATACATACAACATCCAAACGTTTTATGTCACAAAAGGTTTGAGTTTCAATTCCATGTATGAAACTCTGTAATAGAAGGCAGTAATGCCATAAGGATTACATTATATCACAATTTGTTAACCAAAAAAAGCATACATAACCTGTAAATTTATCTAGTTGTGTCGAATAAGCAATTTCAATTTCTATCTCTTCTTCTCCGTAAGCTACATATTCATTAAGAGTTCTCATACATAAATTTGCACATAAATTAGATCACATACATTGTCAATTAATGCACATTATGAAAAATAGACCAGTGGTTACCTGGAAACCAAGCTAGCCGCAATGTATCTGTTGAATAAGCAAGGAAATGAAAGATTCTGTTGAATAAGCAAGGAAATGAAAGATTGTCATCAGTTACATATCAGTGCTAAAAACAGCTTTTTGATACTCTTGAAGCATCAAACAAAAATAATCACATCAAGGGATATGTAACATTATGATACTCTTTGTATGTGGCTTCTACAGCTCTATATCTGGCTACCCTTCATTTGGTTTTCCTTCGGATAGAAAGTTGAGGACCGAGAACTAACTTTACTTTTAGATGCAGCCTTCATTCACACATAATCACATCAACATGGTAGGCATCAAGGGATTACCTACCTTCGTGAACCAAAGCACCATCAAAAGAGTAGGACCCGACACACAAAATCCAAAGGCCAAATCCATTAGATAAGAAACGATACATACCATGCACCTCCTCTGTTTGGGAATTTCTCAAAATAGATGAAGAATAAGAAAAAGAAGCGTCGTTGTTCCTACAGTTCCAAAAAAGCCGATTTTTTTCTTGCTTCCACGGACTAAGGCACCGATAGTGGATGTGAAGGCTTCGATGGAGATCATGCAAGTTTCAGAAGTCATCGGCCAATTTTCACCCTAACTCATCAAAGTAACTAATCAGGGATTTTTGGGTTTCCACTCCAACTCATCAAAACCCCCAAAACCTAGCCAATGCAATTTAATCATAAACCCAACCAAATAACCAAAAAAATTGAAAGATATTAAACAGTATAATAATGGGCCAATCAAAAATCTATAAGTTTAACAAATTAAGCTTGTAGTATAACAAATTAAGCAGCTTCACTACTTATTCCATAAATCAAACTTTTTCATGCCAATACATAAAATGAATTTTGAGGATACTATAAAAGTAAACAACTATAAAACTTTGTAATGACAGAAACTTCTTTATGGTAAAGAATTGAAGTTGAAGATTATCTTCGTGTGATCTCTTCCTGACATGCATGACAAATATACTAATTTTTTGACATATGAGGTGTTGCTTAATTTGTGCATGTCATGTCAATTTAGTAGTTTTTTTCAGAAAATTTACATAAACGGAATCACTCGAGCCGTACTGCTTGGGGCTTAAAGTTTGAGCATCTGTTTGTTCTCTGGGTGCCTTTATGTATCATGCATTTTGACTAAAAAGTTTAACTATAACCAAGGATTCAAATACTGGCCAATTGCGATACATATAGGAAATATAGTGTTGGATTTGGAGGCACCCAAGGTGATACCATCCAATTTTAGATAGCTAACCTATTAATTACTGGCTTACTCATGAATATCAAACTGTTCTTGTGTTCTTAAATAGCTAACCTATTAATTTGTCTTCAAATATTTATGAAGTTATTGTGAATTCATGCAAAATTCTAGATTTTTTGGCTACAATTTAATCTCAAAACTGTATGTGAATTATTAATGCACTGATTATTATGTTAGATATTTTGTCAAAATTAATTCTCAGGATTCATGAATATCCAGTATCAATTTACAAATTTAGAAGGTTTACAGATATCCAGTATCAATTGATACTGGAATACTCAGCAAATTTATACAGTATACATGAATATCCAGTATCGGCTAGGATATCCATGAATGTAATTCTCAAGTATACTGAACGTGTTCATCAGCAAATTCTCAGCAAATTTATTCATGAATATCCAGTATCAACAAATGTAATTCTCAGCAAATTTATACTGGATATTCATGAATCCTGGATATTCATGCAAATTTTCTAAAATGATTAATAGAAACACTCACAAATTTAGAAGGTTTCACTCTCAAAACACCATTACATCAATCAACCATCTGTTTAAACTCCCCAAGCTCAAAAAATTCAGGATTCTCAAACAACTCAGTTGCCAAAAAAAGATATGAACTCAATAAAACCATCATTATTTCAACAAAGCTTCACATTACAATCTTTATTCAACAAACCTTCATATTTCAACCTTTCAATATTGCCATTCTGAATAAAATCTTCACATTTCAACAAAGCTTGCTAGAAATCTTCACATTTTACAGTGAGCATGAACTCTTGCAATCTCCACATTTCAATAAAGCTTGCTAGAAATCATTATTTAGAAATCATTGCTGCTTTGGGTAAGAGCAAGCAAATCTCAATCAAACTCAAGTCCTAATTAAAAATATATGAATCCAAAAGAAAGAGAAAAGAATTCTTAAACTAAAATACCTGATCATACTTTCCTTATAGCTCTCAAGCCCAGGTTGGTCTCACCCTGTTCGTCAGCTTCCTTTGGCTACAATGAACCCACATTCTTTATTGCAGACAAATACCTGCAGACAAAAAAAATTCCACCCCCAAATAAATAAACTGGCTGATATGGTTTCTTGATGAAGAGAACTCGATCAGAATGCCTACCTTGATGAAGAGAACCTACTATTTGAGGAAGGGCTACCTTGATGAAGAGATCAAGAATTCAGGCCGCAGCTTCCGCCCTGGGGAGGCAGGTAGGGGGTAGGGGGTGCTTGTGGAGGCAGGGGGTGCTCGGGGAGGGGGCAGGGGGCAGGGGTGTTCCCCTTTGGGTCTGTTGTTCTCCGATCTCTCTGCAGTTCTTTGGGGAGCTCGGCATTGATTCCGCCCTGGGGCTTCTTCTGGGCATCCGTCCAGGTCTGTAGAAGTCGCCCTTTTGGGTTCTCTCCGTCGTCCCCCTTCTCCTGGGACCTCTTCCGATCTCCTAGATCCTCGATGATCAGCCCTCATACGCAACCTCATACGCAGCCCTAAAATTTCAAACCTCATCGAGGGTTTTTTATGTCCTCGATGATCAGCCAGGTTAGCGGGGGTTTTTTGGGAGGCAGCGGGGGTTTTTTGGGTGCAGCGAGGGTTTTTTATGAGGCAGCGGGAGTTTTTTGGGTGCTGAATTGTTCCCCCCAAAATTAATCCCTTCCCAAATTTAATTCCCCCCAATATTTTGTTTCAAACTTAAAATTTCAAACTTAAAATTTCCCCCCAAAATTTGTCCTAGTCATCATCAACTTACATCCCTTTATCCAATTTCTCTTATCCAATTTCTCATATCTTATCCAATTTCTCTTATCTTATCCAATTTTCTCTTAACAACATCCCTCATATATACCCAATTTCTCATCTCTTATCAAAAACTCTTATCCAAAAACCTATGATAACATCCCTGTTTTATAATATAGATACTAGCAAATAACACATGCACACGTGCTCGTAGACTGGAAAAAAATGGTCGGAAAGGGAGGGGAAGAAAAAAGTGTGGGTGTGTGTGGGGAGGGTCCAATGGCAAAAATGTAAAACCAGGAGTTGTATGTGCACAATTTCCCACCTCTTCTCTTATCTCTCAAAATCACATCACAAAATTCCCCACATCTATATACTCTTGTCAAAAATTCTCTTATCCAAATTCTCATGTCCAATTTCTCATATCCAATTTCTCTTGATAACATCCCTATTTTATAGAATAGATGTATGTAAATGTATGTATGTAAATGTATGTATGCATATGTATGTATATGTATATATGTATGTATATATATATATATGTATGTATATACTCTTGTCCAAATTCTCTTATCCAATATCTCTTGACCAATTTCCCTTATCCAATTTCTCTTGATAACATCCCTATTTTATAGAATAGATGTATGTATATGTATGTATGTATATGTATATATGTATATGTACATATGTATGTATATATATGTAGGTATATATACTCTAGTCCAAATTCTCTTATCCAATTTCTCTTGATAACAACCCTATTTTATAGAATAGATGTATATATATGCATGTATATATATGTATATATGTACATGTATATATGTATGTATATAAATGTATGTATACACTCTTGTCCAAATTCTCTTATCCAATTTCTCTTGTCCAATTACTGTTGTCCAATTTCTCTTGATAACATCCCTATTTTATAGAATAGATGTATATGTACGTATGTATGTATATATATATATGTATGTACATACTCATGTCCAAATTCTCTTATCCAAATTCTCTTGTCCAAATTCACTTATCCAATTTCTCTTGATAACATCCCTATTTTATAGAATAGATATATGTATGTATGTATGTATATGTATGTATATGTATACTCTTGTCCAAATTCTCTTATCCAAATTCTCTTGTCCAATTTCTCTTATCCAATTTCTCTTGATAACATCTCTATTTTAAAGAATAGATGTATGTATATGTATGTATGTATATGTAGATGTATATGTATATAAATGTATATTTATACTCTTGCCCAAATTCTCTTATCCAATTTCTCTTGTCCAATTTCTCCTATCCAATTTCTCTTGATAACATACTTACTTTATAGAAAAGATGTATGTATGTATATGTATATATGTATATGTATACTCATGTCCAAATTCTTTTATCCAATTTCTCTTGTCCAATTTCTCTTATCCAATTTTTCTCGATAACATCCATATTTTATAGAATAGACGTATATGTAAGTATGCATATGTATATATGTATATGTATTTATGTATGTATATGTATGTATATATATACACTTGTCCAATTTCTCTTATCAAATATCTCTTGTCCAATTTCTCTTATCCAATTTCTCTTGATAACATCCCTATTTTATAGAATAGATGTATATACTCTTGTCCAAATTCTCTTATCAAATTTCTCTTGTCCAATTTCACTTATCCAATCTCTCTTGATACCATCCCTATTTTATAGAATAGATGTATGTATATGTATGTGTGTATATGTATACATGTATATGTATGTATATACTCTTGTCCAAATTCATTTATCCAATATCTCTTATCCAATATCTCGTATCCAATTTCTCTTGATAACATCCCTATTTTTAGAATAGATGTATATATATGTATGTATGTATATTTATGTATGTATATGTATATATTTATATGTATATTTATATATGTATATAAATGTTTGTATATACTCTTGTCCAAGTTCTCTTATCCAAATTCTCTTGTCCAATTTTCTATTATCCAATTTCTCTTGATAACATCCCTAATTTAAAGAATAGATGTATATGTATGTATGTATGTATATGTATGTACATACTCATGTCCAAATTCTCTTATCCAAATTCTCTTGTCCAAATTCACTTATCCAATTTCTTTTGATAACATCCATATTTTATAGAATAGATATATATGTATGTATGTATGTATGTTTATGTATATATATGTATTCTCTTGTCCAAATTCTCTTATCCAAATTCTCTTGTCCAATTTCTCTTATCCAATTTCTCTTGATAACATCCCTATTTTAAAGAATAGATGTATGTATATGTATATATGTATATGTAGATATGTATGTATATATATGTATGTTTATACTCTTGTCCAAATTCTTTTATTCAATTTCTCTTGATAATATCCCTATTTTATAGAATAGATATATGTATGTAAATGTATATATGTATATGTATACTCATGTCCAAATTCTCTTATCCAATTTCTCTTGTCCAATTTCTCTTGATAACATCCATATTTTATAGAATAGTCGTATATGTATGTATGTATATGTATATATGTATATGTATATATGTATGTAAATATATGTATGTATATACTCTTGTCGAAATTCTCTTATCCAATATCTTTTGTCCAATTTCTCTTATCCAATTTATCTTGATAACATCCATATTTTATAGAATAGATGTATATACTCTTGTCCAAATTCTCTTGTCCAATTTTTCTTGTCCAATTTCACTTATCCAATTTCTCTTGATACCATCCCTATTTTATAGAATAGATGTATGTATATGTATGTGTTTATATGTATATATGTATATGTGTATATATATATATGTATTTATATACTCTTGTCCAAATTTCTCTTGATAACATCCCTATTTTATAGAATATATATATATATATATATATATATATATATATATATATCTCTCTCTCTCTCTCTATTATATAAAAGAGGGATGTTATCAAGAGAAATTGGATAAGAGAATTTGGACATGAGATATTGGATAAGAGAATTTGGATGTCTATTATATAAAAGAGGGATGTTATAAAGAGAAATTGGATAAGAGAATTTGGACATGAGAAATTGGATAAGAGAATTTGGATATCTATTATATAAAAGAGGGCTGTTATCAAGAGAAATTGGATAAGAGAATTTGAATGTCTATTATATAAAAGAGGGATGTAATCAAGAGAAATTGGATAAGAGAATTTGGACTTTGAGAAAATTAGATAAGAGAATTTGGATATCTATTATATAAAAGAGGGATGTTATCAAGAGAAATTGGATAAGAGAAATTGGATAAGAGAAATTTGACAAGAGAAATTGAATAAGAGAATTTGGATATCTATTCTATAAAATAGGGATGTTATCAAGAGAAATTGGATAAGAGAAATTGGACAAGAGAAATTGAATAAGAAAATTTGGATATTTATTTTATAAAATAGGGATGTTATCAAGAGAAATTGGATAAGAGAAATTGGACAAGAGAAATTGATTAAGAGAATTTGGATTGGATAAAAGAAATTGGACAAGAGAAATTGGATAAGAGAAATTGGACAAGAGAAATTGGATAAGAGACTTTGGACAAGGGTATATACATACATATATATGCATACATATATACATATACATGCATACATATACATACATCTATTCTATAAAATAGGGATGTTATCAAGAGAAATTAGATAAGAGAAATTGGACATGAGAAATTGGATAAGAGAATTTGGACAAGAGTATATACATCTATTCTATAAAGGATGAAGATTTTGAATCTTTTCATACTAGGACAAAGTTTTGTCCTACATGGCAAGTTTGTCCTAGGTGGCAATGATAATTTTGGGAGGATTTAAATTTTGGGGGAAACTTAAATTTGGGGGGAACATTGAAATTTTGTGCGAAAACTTGAAATTTGGGGGAACTTGAAATTTGTTGGGGAAAAACTCGGCCATTAAATAAACCGTGCCCTATGGGCACGGGTAATGACTAGTATATATATATATATAACACATATCAAATTTGAAGGGGCATTGTTCACCCCATCATTTGAGATTCCCACCTTAAATTACAACTTTGCCCCTCTATTTAATTAAGAATGATTAGTTAAACATTTAATATCTTTCATTTCACATAACCAAATTTAATAATTTTAGTAACATTAGAAAGATCGTCATAATAGCTATAATATGAGACCAATATTGAATTTTTTTAAGTATTCAGTTGTTTTGTTGATGAAGAGATCATCTGTATAAAAATTAATATTATTTTTACGGACAAATATTAATATTTAATATTTTTCATTAAAATTATTTTAGTTATAAAATAACAATAATTTTATATTATTTATAAATTTCTTTAATAAATAAATAATCTATTAGATTAACTCATTTTCAAAAGTAATATTTTATCATTATGTAAAGATAACTAAATATGATAAAATAAGATTTGAAGGGGGATGGTTGCAGTTGCTCTTTGAGGAATATTCCATTTTGAATGGGCTTTTTTGAAGGGGATGGTTGGAGATGCTCTAATACAATTTCAAGTTGTAAACTTTAGGAAATTAGGGTTAGGGTTTCGTCTCCTCCTCCGATCGTTTTGAACCCTAGGGTTAGGGTTTGAGAGAGCGTGAGAGGAAGGGAGGGAGGGAGGGAGGGATGGAAAGCGATGTAGGGAGTGAACTGGGCAGACTTTTGCCCAGAACAGGACAGACTTTCTGCCCAGTTTTCTGGGCATACTCTGTCTATAAACTGGGCAGAATTCTGCCCAGTTTTCTGGGCAGAGTCTGCCTAGAGCTCTGGGCAGAATCTGCCCAAAGCGTGCACGTGACCTTCGCTTTCGGTCGGGTCACACGTGCACTCAATTGCATGCTTGGTTTATGGGCAACTCAAATTATGTAGCGTTTCTTGTCAAACTTAAATGTAATAATTGTATCTTTTTATTCTTGTTTATTATTTTATTTGTTTTACATTCTAACGTAATATTTTTTGGTAGGGTCAACCAGGCGAGGGCAGAAATGGTGATGACAGTCCTTCAGGACCTGAGGGCGATGATGGCGATGGCGATGGCGATGGCGATGGGAGAGGCATTGGGGCGATGACGATGGGAGAGGCATTGGGGCAATGGATATGTATAATTTATTTTTTTAATATTGTCATAAACTTACTTTTAAACTGCGGCTGTTGGATATGTATAATATATTGATACATTTTTTACATTAAATGTTTGCATTTCCTTTTTAATATTTGTTTGCTTTATTTTGGTGTATATACAGGTACATATTTGTTTGTTATAAAATATTGTATATTACATGCAGATAATACTGCAATTTTTTTAAAAACAATTTATATTATCAGCCACGGACAAATCCGTGACTGATCGAACGATATGGCCACGAAAAAGTCTGTGGCCATTATGTATTGGCCACAGATTATGTGCACGAAATTGACGATTTCGTGCACTAAATCTGTGGCCAATATCTAATGGCCACGGAAAAATCGGTGGCTGATACCTATTTAAGGCCACGGAAAAGCCTGTGGCCTACAGTTTTGCCACACGGTTTGTGTGCACGGATTACGTTTGCTTCGTGCCTAGTATCTGTGGCCTATACTTATCGCCCACGAACTTTGTCGTGGCCTTAAATAGGTATCCGCCATAGATTTGTCTGTGGCAGATACTTTTATATTATTTTTTATTCGGATTATCGGCCATGGACATCCATGGGCATTAACCCGTCGCAGATTATCGGCCACGAAAAAGTCTGTGGGCAAAGGGTGTATTAGCGACAACGGTATCGGCCACTTATTTTTGGCCAAGGAATTTTTTTTCATGGCCGTAACGTTTCAGCCACGGAGCCTGTTATGTAGTAGTGTTTCTTACTAATGACCATTGCCACAATGATATTTTGAAAGAAATGTTATTAAGATTTTTAAAAAATAATTTTAAACGAATATCAATAATTATAGCACAATAATTGTTAATTAGTTCCCTAAAAATTTTAGTTCCCGCAAAATTTATTTCCTCCCGAATTGCAATAATTATTTTAAACGAACATCAATAATCATAACATGTGACAATAGGTCATGAGGCATTCATAATATTGCCCTGAAAAATTTCAACCCATTCAAAATCTTTTTTCCCCAAAAAAATTGCAGCCTCATTCAAAATACACCACCCTAAAATTCAACCCCATTGAAAATCCTCACAGAAAAAATTACAGCCACCTTCAAAATGTTTGGTTTTTCAAGGACCCTCAGGGCAAAAAAAACTATGTCTGTCCTAAGTCGGACGTACATTAAAATCATAAAGATGCAGCAGAAACTTTATTAAACGCTTTTATAAATCTTAACCCTAAGAATCATGCACCCTAGCCAGGATAATCTACTAACTCGGGTTGGGTCCTACTAAACCGAAGAGATATCTAATCTACTACAAAAAATATGAAAAGCAAAAATAAGCTGACTTACCTGGAACTTTGCTTACACAAGCAAAGTGTTTCGAACCGTTTCCCTAGCCGCACCGTGCCCGAGCTGAGCCCCTTCCCGAACCGCACCGTACTGTGCCTCGCCCCGAGTTGAACCGCTTCCCGAGCCGCACCGCACTTCTGAGCCAATCACTCGCTGAAGAAGATTTCACTTGAGCAGATCCACGTCAGAGACGTCTGGATCAGATCCAAACCTCCTCGTCATCTTGCTAGGACTCGATTGGAGGGTAGGAAGAAATATAAGAGGAGGAGTAATTTAAGTCGTCGATCGAGCGTGCTCAAAATTTCGAAGCTTCTCGAACTAGTGACTTCGTGCACTTTTCAATAAGGATGGCTATCCCCTATTTATATAGGGAGCCGGCCCCTCCCCTTTTGCTACGATCAATGTAGGACAATTAAATGGGTAATAGGGATTGATTTCACTAGAAGTCAAAATTTCTAAAATCAACCATAAATCCATTTCTGAGTTTCGACTTTAAAACAACCCGTCAAATCGAAGATCTCGAGACAACAATCACATAGAAAAAAACGGCGTCCAATTCCGATATCATTTGACCCCTCAAATGTCGAAATTAAATGGACAAATCCAGTTTTCGCAAAATCAGCAAAAGAAACACGTCTCACAAGGAGGCAGGTCAAATCGTGCCATGTGGCACGATTTACGCATGTCACGTGGCACACGCGGGGTTGGAAGATCCCGCGTGCAGTAGCACACGAGCCCCACACCGCGTGCAGCTCACACGGGCTCAGCCCGCGTGCAGCGCACATGGGTTTGGGTGTGCGTGCTGCTGCACGCGGCTCCGGATTCTCCTGCAGGTTAGACCTGCATTAGCAGGTCCGACCCGCTAATTTACTGGCGGGTCTGATCCGCCAGGTGCGGGTCAGACTGGGTCTGACCCATAAGCCCATTTAGGCCTTTTCTTTGCCGGTTTCGGATTTGTGGTCTCGTTTGAGCTCCGATTGGAACGCGGTTTCTTCCTGTGGATTTCTCAGGAAGTCCCCATCGATCTCATGCATCTTTGTCACCTTAATACCAACTATTAATTAGTTCCAAATGCTAAACTCTTTAGCTTTTAAGTTCACAACTTATTTGTGTGCCAAATTACTCCATTGCATCAAATGCATTCCTCTTAACATTCTTCCTATTACTAAGACGTGAATCCTACTCGGTGTGAGACCCTATAGCCTGACCCTACTATAGGTTGAGACTCGAAATCCCTAGACGACAGTAACCACGAGCAGCAAGTTTCGTCCCTGTTTCGGTATCATAATTACGTGATTGACTTGTCGACAAAAGTGTTATCGGGATCACTAGGACTGTGTCCGTGACGAATACCACAGTTTTAGTTCCTTCGTCTTAACTATGTCATTTGCATAGCCTACAGTATGAAAACACTATCAACCTCACCAGTTAGCACTGGCCAGTATTATTCGGTCTCTGGTACTTACATGTTGTACTTCCTATAACATACCTTGGACAAGGTTTTACCAAGAGCCGTACTGAGCCTATGACACTAACTTCCCATTAAAGGAAGAGATGAATCCTCTCTTGATCACTACTCACCTCGTATGCTTCAAGTTCACCCAACCTAAGACCTTTCAGCAGGCCTTGCCTCGAAGCTAGATCATAGATCTAAGCGACACTGTTCATGCACAGGTTTGTATAATGATCTCAAGTCCTAAGGACCAACTTGCCTATCGTCACTAGAGAGTTATCAATGACAGTTAGTTAATGTTCAACCATTTGATAACTCTTTATTGGGTCGTTCAGTGGACTCATTCTCTAATTGAACACCTGTGTCTTGTCTCCGACTTCACTAAGTCGCATGATTATAAGATCATCAAGACAAAGACAAATGTTCTGTCTGATGTGCCGATATCCTTATCTCGATGCATCTATGAACACGAACGTTTTAAGACTCTAGCTCCTATCGGTCAGACATTTCTCATAATCGCAATTTCTATCTCGAAACTTGTATGAACTAATTATGAGTCTAAGGAAATTATCTAATCAACAAATTAATAGAAAATTACTCAGACAATTGATACCAGAAAGCATACTTTTATTCATGAACAAGATGTTTACATAGATAACCTGCCTCGAGGGCATACATCTCTCAACACAAAATATCCCCCATCAAAAAAATTTAAGCACATTCAATCAAAAAATTAGTTACCCCAAAAATTTTAATTCCCTTAGAAAGTTATTCATCTCCAGATTTTTTTCAACCAAAATTTAAAATTTTAGTTTTCCCAAAAATTTAGTTCACTTCAAATTTAGTTCTGTCAAAAGTTTTAATTTTTAGTTCCCTTAAAAAATTTAGTTCCTCCCCAACATCTAATTTCCCCATAATTTAAAATTTTAGTTTCCCCACAAAATTGTCACAAACTCACTTCTTAACCAGTGATTCCTCTAGATTAAATCCCAACCGTCTTTCTACCAATCCTTTTGTCCTGTTTAGCAGACCCAGTCAAAAACAACCCTCATTTGTATAATAGATAGATTAGGATATAATACAATATGCATCATCTTTCTTTCCATCCAATGAAAAATTGTTTCTAACTCCATTTATTTTGATGAAGGATAATAAACAAATTCAAATAACTATAGCATGAATTATAGCTAGTCATGAATTTGATAGTATGGTTTACTGTAAAGCTACATCTTGTTAGGTTTCTTTATCTTCAAATTTGCAGGACTCGAAAAAGAAGGTTGCATTATCTCAAGATCATTAATGCAATAGAAACCTATATTGTTGATGAAGAAAAAAATATTTCTGCAAGATTTCATACTGCTTCCATTAAGCCTATTCTGCATCACCCATGTTATGTTTCTGTGTATCAAGATAGAAGAAGCAAATTGATCGACTAACTCAAAATCTGAGCAGAATTATTGTGCTAAACCCTATTATATATACATAATGCCCAATCATTTTTAAATGAGATAGAACAAAATGTTGGTTAGAGGAATATTTTAATATACCAACTTGCAAATGTAATGCATTGAATTCTATATATAATGGTTCGATTAAATTTGTCATCAAAATGGGAAATGGGATCTTGAAGTAACTAAGAAGTAGAGACTCTATGCTAATTCTCTTGGATAACTATATTATTAAAAGCTTTGTTATTTTAGATGAAGATTGAACAAACTACAAGTTAAAGGAATGTTTTAAAACGACAACTTGTTGTGCAGAGATTTGTTTGTCAGTAGTGTTCCCTTTCCAGCTAAAAATCAGGAACTCAGCATGCACCTTGTTTCGGATCATTGTACCTTTGTTATTAACTTCAAGCATCAATAATCCAAACCATATCCATATCCAGCGCATAATCATTAGTAGAAACATCAGAGAAATTCATAATTCATAATTACAAAAGTAGATGCATGAATTCATATACTCCAAATCTAACTGTCACGCCATGTTTCCTAATATACATGGAGGCGAGACGAGACAATTCTACTAGTAGCTATGCCAAAAGAGGGTGTTTTTCCTTTTCTTTCCCTCTTTTGAAGCAGCCACAATAAGCGTCTGGCAATTCACGATATGCAAGATTACTAATTTAGCAATACATGTAATAATTACTTTATTACTATCCCAAAGCCATAGAAATAGTTTGGTTAATACAACCAAATCGAATGTCTCAAATAACAGGAAGATCAATGGGGCCTTATGGCCCTTACAAACCAAACCCTTGCAATAATAGTTATACATAAGAAAACAAAACAACTAACATCCTCTAAATCCTCGAGAAAATCATGTCCTTCCATAAAATTATCTGACTCGGGAGCATGGTCAGCAAACTCACCCTTGGGGTTTGATAGACATTGTATTAAGAAAAAATTACAACATCGTCCGTAAACTCACCCTCGGGGTCTGATAGACATTGTATTAAGAAAACCAAATACAATGCATGTCAGTGAGAATTCTCATTTAGATCACAAGCATCGATTTCATTAACAACTATTTGGGTTAAGAAGTGGACTAATGTAGTTTACTAACAGGAAATAAACTTATCAACATAATATAGAGGAAATGATAATACTAACAAGCGACCAAAACATGTTGATTCATAATTAATTTAAGGAGCTTACAAACATGATAACATATAGAATCAAATAGGCACTAGCAGGTGTTGGATCTGGATCTAAGCCTAGAGGGGGGTGAATAGGCTAATAAAAATAATCGTGCAACCCACATGAATTCACAGGCAGCTATATCACAATCAAACAGACACAGAGTAAATTAAAGCAGTCAAAGTGCACAGGCGATATACCCTGGTTCGGTCGTCCCAATAACTTACGTCCAGCCCCAAAGCAAATACTAGATTACTAAAGTTACCGATACAACATGTAGCTAGAGCACCCACTCTACACTCACCTGGCTCTCAGTACCTGCACTCACCAAATTGCTAAATAATAACAATCCTAGTACAAGCACTCTCTTGGCTAGTTCCAACTAGCCAAGTCCCCAAAAAGATAATAAAGGTGTTCTACAAAGAGCACTACACCAGTATCACAAATATAATAACGTAAGGAGTTTTGAATCACTCAGTTTGTGATGACGTCGATGTCTTTGTCGTTCAGCGCGTGATCAGAAGCACTCTGACAAGTAGTAGTCTTTTGTCTCAAGTCCTAAATAGCCTTGGATGATGCTTGTTTGGTTCGGCCTCTCCCCTTGGTAGATGTTGCGGCTCTTGATGTTTTGGCAAAGAGAAGGCAGGGACGGAAATAACCCTTTGATGCTTGAAATTCCTTGCTCTTTGATAATTGATGAAAGGAAATTAATGCTTGCCCCTCCTTTGATTGGTAGAACTACTTGATTAGTCAAATACTTTGGCTGGTGTCTCTTTTGCATTGAGATGTGCGGCATTTGAAACTTTGGGGTGATAGTCAAAACTTGTGGCCATTGTATAAAGATGGGAGCTTGGGTCAGACAAATATTACGGCAAAGGGGGGGTTGTTTGAGCTTTGAAAGGATACGGTGAGGGGAACCTAAAGTTCAAATATTGCGGCCATATGTTTTTTTAATTCAAAGATTGCAGCTTGGTGGAGTTTCTTTGGCCCTGGGATTCAAGAGAAGGTTACGGCCAAAGGAGATCTTGCAATGGTGTTGGCTTGAGGGATTAATAATATTGGCTGTGCCTTTTTTTGGCTGCAAGTTACTCTTCTCTTTGGTTGCTAGGTTTTATAGGAGATGCTAGGGTATGTTTGCGGCAAGATGATGATCCAATGGCTAGGATGTTAGGTCGGCATAGGGAGTCCTAATGCTAGGGTGATTTGCAATGGATATGGGATTTGAATTAGATTTGATTGTGATTTGAATTGTGCACCAATAGATATGAATCACACCAAATAGATTGTCTCCTCCTTCCCATCAAATTGACCAAATCGCCCATTCAGTATATACAAGCTTGCCATTCCTAAAACACTTAACCTCATGTTAAAAATGTTCATACAGGTTTGTTATCATCAAACACGAAGTTCATAAATTTTTGCTACCATCTTCCCCTTTTGATGATCACAAACTAAGTATATGATTTGAGCAATATATTTCCAAATAGTGTGTGTGAAGTGTGATGATAGAGGGTAAGCAAGCAATGATATACAAGGATGGGCAACAATGATGTGCAAAGTACAATATAGTTCAATATGCATGATCCCCCTATATTTGTGCTCCCCCTTGAACAAATATACCCACATTCGTATTCATATTCATTCACATATATGCAACTCATGTGACTAACTCATGTCACTACTCAAATTATTCTCCCCCATTTGTTATCATCGAAAGTGTGATCACGAAGTCAAAAACATATAGCATGTAAAAAGAGAGCATTATAAACCATTACTAGCAATTGCATGTATACTATTATATAATAATCAAGTCATAATCCAATGAAATTAAACAACTAAGACTTCGACACCAACGTGTAAGTGTGATGATTAAAATTGAAGCACATATGGAGAACTTTTAAGAGATTCAACCATAATCAATCCACATTTTCCATGTAACATCACATCACCTTGGATTGATTTTCCACTTCTCATTAAAAATGAGTTCAAGATACCACACCCAAAAACATAGCCTATGAGGACTCTTAGATGTTTGGTGGCATTGCTTGACGAGTAAAAACACCAACGCTAAAGTTTACCCATAAAGCTTATGTTGGATACTCGTGGGTAATATCGTTTCCAAGGATTGTATCCATTTTTCATACGGATTAATTATCCTTCTTTTTCTTTTTATACTTTTAAAGTCAATTTTTATGCTCAATTTTTATCCATGGCAAAATATATCATATCCCTTAGATTTTCAGTTATGTTTTCCTCCTACAGTCACATTCCAAATTTCATAAAAGATATCTCCAAATGTGCAACAATATTTAATACATGTGAAAGTGAAAGTGTAGGTGTAGAAATCAAGTTATTTGTTTCATTAAACATGTCATGAACATTTAGAAAGTTGAACATGCACATGTAGCAATAGCAATAATACAACTATTTCTACATGGATATGAATATCATTCATTACAACATCTTTGGTGATTCAAAAGAAAGATACACAATTAACACCAATTTTTTTGCTTTTTGTATTTTTTATTTTTAAATATAAAGTACTAAAGCAAACATGAGATACTAGCACACAAAGCAAAGACAAAATCATGCACACATATCAGAGCAACTACTAGCACACAAACAAGAAAAAGTTCAAGCACATATAAAAACATGAAATCTCTTACTAATTTTTATAAATAATACCAAGATCAAGACGAAGACGACAAAATCGATCCTCAGTTAAAGGTTTGGTAAAAATGTCTGCAAGTTGTGATACCGTGGGAACAAACTCTACAGACACATCCTCTTTAGTGAGGTGATCTCTAAGAAAATGATGTCTTACATCAATATGTTTAGTACGAGAGTGGTGTACGGGAATATTAGATAGATCTATGGCTATCTTGCTAACACATCTAAGAGGGATTCTTTTAAGGGCTAGTCCGTAGTCAGATAATGTTTGCATCATCCACAATACTTGAGCATAACAACTACCTTAAGGCAATATACTCTGCTTCAGTAGTGGATAGTGCAACACTATTTTACTTACGGCTAGACCATGAAACTAAAGAGTGTCCTAGCATGAAACAAGTACCACTATTCCTCTTTCTATCAGTTAAACATCTTGCATCATCAGCATCTGAATAACCCAACAAATCAAAATTACCACCAGAAGGATACCAAAGGCACGTAGGTGTACAAATTAGGCACCTAATGATCCTTTTACTAGCTTTTAAATGCGACTCTTTTGGGTTGTCTTGAAAGCGTGCACACAAGCATACAACAAACACTATATCAGGCCTAGAAGCAGTCAAGTACAACATGGAACTAATCATACCTCGATATAGCTTTTGTTCCACGACAACTCCTTGTTCATCCTTGTCCATTTTTGTAGCGGGACTCATTGGCGTTCCAATTCCTTTAGACATCTACATCCCAAACTTTTTCAGAAGCTCCTTGAAGAATTTGGTTTGAGATAAAAAGATGCCTTCCTTATCTTGCTTTACTTGGAACCCCAAAAAGTATTTCAACTCTCCCACAAGGCTCATCTCAAATTGATCTTGTATGACTTTCTCAAACTTTTGACATATAAGATCATTAGTAGCACCATAAATAATGTCATCAACATATATTTGAACATTGAGAAAATCATCAGATTCATGCAACAAGAATAATGTATTGTCAGCACTAGTCTTTTTAAAATCATTTTCCAACAAATATATGCTTATGCGGTTGTACCAAGCTCGTGGAGCTTGCTTAATTCGATACAAAGCTCTTTCTAATTAATAAACATGGTTTGGAAAATTATGGCTTTCAAAACATGGGGGTTGTTCAACAAAACCATCTTCTTTTAAGTAGCCAATAAGAAATGCACTTTTGACAACCATTTGTTTCAGTTTGAGCCCTTTATAACTTGCAAAAGCTAACAAGATTCTAATGGACTCAAGCCTAGCAACTCGTGCAAAAGTTTCATCCACATCAATTCCTTCAATTTGATTATAACCTTTAGCTATCAACATAGCTTTGTTTCTAATGACATTAGCAGATTCATCATGCTTATTTTTTAACACCCATTTAGTACCAACTATAGGATAATCAATGGGTCTTGGCACTAGTTTCCAAACATTATTCCTAACAAATTGGTTCAATTCATCTTGCATGGCCAAAACCCAACTTTCATCTTTTAAAGCAATTTAAATGTGTTTAGGCTCTATTTCAAAAATAAAATCACCATAAATACATAGAGCGCAAAGATTTATAAAAGAGCAACGAGTGCATATACCTGCCGTAGGCTCACCTATAATCAAGTCTGATGGGTGGTTTGGATTGAATCTCATCTCTCCTTTGGTAACAGTTTCTTCTTGAATTTCTACCATACCAGTTTCATTTTCCTCTCGTATTTCAGGTTGCTCCTCATTGTTCCTTGGAATGCTTTGATGTTCTACAATTTCCTCTTCTTTATTCTCCCTGCAATCCAATGAACTTATATTAGATTAATCAAATTTAACATGTATAGATTCAATTATAGCAAGAGTGAGTTTATTATATATCATGTATGCTCTGCTCCTCGCTGAATATCCTACGAACACTCCCTCATCTGATTTGGATTCAAATATGCCAAGTTGATCTCCAGTATTTAGTATATAGCACCTTCATCCAAAAACTCTAAAGTAAGAAATGTTCGGGGTGTTGCCATGACATAGTTTATAAGAAAGTTTTATTTAGTAAAGGTCTAAGCATAACTCTTTTGCACACATGGCAAGCAGTATTAATGGCCTCAACCCAAAAAGACATAGGCAAACTAAATTCATTTAACATATTCCTAGCCATCTCTTTTAATGTGCGATTCTTTCTTTCGACCACCCCATTGTGTTGGGGTGTTCTAGGAGAAGAGAATTCATGTAAAATTACTTCTTCTAGACAAAAGTTTTCAAAAATATCATTTTCAAACTCACCGCCATAATCGCTTCTAATTTTTATAATGGAAGAATTTTCTCATTAGAAACTTGTATGCAAAAGTTTTGAAAATTTTCAAAAGAGTCTGATTTTTTAGCTAGGAAGTAAACCCAAGTGAATCTAGAGTAATCATCAACCAATACTAAACAATATTTTTTACCTCTTAGGCTAGCAATGTCTGTGGGACCAAATAAATCCATGTGCACTAATTCCAATATGCGTGTGGTGGCAACCCCATTAATGCTAGAAAATGTAGATCTAGTTTGCTTACCTTTTGTGCATGCCACGCACAACTTACCATTCACGTGTGACTGATGTGGTAGTCATCTTAGCAGATTTTTATTTTCAATCTTCTTTAGCAGTCACAAACTTGCATGTGCTCATCGTCTATGCCATAGCGTGGCCTCTTCTTGACCTACAAGCAAGCATTTAGAAACAGTTAGTTCTTTAATCATAAGAGATAAACATTATTCTTTCTATTTGCTATAAATATAGTGTCACATGTGGAGCTATCAATGATTCTACAAAGTTTTGCATCAAATTCTACTTTCATACCTTTGTCGCACCGTTGACTAATAGAAATGAGGTTGTGTTTAAGCTTATCTACCCATAGGACATCTGTAAGCTGGAAGGTATCGTTACCTACAACACCTTTACCAATTACCTTGCATTTTTGTCCCGTAAAGTAACACTTCCTCCTTCATGGTTTACATGGCTAATGAAATTTATGATATCACCTATCATGTGTCTTGAGCAGTCAGAGTCTAAGTACCACTCACACCGTTGTTCCTTAGCCGTGCCATGTACCTACACATAAGAAGTACATGATACGTGTGACCTAGGAATCTAAATTATTCCACTGGTGTTAGTCATTGTACCTTTTGGAACCCAAATTTGCTTAAATTTAATGGTCATGTTCCTATACTTGCAATTATAATAAGCATGACCAACACTACCACTTGTATAGAATTTAGCAAAAACACTCCTTCCTACACCAGTTTCTTTTTTTAAGAAAATAGGACAGTTAAGGCATTCAGTTTTTTCAGGCATGCTAGATTTTTCTTTTTTCAATGAACTAATTGTAGAATTACATGCAGCAAGCTTTTCTTTCATTTCATCAACTTCTAATGACATGTTATAATTGTCTTGTTGCAATTCAAAATTAGAATTTTTAAACTTATCTAGATTGGATTCAAGTTTATCTACTGTTGATTCCAAGCTTTCAATTTCATCTTGCAATTCTTTAAAAGCAGTCAAAAGTTGAGCTTTGGTGCAAGATTTTACCTCATTAAGCTCTCCCATCAAGCAAAGGGAGGAGTGCGCAGTTTCCTCTTGAGATTCATCTTCACTATCCATATCCCATGTTAACACTAGAGATTTTGCTTTCTGATCTGCAGCGTTGTTCTTTGATTGTGGGCATTGCTTCATATAGTGTCCCTACTTTCTGCATTTAAAACATTTAACGGGACAATAGCAATCTGCTCAGAGGATTTATTAGCAGAATTAGATTTGTTAGAGCGATTAAACCTTTTTAGCATTTCAGCTCTCCCATAGCCTGTTCTGATATGTTTCTGAAACTTCTGACCAAAAATGCTTCCTCCATATCCCCATCTTCATCCTCCTTAGCCTGAAGGGCTAGTGCTTTTGAAGTCTTGATCTCATCTTTCTCTCTAATTTCAATGCTCTGTAGCTCAAGCTCATAGGACATCAGGTTCCCTATCAGGGCTTCTATATTCATCTGCGATAGATCCTTTGCTTCCTGGATGGCTATGACTTTGGGACGGAAGGAGCTCGGTAATGTTATCAAGATATTTCTGATTTGCTCCAGACTTGAGTATGGCTTTCCAAGAGAGCTAGATTTGTAGACGATGTATGTGAACCTCGCAAACATCTCCTTAATGGACTTTGATGGAAGCACGCAGACACTTTCATATTCAGTGCTGAGCAAGGCAAGTCTAGGCTCGTTCACTTGTGATGTACCCTCGTGAGTCACCTCCAGCGTATGCCAAATTTCCTGTGCAGTTTGACATTGAGAGACACGGTTAAACTCATCTTTATCCATAGAACAAATCAGTGCATTCATAGCTTTATTATTCAAAGAAAAGCGTTTCTTATCAACATCATCCCACTTATCTTCTGGTTTTAGGATTTTAGTTACTTCAATTTTAATGGTGGCAATTTTATAACCTTTTGCTACAATTTTCCACACATCATAATCAACAGAAGCTAAGTACATTCTCATCCTAGTTCTCTAGTAAGCAAAATCAACACCGTTAAACTTAGGGGACGGGAGATGGACTGACCCTCAGCAAAAGCAGAATCAGATATATTCATGGTCATCTAGGCTAGATCCTCTAAACTGGCTTTGATACCACTTGTTTGATCTGGATCTAAGCCTAGAACGAGTGAATAGGCTAATAAAAATATTCATGCAACCCACACGAAATCACAGGCAGTTATATCACAATCAATTAGACACAGAGTAAAGTAAAGCAGTCACAGCATGCACAGGTTATATACCCTAGTTCGGTCATCCCAACGACCTACATCGAGCCCCAATGCAAATACTAGATTATTAAAGTTACTGGTACAACCTGTAGCTAGAGCACCCACTCTACACTCACCTGCCTCTCAGTACCTGCACTCACCAAAGTGCTAAAAAATAACAATCCTAGTATAAGCTCTCTCTTGGCTAGCCCCAGTTTGCCAAGTCCCCAAAAAGATAATAAAGGTGTTCTACAAAGATCACTACACCAGTATCACAAATATAATAACGTAAGGAGTTCAGAATCGCTCAGTTTGTGAAGACATCGATGTCTCTGTCGTTCAGCGCATGATTAGAAGCAATCTGACAAGTAGCAATCTCTTGTCTCACGTCCTAAATACCCTTGGATGATGCTTGTTTGGTTCGGCCTCTCCCCTTGGTAGATGTTACGGCTCTTGATGTTTTGGCAAAGAGAAGGCAAGGTCGGAAATGGCCCTTTGATGCGTGAAATTCCTTGCTCCTTGATGATTGATGAAAGGAAATTGATTTTTACCACTCGTTTGATTGGTAGAACTCCTTGCTTAGTCAAATATATCGGCTGATGTTTCATTTGCTTGGAGATGTGCGGCATTTGAAACTTTGGGGTGATAGTCAAAACTTGTGGCCATTGTATGAAGATGGGAGCTTGGGTCGGTCAAATATTGCAGCAAAGGGGTGTTTCTTTGAACTTTGCAAAGGATACTACAAGCAGAACCTAAAGGTCAAATATTACGGCCAAAGGTTTTTTTGAATTCAAAGATTGCGGCTTGGTGGAGTTTCTTTGGCCTTGTGATTCAAGAGAAGGTTACGGACCAAAAAAGATCTTGCAATGGTGTTGGCTTGAGGAATTAATAATTTTGGCCGTGCCTTTTTTGTTTGTCGCAAGTTACTCTTCTCTTAGGTTGCTTGGTTTTATTGGAGATGCTATGGTATGTTTGCGGCAAGATGATGGTCCAATGGCTAAGATGTTAGGTCAGCATAGGGAGTCCTAATGCTAGGGTGATTTGCAATGGATATGTGATTTGAATTAGATTTGATTGTGATTTGAATTGTGCACCAATAGATATGAATCACGCCAAATAGATTGTCTCCTCCTTACCATCAAATTGACCAAGTCTCCCATTCAGTATCTACAAGCAGGCCATTCATGAAACACTTAACACACACATGTTAAAAACGTTCACACACGTTTGTTCTCATCAAACACGAAGTTCATTGATCGTTGCAACCAACAGCAGGCACATATGGAATAGACTAATTATGAATAATTGATGGCATGGTAGTCAAGAGAAAAAAATATAATCATGTGTTTCTATATATGTCATATCAGTAGATGTTATAAACTAAAATTATTGATATGACTCATGTCCAAGGGCACATTGCACTTTTCTTTTCTTTTTGGCATCATCCTTACCTCAGAGGCGCTCACACGGGTAATGGCTGGATGAAAATATCGTGTGCTAAACTCCCAAGTATAGGAGGTCGCCAAGTAATAAATTCCGATGAGACTGGATCGGATCACGAGGACAAGTCATTTTGCAATCACAAGTTCAATTGATAAATGAGGGATAATGGAGAAGAAACAACCAACAAAGCTAACAGTGGAAAAAGTGTGAAAAAATTGGGTGGTAGGAAAGGTAATGTGAAGAATGATATATGATTTGCAAATGCAGAATCACCTATTAAGGAAAGAGATATGAGGATTTGTAAGTTCTAAGGGGGTCATCTAGGTTTAACGCAAGCTGTGATTCCAATGAGATCCCGCTAGGTTTCTCTCCCCTCTCGAAGAATCTCACCCCTCTCAGAGCTTGAACATGTACCCTATCATACCATCAATCCTATGGCATCAAACGCAATGAGATTCTGTTAAGTTTCTCTACCCTCTCAAGGTTCTTCCCTCACTTGGTTAGTCATCTCGGGTAATCACCAACCATGTGTAGAGATTAATGGCATAATGAGATAGCATAAATATATGCAAGAGACAAAGAAATCATAATATCACAATAATCCCTAAAATCACCCAAAGCACATACAGATTGATCTAGCTCATAATGGTAATAAAGGAGATATTTTTACTGAAAACAATCATCCAAATCATTAATACAAAGAAACTAAATCCATAAACATATGCAAGAGGCAAAGAAATCATAATATCACAAGAATCCCTAAAATCACCCAAAGCACATACAGATTGATCTAGCTCATAATGGTAATAAAGGAGATATTTTTACTGAAAACAATCATCCAAATCATTAATACAAAGAAACTAAATCAAAATACACAAGAAGAAGAAATGAAGAGATCAAATCTGCAAGCGATAGAAGAGATGAGGCTCCGAATCATTCTCTTGAGCTCTTCCAAGCCCTAGCTCCAATGGGGTTTTCGTTGTTTGCTCCGCCCAAGATCCTAACCATAAGTTGAAGAAGAAGAAAAGTGGAATGTAAAATAGAAAATGAAGTAGAATGGGTTAAAGAGTGGGAAGAGAGCCTTAGAAATATCTCTCAGCCTGCGCGGGTTCAAGAAAAACCCAAACGGGTCAAGAAGGAAAAGCCCGAAACCAGCAATTAAGTGAAGGAGAAGTGGGGCAATGCGGTCGTGTCATAAACAACACGACCACATCGAAATTCAACTGCAAATGGCCGAGAATTGGGGTACATAACGTGGCCATTTGGAAGAATGACGTGGTCGCCTCAGAGACTTGCAGAAAGAACGACACGGCCATGTCGATTTCGACACGATCATGTCGAAGCCCAAATTTCCATGCTCTACTACTCTATTCTGTTTTTGCTACCGAAGATCCACACGGTCATGTGGATTGCACCACACGGCCATCCGGGATGTTAAGCTCTCAAATCTTGTGTGAAATGAGATCCAGAAAATCCAGAAAATTCCTAATAATCCTGCAAAATAAACCAAACCATGGATAAGTACTAAAAAGATAATTTTGTGAAAAAATAAGTGATTAGCTCCAAAATAAGAGAATATCAACAAATGGCATGTAATGGAGCTAGAATATGAATAACATATGCAAAAAAAGCATATAAATGGGGAGATAAATATACAAAATCTACCCCAAATCACATCCCCAACTAACTTTTTGCTAGTCCCAAGCAAAATGAGCGATAGATTCAGATTATCAACAAAGCACATATCAAATTCTAAATTATTCTTGAAAAAATTGAAAATATTTTAACATGAACTCAAATTCAATATAAACATCCATGAACGAGATCAAAATCATCAAACACGCTTTAATTTGGTTTAAATAGAGAAGAACAAGCAATGCTTTGCATACATGAAGGTTAAGACACAATGTCGTATCATAGAATCTCAAATCTCAAGGATTTAACCAAGATACTGCTATGTTTTCCTAATTTGTGGCGGTTAGGAGTGTGAAGCTTATTCTTTCTTTTTCCACTTTTTTCTTCTTTCTTTCTTCTTTTTTTCACTTGCACTCTCCTAAACCCTATCTTTCGACACGAATCCACAATGATTCTTGAGGCACAAGGACCCGAGTACTCAATAAAATTAGAAGAAAAGAACGATGCACTGATTCTTCTTTTTTTTCTTTTTGTTTTCTTTTGTTTTTGCTTTCTTTTTTTAATATATGAATCAACACCCCAACCAACCACACCGAGGCATAACCACACATAATCATAACATAAACCCATCGATTTGAAAACTACTCAACTCAATTGGTTTAACCTAGACTCATGCATTACAAGAGTTGTAACAAATTAAATCCAAACCCTTTCAAAGATAAAATTCATGAAATATGGACTCTCATCATGAATAGCATATTAAAATTGATCTCATAAAGAAAATTAAAACAATGCATGCCAATCATAATTGAGGAGTTGAAAATAAAGTTTCAATCTGAAAATATGTACAAACATGAAGACTGCAAGGGACCAAGCAAACAACTAGGAAATGAGCAAGGAGGTAAATGATAATCTTGTAAGGTATTGTTAATGGCGAAATGTATAACTCCAAAATAAAATAAAAAAATCTTAAGCAAAAGTCCCAACAAACCAAACCTAAAGATTTTAACACTCTCCCCCCAACTTAAAATAAACATTGTCATCAATGTGGAAAAAGTATTAGATCTCGGCAAAAGATCCTAGAAACAAAAGCATAAAAAAAGAAAAACATACTACTAAAGAAAATAAAACTAGAAATTTTATTTTATTTATTTACACTACTGGATAGAAAACACCAAGGCAAAATGTGGATCTCGAATATCCAATGGTGGAGGCAGGTACTCTATCAGCCCCTTTCGCTCCTCCACCAGATGCTTTGGAGCCAAGCCTACACCGGCCTCTGGATTCCAGCAATGCAGCTTCATGCATCTCTTTTGAATAATATGTGTCCTATGGGAGACGAACTGCATCAATCCAAGCGATGTCCTCATGCCTTGTAAAGGCATTCCAACATAGGTCGTCAAAATAAATAAAGGAATTTAAATGTAAATGACGACATTCTGAATCTAAAATGTATGGAGTTGGGAATTGAGATTCAGAAATGCAAGGCATTAGATGGTTGGAACTTTCTTGAAATATATCGCTACACATCACCCGATACTTTGCCTCAGGAGGAGTGGGAAGTGGCTAAAGAGGCAAATCTGGAGAAAAAGGAAACTCATGCTCGATGTAAACTATTTCGTATTTGCCTTTGATATCCTCATCCTTGCTATCAAGGATTATAGGCTCTGCAGTCATCCCCATGATATGTGACTTGTCCTGAAAATCATCGCGGATGATGGCATGGTGCACACCTGAGGTGAAGGGTATAAGTCATGCTGCACTGAAGTAGGAGGAGGGTATGGCTCGAGTTCCATCATGGTTTGTATTCTCTCACCCTCATACATATCCTCCACATCATCATCAAAGTAGGCCATCTCAGCAGTTCGTCACATGCGCTCGAACACCTCAAGATGGGAAGGTGAATCTAAAGGGAAATAGGACTCAGGCTCTCCAATGTCATCAACATCACTCTGGCCTTTGCTCACCTCCACTTCAATATAACCTCTGATATAAAAATGTATCGTGTCATCAACATGGTCGACACGCACACCATTATCCATCTCCTACGACTCTTCTAAATATGGTCGTTCAGATTTCTCTACTTGGCTCCAATGCACCCCATCATCATGTTATCCTCGGTATTCTATTGGGTCACATTGGAACGAGCCCACAACTAGATCCTCGGGCTGGTCCTGGACCTATTGAAATGTATCCTCAAAAGAAACGTATGGGCCATCGTCATCATATCTAAGTGACTGATCTCCAGATGGCATTTGTTGTTCATGCTAAGCAAGGTCCACCAACAATCCCCAGGCAGCCTTAAGATCCATGTCTAAAATTGCTCTATCACTCATCGTCACTACGTACTCCTACACCTGCTATTACAGTCCCCCGTAGAAAAATCCAAGAAGATAGTGAAACTCGAATCCTAAGGTGGGCAGTCAGACAAAAAACCATTGAGCCTTCCCCAAACCTGAAAGATATATTCCTCGTCCTCTTGGGTAAAGCTTGATATCTACTACTTTAGTGTATGTTGCCACTATGCCTGTTTCCTGAAATCTGGGAAAACATTCAGTAGGAATTCGGCCTAAAAAGACAACCAAGTAGAAAGTGAGGTATGAGGCAAAGAATCAAACCAAAGCCTAGCATTATCTTGCAAAGAATTGGGCAAAAATCTAAAATATATATGATCATTACAATGGTTCCCACCAAGACATGAAAATAACCATTCTTCAAACTTTTTTAAATGTAAATAAGGTTTCTTCCACTCCAAATCATAAAAGAACTGTGGGAGTGGAATATCCTCCGAATCAATGCAAGGAATGTTTGAAGAAGACACCATTTTTTTCTTCAAATTTTTTAAAGAAAAGAGAAATCAAATAAAATAAAATAACTCAAAGGTTAAAAATAAATAAAGATGGAAGATACCATAAGCATAAAATAAAGAATAAACAAGACACACACTAAATAGATAAATGTATCACGCCAAGATTTCCTAAATCAATCGAAAATGTGAAATTCAAAACCGTTGTCCCTGGCAACGGCGCTAAAAACGTGGCTCGTCTCAAATTGTGTTTAGCGCTACTCCTAAGTATAGGAGGTTGCCAAGTAATAAATTCCGATGAGACCGGGTCGGATCACAGGGACACGTTGTATTTCAATTGCAAGTTCAATGGACTAACGAAGGATAACGGTAAAGCTACAACCAACTAAACTAACAGTGGAAAAGTGTGAGAAAATTGTAAGTTGAAACCATCTACCAAATTGACACCCTAGGGTAGAGGATTCGCAAACATAGGTTCACCTATTGGCGAAAGAAATATGAGGATTTGTATGTACTACAGTGTCATCTAGGACTAATGCTAGTTGTGATACCAATAAGATCCCGCTAGGTTTATTCTTCCCTCTCAAGGCATATCACCCCTCTCGGAGCTTGCACAGGTGTCATATCATGTCATCAATCACGTGGTATGAAGGACGCAATGAGATTCCACTAGGTTTCTCTCCTATCTAGAGGTTTATCTCCCTACCATAACTTGCCCCTTGTGGGTCATCATCAAGCTTGTGTAGAGATGAATGACATAATGATATAGCAATAACATGTGCAAGAGACAAAGAAATCATATCATTATATAATCCCTAAAATCAACCAAAGCACATACAAAGATATATTTAAGCCATAATAACAATAAATGTAGAATATTTACTCAAAATTATCATCCAAAGTAGTGTTACAGGACTACAAATTAAAATACAAAAGAGGAAGAGATGAATAGATCAAATCTGTAAAATATTGAAGAGATGAAGCTCCAAATCCTTCTCTTGAGCTCCTCCAAACCCTAGCTCCAATGGGTTTTCCTTTGTTTGCTCTTCTAAAGATCCTAACCCTAAGTTGAAGATGTTGAAGAGAGGAATAGAATGGAATGGGTAAAAGAGGGGAAAGAGAGCCCTATAAATAGCTCTCAGCCCGTGCGAGTTCTATTGAGCATTGGTGTTTCATACCAATGTTATTTTGATGATGATCACAACATTATGTTATTGCTAATGACTCTATTGTTTTAGTCTCATAGTTAACATTTCAAGAATATCATTTTTGGAGACTAAACACTTGGTGCAAGGATGGACATCGAGAGGAGCAATGCCATAGCTTGGACTCAAGGGGTGCCACGGCTTGGAGATGATGGAGAGTATCAAGGTTGAAGCTATAGACTCTAAGGAAAGCAATCTTATCCAAGTAATAATTTATTTACCGCTTTTCTCCTTTTTGAGTCTAGGTTTTTGTATTGCCTTGATAGATGGATTAACTCATTCATGAATATGCATTTTCAATCTTAGTGAGCCACAGGATTATCATACAAATCATCCCAATAGGTTCACCATGCCATAAACTCATACTGGAGTTTTTGGCTCTCCAACAGGTGACTGATGGAGGTCTTACAGGCGACTGGGTGATTCCAGGCGCCTGTCGAGCCTTCTACAGTCGACTGTAGTGCACGGCTCAAATCAACCCTTCATTGACTCTTACTTGAGCTTATGGAACAATTGACTGAAGGTATGTTTATAGTCACATGTCTTCTAACAGGCGTCTGTGAATTGTTCTACAGTCGTCTCTACGCAACTTGCATTTTCTGGGCTTCATCCCAATTTGCATGTCAGTCGACTGTTGCAGTATTTACAGTCGCATGTCTATTTTACAGTCGCCTGGACTATAGTCATCAGCCATCTGTATACATACAGTGCGTAAGTTGCATCTCTCTGTTTTATTTCCATCCCTGCAGTAGTCGCCTGCTGAAGGATATACATGTGCATGTTCATTATACGGTCGCTTGTGCAGTCTTCTACAGCCATCTGTACTGGCTCAGATTATAGCCGTTGGGATTTATTTAGCCGTTGTCAGTCGACTGTCAGATGATCATCAGTCGACTGTCACTGACGTTTCAGCCCAGATTCCTGCCGTTACAGTCGACTGGGTTTTGAGAGTTCATATTGGGTTCCTAGATATATGAGAGGGTAGAGTTTATTAGAACTTCTTGGAAACTATTGCAAATCTTTAGAGATTGATTAAGCCACTCTCAAACTCTCGCATTTCTCTCTTATAGCTCATTCTCTCCTTCATGCATTGAAGTCAAGATCAAGGGAAATCATCCAAGTGCATTTCAAGCTAATCTCATCACTTGAAGATCCTCTTCCATCCCTTGCATTCATTAATGAGTATGTTCATCTCAAGGCTTAGGTAAGCGTAGTTTTTTTACTTTGTTATTTCTTTAAAACCATATCTTTCTGTGTGAGAGCTAGTTACTCTCTGTGTGAGCATATAACCTTCTGTGTGAGGGTTGGTTGTGATCTCTCTGTGTGAGAGTTTGAGTCTCTCTGTGTGAGAGCAAGGATTTCTATGTGTGAGAATTCAAATCCTCTGTGTGAGGTATCTCTATGTGAGATTGTATTCACTTCTAAGTGTGAGAATTATAGTGGATATTGGTGTGGCTGGACGTATCCAAGTTTGGGGAACCAGGGTAACACCTCGTGTTTGCGTTTGGATTTTTGTGGTGTTTAAATTTCTCTTGCATTTATAATTCTACATTTGCAAGCTTAATTTTTAAATACGCAATTTGTGCCATTACACTATGCACCCCCCCTCTAGTGTGTTGTTGTTAGTATTCCAAGGGTAAGACAATCCTTACAATTGGTATCAGAGCGAGGTTATAACATACTGCAACGATGGAATTCAATGCTGCATCAACGTCTCATGAAGAAGGCCACTCTACCGTTCGACCCCGCTCTTCAACGGAACCAACTATCCAAATTGAAAGATCAAGATGATGATCTACATGGAGGGTCAAGACCTATGGGACATCACGGAGTTGCCTTTTGAGAAGCCTACTTCACCCGCGGCTTCAAGGAAAAAGGCAGAGAAGGACTCGATCAAATTCAATGTGAGGGCTACGAATGCATTCCATTGCGCCCTCACTGCAAATGAGTTCAACCGCATCTCCATGTGCAAAACGGCCAACAAAAATTGGCATACTTTGGAGATATGTCGTGAAGGGACTTCAAAGGTAAAGAAATCTAAAAAAATTGTGTTTAGATCTAAATATGAAATGTTTAAGATGCAAGAAGGAGAAAGCATTTCGGAAATGTTCACAAGGTTCACAGACATCGTGAACGTTTGGAAGGACTTGGGAAGGTGAATTCCCAACATGATCATGTAGAGAAGATCCTTTCCTTACTTACATCTCAATGGCAGTCAAAGGCCAACGGAATTTTGGAGTCAAATGATATGTCCAAATACACCGTTGAGGATTGCATTGGGAATCTCATGGCGTACAAAGTGAAGTTTCAACACAAAAATGATATTCAAATAACCAAGCCCGAGAAGCAAAAGGGGGTTGCATTCCATGCCAAGGAGAAGCCATTCAAGTGGAGGAAGAAATTCCATCGAGAAGCTCCTAGTGAGAAAGATGAAGAAGATGAGTCTAGTGGAGATGAAATCAGGGAGCTTGCCAAGCAACTAAGAGCCTTCCTTAAAAGCCTGCAAGGTAAATCTTCTTCAAAGTTTGCCTCTAATTCTAACAATTCTGTTTGTTTCAATTGTAGAGGAAAATGTAATCTCTCCACTGAATGCCCTTCCAAACCCACCAAAGAGACCTACAAGGGTAAAGGGAAGAAGCATTGGAAAGGCAAGTCCAAGTTCAAGAACCAAAAGAAGGGGCTTGTCAGGACATTTGATGACTCAAGTGAGGACACATCAAGTGATGAAAAAGTGGATGATAAGGAGAAAGCTCATGTATGCTTTGAGGCATTTGATGTCTCTTCGCCAATCTCCTCTAGCTCAAATGAAAGAGAAGTAAAGGTGTGGCTCAACTCCAATGAGAAAATGTGCTTCATGGCAAACGTGGAAGAGTCATCGTCATGCTCTGGCGAGGAAGAAGACGATGAGGAAATCGAGGAGGAAAAGATATCATACGAGGAGCTCGAATATCGCTTCGACATGGTCTCCAAATGGGCTAGTAAGTCCATCAACTCTTACAATAAATTAAGAGCAAAATACAAGAATGCTAAGAGTAGAGTGCATGAACTAGAATCATCTAGTGTAAACAATAATGATATGCATATTTGTGACATTAGTGAGAGAGACACACTTCTCTCTCAAGTTAAGGAATTGAGCATGTTAAATGATAATTTAGTAGATCAAAACTTTAGCTTAGAAACTCGCATTTAATAGCTTACGTTGAAATGCGAAGAGAAATCTCGAAAGATCAAAAGATTTGTTTATTCTAGGGATTCACTCCACGGTTTGCTTGAAAAACATCCGTCAAACCCTATAGGAGGTTTGGGGGTATATTCAAAATATGGTACCCAAACCCACCTCTAATTCCTCTTATGGTGCAAATACAAGAAATATTGCAAAAGCACCTAAGAAGAATCACCATGCCATCTTGTATAACAATAACACCAACAAGATGCATGTAAATCACAAGGTGGTGAGGAATAATGAAACTCCTTCATTTTTTGCTAAGAAGCAAAATCCTCACTTAATGCATGCTAAGAAAAAAATTTCTACACCTAAGTATGCCACATCCACCCCTCTCGCAAAAGCTAAACCCTTATCTAGGAAATTCCTAAGTCTTTGGATTCCTACTAAGGTTAGTGTGCAAGAGAGGGATAGATACATCAACTCTCTAGATATGGATGTGATCACCTCAAATGATTACATTAGGAAATCTAACTCATCTTGGATTTGGTTTCCTAATATTTAGGTTCCTCACACATATACAAATTGCATGGGTATAGTACTTAAATGTTTGTGTGTTTGCATAGGTATACATCAACTCTCTTGGATTTGGTTTTCCATTGTTTGTGTGTGTTTCATGATTTTGAAAATGTTTTCAAATTTATTTTTCATAAAAATGGGGACTTTTGGGAATACATTGGCATACACGTATTTGTTGATCCATATGTATGTCAATGGGAGAGTTAGTTTGTTATAAGTTTAAAATATTTTAAAACATATTTTAACTCTCATTTCGGGTTGTTTTGATTAGGATCATTGTTTCACAATTGGTGTCCTTTTACAATTGGGTATTATTGGTCTCAAATTCAAGTGTCTCATGTTATTTTTCATTTTGGCAATGTCATGTTTATCCATGTGATTGACTTTTCCATATATATGCTTTGATACACTTCGGCCCATGGCTCCAAGTATGATTAATAATTGGTAAAGAAGATTATCTTTAAACATATCTTATTTCGTTCTTTACAATTAGTATTAGATTCTAGAAGTCAAAAATTTGACCATTTCTATGATCTAGGGAGAGCATGTGATAGTGATTGATACCCACTAAATTTAACAATTTGGTAGCATACATCTCTTTAACTTTTGCATATTGTCGCATCTTTAATTAGAATGACAAGGGGGATATATTTGATGTCCACCTTGTTGACGATGACAAGGAGGAGAGATATATGCATTATGTAAAGCATGTTTATCATGCATATGCATTTGGTAAGAGAGATATATCTATGGGGAGAGATATGTGGGATTATGTAATCTATTCATGTGTGCATGTTATATACTTATTGCAATTGGTTTATGAAATCTATGCCTATTATATGTCACCATTGTCTCTCATTATTTCAATTTGCATAATGAGTTTTACAATTGTGTATCTCATTTTACAATTGGTGCATATAAGTAGGGGAGCTCATTAGCATTGTGCTTTATTTTCTTTATGAATACATAATGTGTGTCATCATTAAAAAGGGGGAGAGTGTTGAGTATTGGTGTTTCATACCAATGTTATTTTGATGATGATCACAACGTTATGTTATTGCTAATGACTCTCTAGTTTTAGTCTCATAATTAACATTTCAAGAATATCATTTTTGGAGACTAAACACTTGGTGTAAGGATGGACATCGAGAGGAGCAATGCCATAGCTTGGACTCAAGTGGTGTCACAACTTGGAAATGATGAAGAGTATTAAGGTTGAAGCCATGGACTCTAAGGAAAGCAATGTAATCCATGTAATATTTTATTTATTGATTTTCTCCTTTTTGAGTCTAGGTTTATAGTAAATCCTTGATAGATGGATTAACTCATTCATGCATATGGATTTTCCATCTTAGTGAGCCTCGAGATTATCATAGAAATCATCCCAATCGATTCAACATGCCTTAAACTCAAACTGGAGTTTTTGGCTTTCCAACAGGCGACTGATGAAGGTCTTACAGGCAACTGGGTGATTCCAGGTGCCTGTCGAGCCTTCTACAGTCGACTGTAGTGCACTGCTCAAGTCAACCTATTATTGAGTCTTACTTAAGCTTATGGAACAGTCGACTGAAGGTATGTTTACAGTCGCCTGTCTTCCAACAGTCACATGTGAATTGTTCTACAATCATCTGTGCGCAACTTGCATTTTCTGGGTTTCATCCCAATTTGCAATTCAGTCGACTGTTGCAGTATTTACCATCGCCTGTCTATTTTACAGTAGCCGGTACTTTGGCCATCAGTCATCTGTATAGATACAGTGAGTAAGTTACATCTCTCTGTTTTATTTCCATCCCCTATAGCAGTCGCCTGCTGAAGGATATATAGGAACATGTCCATTCTACAGTCTCATGTACATTCTTCTACAATCGTCTGTCCTGGCTCAGATTATAGCCGTTGGGATTTATTTATCCATTGGTCAGTCGACTGTCAGATGATCATCAGTCTACTATCGCTGACGTTTCAGCCTAGATTCTAGCCGTTACAGCTTTTTGTCTTTTGCTTTATCCTTAGGTTTTGAGAGTTCATATAAGGTTCATATATATATATATATATATATATATATATATATATATATATATATATATATATATATATATATATATATATATATATATATATATATATATATATATATATATATATATATATATATATATATATGATAGGGTAGAATTTATTAGAACTTCTTGGAAACTATTGCAAATCTTTAAAGATTGATTAAGCCACTCTCAAACTCTCTCATTTCCCTACTAGAGCTCATTCTCTCCTTCATGCATTGAAGTCAAGCTCAAGGGAAACCATCCAAGTGCATTTCAAGGTAATCTCATCACTTGGAGATCCTCTTCCATCCCTTGCATTCATTAATGAGTAAGTTCATCTCAAGGCATAGGTAAGAGTATTTGTTTTACTTTTTTATTTCTTTGAAACCCTATCTTTCTGTACGAGGGCTAGTTACTCTCTGTGTGAGAGTATAACCTTCTGTATTAGGGTTGGTTGTGATCTCTCTGTGTGAGAATTTGAGTCTCTTTGTGTGAGAGCAAGGATTTCTCTGTGTGAGAATCCAAATCATCTGTGTGAGGTATCTCTGTGTGAGATTGCATTCACTTCTCTGTGTGAGAATTATAGTGGATATTGGTGTGGCTGGACATACCCAAGTTTGGGGAACCACGGTAACATCTCGTGTTTGCGTTTGGATTTTTGTGTTGTTTAAATTCCTCTTGTATTTATAATTCTGCAGTTACAAGCTCAATTTTTAAATACGCAATTTGTGCCATTACACTATTCACCCCCTAGTGTGTTGTTGTTAGTATTGCATGGGTAAGACGATCCTTACAGGTTCAAGAAAAGCCCAAACGGGTCAAGAAGGAAAAGCCCGGAACCGGGAATTAAGTGAAGGAGAAGCGGGGCGATGTGGTCGCGTCAAAAACAACATGACCGTGTCAAAATTCGACTGCAACTTGCCGAGAATTGGGGTACGTGACGTGGTTGTTTGGAAGAATGACGCGGGTGCGTTGGAGTCTTACAGAAAGAACGACAAGGTCGTGTTGATTTCGACACGGTCATGTCAAAACCTAAATTTCCATGCCATGCTACTCTGTTCTCCTGCTGCTGTCGAAGATCCATACGGTCGTATGGATTGCCCCCACAATGATGTGTGGGATGTTAAGCTCTCAAATCTTGTGTCGAATGAGCTCCAGAAAATCCAGAAAAGTTCTTAAAAATCCTGCAAAATAAACCAAAACATGGATAAGTCATAAAAAGATAATTTTGTGTAAAAATGAGTGATTAGCCCTAAAATAAGAGAATATCAACAAAAGGCATGTATTGGAGCTAGTATATGAATAATATATGCACAAAAAGCATAGAAATGGGGTGATAAATATACAAAATCTACCCCCGAATCAGGTAACCATAACCCTGTTAGGACCTAGCGGGGCTACACAATACATTATATGGGGAATTAATAGTGTAACAAGAAGTAACGTGCTTAATTAAAAGTTACTGAAATTAAGGCACAATAAGCAGCAGAAATTAAAGAGTATGCTCAACAACAACAATTGCAAACACATAGGGTTTTATCCTGGTTCCACAAAGTTAGGTACATCCTACCACACCAATATCCACTATTAATCCTACACAAGGTAGTGAATAAAAACTCTACACTAGGGTAACCCTACACAAGGGTTAGTCCTACACAAGGACACTCTTACTTAGTCCAACAAAGGGAGAACTCAAACATTACACAAGGGTTAGTCCTACACAAGTACATAACCTCCGACAAAGGGAGAAACTAACTCCCACAAAGAGAGTGAGGGTTTCACATAAAATATAAAATAAAATAACACTTACATATGCCTTGAAATGATCTTACCAGTGTGAAGAAGAAGGCTTGCAAGTGTGGATGTCCAAGTGCTTGAGATGAGCTTGATTGCACTTGTGATCTTTCTCTTCACTAGGAACAAAATCTAACACTTCCCATTGAGAGTAGGAAGGAGTGAGAGAAAGAAATATGATCTCCAAGAATAGAATTAAGAGTTTGATCTCTTGGAGAAGTCCCTTTGAGCTTTGATATCACTTCATGAAAGAATAGGAAGCTCAAGGGAGAGAAAGAGAGAAAATGATAGGAATGAAGTTCTCTCTTGGGATTTTTGGCACTCCAAAATGATCTCTATGCGTCGGAGTTTGTGTCAAAAATCACACTCGAACTAGCTGAAATAAGCCCTCAAAACAGCCCAAAACAGTCCAAGAAAACAGACAGAATTTTGTGTCTAACAGCAATTTTTTGACAGGAAAAAGTCAGAACAGGCGCCTGTGGAAGGTTGACCAGGAACCTTGTCAAGGTCAACAGGCCCCTATGACAGAAAAATATAGAAAGCTGTAAATCTGGAATGCTGCTTACAAAAACAGACATATCTCACTCTACAAAATATGGGATTTGAGTGTTTCAAGTCGGGTTGGAAAGATTAGTAATTTAGCTAACCAATGCATGTAGTTTGGATGAAAAATTCCAACTATAGAAAAACTGATTGCATTTTAAAGAGAGACTGGTCTGAAAAAACATCAAATATAAAGCTGTTTTCTGGATAGCTGATCACTAAAACTGTCATATCTCACTCTACAGATGTGGGATTTGAGCGATTCAAGTTGGGTTGGAAAGCTCAAAAAGTTATTTAACCAATGCAAGAAGTTTGGATGAAAAAATTATAACTACAAAAAAATTGGCATTAGTTTGAAGGTAGACTGGTCTTAAAAATCAGTTTCGGACCGAATCTGATCAACCATAATAGACACATGTAGAAGGGTGACCAGGCCCCTGTTGTGCACACAGGTGCCTAGAACTCCTTCAATAGGTCCATGTTGAAGATCCAAAAAGCCCACTAAGGGTTTTGGCCAAATTAACCTATTAGGATGTGTTCTAGGTTGCTCCTATAGTTCACTAAGATGGTTTATAATGTGAGCATGAATGAGATACCATCTAATCAAGGCATTACATCATTCCTATGACTCAAAATAAAAGAATCAAGTAATAAAATACGTGGATTACAATATCTTCTCCTAGAGCCTAACTTCAAGCTCTTAATGCCTTGAGGTCCTAGCCGCCATCATGCTCCATGCTTTGGCTTCATTAAATGATGATCTTCATGACTTCATCCAAGCTTGAGCAATCCATCACTCTTGGAGGTCTTTACGATGTCCATTACATCATCCTCCAAGCTTTAAGCTTTGTCTCATCAACATATAATCATTAAGATAAACTTAGACTAAAACATAGGATTGATTAGCACACTAATATAATGAATTGATCATCATCAAAACAACGTTAGTCTTGAACACAAGAACTATTATTCTCTCCCTTTTTGATGTGGGCAATCCATTATGTCAAAACATAATAAACATTGAAATAAACAATGTGTGCTAAGAAACTCCCCCAATCAATATGCAAAAGTGCACAAAATATAAACATGCAAAGCACAAACCATATTGATGGATGTTATGCAAAAACAGTACGAAATGTTAATAATGCATAAAAAGCATAAGCTATATTTTTACATAATCCATTTCTCTGTCCCATTGGCATATCAAAAAGATTGGTAATAGCCAAATATGAAAACCAAGGGCAAGAGAAATAACCACCACATATGCACAAACATAATGTGAATGATATTCAATGTGACATATGAATGGAAAAACTAATGCTAGCAATCAAAAAGTTCCATACTCCCCCCATAAACATACAAAACATGCAAAATTGGGAGTACTGAACACACTCACATAAACATGCGTACAAAATGTAAGCGTACAAGCTTGGTACCCAAGTAATGAATAACAATGTGAGTGTGCTAGCAAGGTGGAAACCAAACAAAAGTGGAGTTTGGTTTCCATATATAGTCATATGAAAATATAACATTTCGAACATATGAATCTATATACAAATTCCTATCAAACCTAGAAACATTCTTAGGAATCTACAACGAAAGTGATTCGGGATCCTTAAGAAGAGGTTTAGTTAAGGCATGTGAAACATGAGATCTAGCAGTAGAAGCATTCACACAAGAATTTCTACCATGCATATGAACATGTGAAGCATGCAAATGATTGGCATTAATTCTAGCATGCAAGCAATGTAAATCATTCCAATGTATAGAATTATCATGCATATCAACATTTGGAGGAGCATTCACACCAATTGGTTTTTGAATAGGCTTCTTATGCAATGAAGTCTACATATATGCACGATTCTTCTTTTGCTTACTAATCGACGTTGATGTTTGGCCAAATGAATACTTGGTTATGACAACCCTTTTAGAAAGATCCCCCACAAATTTGTTTTGGGTACTTCTTGAGGTAGAGCTTGGTTTGTTTACATTCAAATTTGAAGTTTCCAAAGCCGTGTCCTTACTCAAGTTGAAACTCTTAAGATGAGTGGACAATAACTCACATTTCTTGAAAAGATAAGAAATGTCATCATCCCTAGTGGATAGACGTGAGCTAAGCTCAAAACATTGATTTGGGAACCATTGTCTCATTTCTCAAAGCATCACAATCGAGAATGTGAGTTCATTTAAGTGAAGCATTTTCCTCACGTAACGTACGAATTTGAGAAAGAAATACTTCTTTCTTGGCATGCAAAGATTTAATCATAGAAATATGAGAAGCATGCAAAGAAGTGCAATAATGTGTGTCATCATGAAGAGAATGTGCACTACACTTATGAGTAATCAAAGAATTATTATCACTAATATCATTAAGCTCGTAAGTAGATTAAGTTTGAGATACCCCATTATCGTTTGACTCAATCTCATCACCTCTGGCGTAATTGGCCTCAAGGTAACTTCACATTTCATGTGCCGTCACCAAGCCTCCAATTTCATCATTTTCATGATCCCAAGTGGAGATGCACAAAGCCCTTTTGGCATGGACGTCCATCAAGAAATTTGAATTTGAGATATCCGAAGTCATCGCATCCAAGAAATTGTTCTTCTTGAGATGTTTAATCATCTTGCTCCTCCATCGAGTATAGTTCTTCGGATCGAAGTTGGGAGGATGTTGTTCAGGCAAATATGACATGCTTGCAAAAGCCACCAAACCAAGGCTCGGATACCACTTGTTATGACCTATCAAGGCTACACAAAACAGTATAGGGGGTGAATAGTGTAACAGCAAGCAAAGTGCTTAATTTAAAGTTACTGAAATTAAAGCACAATAAGCAGCAGAAATAAAGAGTATGCTCAACAACAACAATTGTAAACACATATGGTTTTATCCTGGTTCCCCAAAGTTGGGTGCATCCAGCCGCACCAATATCCACTATTAATCCTACATCAGGTAGTGAATAAAACCCTACATAAGAGTAACCCTACATAATGGTTAGTCCTATACAAGGACACTCCTACTCACTCCCACAAAGGGAGAACTCAAACCCTACACAAGGGTTATTACTACACAAGGATACAACCTCCCATAAAGGGAGAAACTAACTCCCACAAAGAGATCTAGGGTTTCACACAAAAGATGAAACAAAATAACAATTACATATGCGTTGAAATGATCTAACTAATGTGAAGAAGAAAGCATGCAAGTGTGGATGTCCAAGTGCTTGATATGTGCCTGATTGCACTTGTGATCTGTCTCTTCACTAGGAAAGAAACCTAACAGGTCCCCTTGAGTGTATGAATGAGTGAGAAAAAGAGAGATGATCTCTAAGAATAGAATTGAGAGTTTGATCTCTTGGAGAAGTCCCTTCGAGCTTTGATTTCAATTCATGAAAGAATATGAAGCTCAACGGACAGAAAGAGAGAAAATGACAGGAATAAAGCTCTCTCTTGATATTTTTTTCACTATAAAATGATCTATATGAGTAGGAGTTCGTGTCAAAAAAGCATGCTTAAACTATCTTAAATAAGCCCTCAAAATAGCCAAAAAAAGTCCAAGAAAACAGATAGAATTTATGTCTAATAGCTAGTTTTTAAAATAAAAAAGTCAGAACATGCGCCTATAGAAGGTTGGTCAGGTGCATGTAGAAGGTTGACCAGGTGCATGGTCAAGGTCAACAGTCCCATGTGGCAGAAATCAACAGAAAGCTGAAAATCCGGATTACTGCTCACAAAAATAGACATATCTCACTCTACAGATATGGGATTTGAGTGATTCAAGTTGGATTGAAAAGATTAGTAAGTTACCTAACCAATGCAAATAGTTTGGATGAAAAATTCCAAATACAAAAAAACTGGTTGCATTTTGAATACAGACTAGTCTGAAAAACATCAAATAGAAATCCGTTTTCTGGATAGCTGATCATTAAAAGTGTCATATCTCACTCTACAGATATGGGATTTGAGTGATTCAAGTTAGGTAGAAAAGCTCAATAAGTTATCTAACCAAAGCAAGTAGTTTGGATGAAAATTCTAACTACAGAAAAATTGGCATTAGTTTGAAGGTGGACTGGTCTTAAAAGCCAACTTTCGGACTGAATCTGATCAACTAGGATGGGCGCCTGTAGAAGGGTAACCAGGTCCCAGTTATGCACACAGGCACCTGGAACTCCTTCAACTGACCCCTGTTGAAGATCCAAAAAGCCCACTAAGGGTTTTGACCAAATGTACCTATTGGGATGTGTTATATGTTGATCATATGGTTCACTAAGATGGTTTCTGATGTGATCATGAATAAGATACCATCTAATCAAGGAATTACATAATTCCTATGACTCAAAATAAAAGAGCAAGTAATAAAATGTGTGGATTACAATAGCTTCTCCTAGATCCTAGACTTCAAGCTCGTTATGCCTTGAGGTCCTAGCCACCATCATGCTCCAAGCTTTGGCTTCATTAGATGATCTTCATGACTTCATCCAAGCTTGAGAAATCCATCACTCTTGGATGTCTTTAAGATATCCATTGCATCATCCTCCAAGCTCTATGCTTTGTCTCATCAACATATAATATTTAAGATAAACTGTGACTAAAACATGAGATTGATTAGCACACTAATATAACGTATTGATCATCATCAAAACAACGTTAGTTTTAAACCCAAGAACTAACAAACCCCGCATACACGTCTGAATGCATTGACACTAATCAATAACCCCACCCTCCGGTGTTGGAAAGTGTTGACACTAAGCACGATGGGATGACCCAGTTACTTTACCGCCCTCGAGACAATTAATGAGTTACCTTACCCAAATGTCTTATTCTAATTGTCATGTTAATGTTAACATCGAGATTTAATCATTATAATGGTTGCATTCTTTTGATATGGTGATAGTATCACCCAGTCCATTCTTCCTTTCTTGACATTGAAGTTAGCTGTTTCAACCATTTTTAGACGGAGCATTAAATTGTCCTTATAATTGACTAAGAACAAAAGGTTGTGCTTCAACAAGTTTTTTTCCCATATTCGATATAATTAAGAAAACTTGAAATTAATTTTTATCGTATATTTGCAAAATATAATCGCTGATGTGACAGTAAATATTTAAATATACACATTTTAAATATATCCAAAATCGAAATACATGCAGATTATTATGACCTTTTGTCATGTTACATGCAAGCCTTTGTGTTGCAAATTGCACCATGAGATTAGGCTCAAGTTTAAATCCCTAAATCCCGAGCCCATTCGAATTAGAAGGTGAGGCTTAGATTTAGAAATATAAACATAATCATAGTAAATACATACACAAATAAAACTGGAGTGAAGCCATTGCACATCATAATGAATGACATGGATCATAATAAAGATTTAATCAAAGAGGCGAATTGAGATATTGAAAGCCCAGGATTATACTTTATCTCGTGAGTGCTACAATAGTATAGCATAAGTTCATACAATGAAGAATGCTAAAAACCAATCGTTAACACATGGCAGCTTAATTTTCTGATGGGAATAAGCACTTGAAACCATACATTGTTGAGAACTAAGTTAATGATTTGGAAAGCGAAATACTCTGGACTCATCATTTATAGATGCAAAAGAGGACGACACCATTATATAATTAGGTATATTTGTGGTTCCACTTTAAGTTAGCTATAGAAGGAGGCACCACCAGGTCCCACCATAGGTGCAAATAGATTGATTTACATGATGTTTGAATTATAATGTATAAAATAAATATTTAACATATTTGTTGACTTCCCGGAAATGATTAATTAGTATGTGAATATTAGGTGTGACAATTTGATTGTAGAGCATGATATAACATATGCACAAATGTTACCATTTACATTCTCAACCTAATATGATTACTGGAAAATTTTCACATATTTAGATTAGTTATCTAATATATAACTAACATGTTAACATTATGTTAAGATGATGATGTGATACTGAACACCACTATGTAACAACCATAACCTAGCTAAAAACTGTAAAATTAAGCTTATTATCGGGTGTTTATATATATGGCTAATATATTAATATATACCAGTTGTTTGTACTATAATGATTAACCCCTCAAATTGCCCAAAACTATACCTCCTAATTAGCCTGTAAACATCACTATACATATAACTAATAATTGAGAGGATATGCATCATACTGTATATTAAGTACAACATTAGAATGATTCGATATATCATTATACATCTAATTTGAGAATGTTATTTGTAGTATCATTAACTAGAATTTGTTAATATATTAGGATTGTTACTGATTATATGGTGGTATGCAACACATAACAACTGTGTATCATTACTCATGCATGTGATTCAATAATCAAAAGGAAATTTCAAGGGAAAGATGAACCTACAATATTGTTTCAGAGTGTTTTCTCACTACAAAGCGTTGACCGTGGATAGCCCGGTCAACGTGGTCAAGGGGCCCGTTTGGGTCCCTCGGGCGAGTCGAGTTGGTGCAGTTGAGGCTCGAGTCGGACCAGCAGACGACGTAGAGCGCGTCGACTGGATTGAATCGGGGTCCTCGACCGTTGGTAGGGCGAGGGGTGGCCTCGGCCCGGGTCGAGACGCTCGGCCTCGGTCGGTTGCGCTCGGCCTCGGCGGTCGGACGACGAGGGGAAGCCTCAATCGTCCAGCTGGTTGCGTGGTCGGCGAGGGGCGGAGGGGAAGCCTCGGCCCGTGGATCTGATGCCCTCCTGCGTAGACGAGAACACTCGTCAGGGGGCCGGACCTTGGTTCCGGCCAAATCCCCTCCGATGCCTAAGTCAGACAGAGATCTGAAAGAGGAGGCCCGGCGGAGACGGTTCGACTCGTGAGGAGATCGGAACGGCGTCGCACGGCGCGAGCGGGGGAGGAAGGAAATGAAATGGGGGAACTAGGTCGTTGATGGAGTACCTTAGGTTCTAGATACCTGAGAGGCGGTCCCTTGTCCTGTCGTCCTCCTAGCCCCTTTATAGACTTCCGCCGTGATTGTCCCCGACCCACGTCGCTCGTCCGCCCTCAATCGTGCCCCCTCAATCCGCCCCCCCCGTCGCCGCTCCCTGCGCCATGCCAGCACCTCCCTATAACTGCCATTAAGTGGTAGCGGGATCGAGGGGGCGGTTATCGCAGGAGTGGGCGAGTGACCGGCGTGTTATCGGGGCCGGGTCGGATCGACATGTGGGGGGGTCCCCCATAGGGCCTTATCGAGTGGGCCTGAGTGCGCAGATGGGCTCTTGACCGGCGGTCGGGTCTTCTGGGCTCGTGTCTTTCGGACCTCGGGCAAATAGGCGTAACAATTGCCCCCATCGGTCGGGTTGATCGGCTTCGGCCGGTTCGGCTCGGCCGATGCGACTTCCGCCGACTTTGATAGGCTCGTCAGTCGATGCCGACTCATTTATTAGTCGTCATCATGAGTTGGTCCGTTCGATACTTTTAAGGCACGGGCTCTGAAGCGTCGTCGGTCCTCTTATGCTGCCACGTGTAGCTGCGAGCTTATCCCCATTGCTCGCGGGGTCGTCTTAAGTTGAGAAGCCGAGGGGTTCGCGAGCCGCCCTCGGTGGGGTCAATCGGCCTTGGCTTGCTCGATTCGACGGCTGTGCCTCCTAGGATTCCGAGTGGCGCTTTAATCGAGGCGTGGTCATAAATGTAGGTCATGATGAGGCGGATCGATTGGACTTCCCTTGGCGCCGATTTCGAAACGCCGCCGGTTCTTCGAGTCCTGCCACGCGTTCTTGTCAGGCGCTTCGAATTCGCCCCTGTGTCCGGTATATAAGATCCCCAACTGCGTTGATCTCCACTTCTTTCTTGCTCTTCCCATTGTTCTAGGTTTTCCACAACTCGGAGTTTCCCGTCGCCCTCGCTTCCTCGTCTCCCCAAACTAGTTAAAAGGTAATTCCTTTCTCGCTCTCGTATTATGGCTGCTCTTAGGATAGGCGGTTCTGGTCGAGGGGCGAGGGATTCTCCAGAGTCCAGGCGGGGCAGGCCTCGGTTAGTGGGATCAGGTTCCTCCTCCGGGAGTCGTCCCCTCCGAGATAAGGGGAAGGGGAAGCTATTCCCAGACTATGCCTGTGATGACGTGGCGTCGGCTGCCGTGCGTCTTAACGCGCCTCCGGTTGTCCTCCGTACGCCGTCGAGGACCGTTCCTTCGGCGGTCACGGAGATCCGGGAAAGGTATCTCTGCTTCCCGTACGATGTCCGAGTTCCATTCGTCGACGAGCGGATTTGCCTTCCGAGGAGCAATGAGGTCGGCGTCTACGTCGAAATGTTTCGCCTGGGTCTTCGTTTCCCGCTCAATCCCTTCCTTATCCAGGTCATGGAATATCTCATGGTGCCGCTTTGCCAGTTCACCCCTTGCTCGATTGCGGTACTGACGGGCTTCGCCACGCTCTGCTGTACCCGCGGGCTGGAGCCGTCTCTCCCCCTTCTCTTCCATTTTTACCAGATCCAGACGGTCGGCCCGGGGTCATGGCTGCAGCTCCGAGCCCGCTCGAGGAGGGAATGCCTGATCGGGCTGCCCCGCTGGTCGGGGGATTGGAGTTCGGATTACGTCTTTATGGTCTTCCTAGGGGATGCCCAGATTTTGACAAGTTGGGGCGGGTCTGTCCAGCCTCGCCCGCCGCTAGCTCTCTCAGACGTCGACCGGGCAGCTGCCGCGCTGCTGTCGACCCTCCCCTTGGAGTCGAAGTCCATCTGGTCCTTGTTGGACGACCTACTCCTGAAGGCCGTCTTGTGGTCTCCGGGTAGGTCGCCTTTTCAGTCTTGAATCGCCCTGTGACTCATCCTGATTTTGGTTTCCCTCGCAGGGATGGCTGGCCGCGAGTTCGTCCGTGACGTCGATGAACTGATCCGCCGTGGAGCTGCTCGGAGCCGAGGTAGTACCTCTGGAAGGGCGCCTCGGCGTACCGTTGAGGAGGAAGTGCGCCGAGCCGAGTCTTCCGTGGGTAAGGTGGTGGCCGCGCCTCCCGCCTCTTCTTCTGGCGATCCCCTTCACGGGGGGGTCACAAGGGCCGGACCCGCCCCGTCAGCCCATGAGGCAGGGGATAATGACGGGTCCGGTGCAGTCCCTCCTGCCCTTGGCGTGCCCCCTCAGGTTCCCGAGGGTGGGGATGGTGCGAGGCAGAAGCGCTCCCCTCCGGCGCCTTCGGAGCCCCACGGAGGAAAGAAGAGGAAGGAGGACGCGGATCCCTCCAGTCCGGCGGGTTCCGCGCTTCCTGTGGCGACCACCGGGGATCCTTCGGTAGCCTTGTCGACCACCCCCCTCGCAGCGTCCTCGCCCGTATCACCGGGGATCGGGGCCTTGTTGGCGAGCAATATGGCTTCCCTTGTCGTCCCTGGGAGTTCGATGTTTGTCGACCGAGCCTTGGCCCAGCAGGTTGCCGAGGTCTCCGTCCCTCCCCGGGACCGCAGCCTCCTCAAGAAGATCGTTGCCGACAAGATGTCGGATTCCTTGGTCTGGATCCTTCAACAGGTTCGGTTATCTTGCTATCCTCTCCTTCCTTTTATCTTCTTCTTAGCCCATGTCTCGTCTTTCCAGGGTTCAGCGCTCGCTGTGGAATTGCAATGTCGAGCCGTCCGCTTGAAGGAGCTGGAGGAGTCCTCCATGAGGGCCCAGGAGCGGGCCGGGGCGGCGGAGGTGGCTATGACGGAGGCCCAGATGGAGTCTCGGCGTCTCAAGCTCCGTGTGGCCGAGCTGGAGGGACGAGTGCGTGACCTCCAGGGAAAGCTGGAGGACGTCCGTCAGTCGGCTGAGGAAGCGGCGGAGTCGTTCCGCCTGGAGAGGGAGGAGCTTCAGAGGGAACTGTCGGATCGGCGCCAGGTGACGCGGCTTGCAGAGGAGGTGGAGAGGGGCGTCGTCGAGACCCTGGGGAAGAGGATCTTCGAGGTTCTCAGGGAGGCCTTCGGTGCGTATGAAGACCTCATCGCCCCCCGGATCGTCGAAATCGTCCAGTCTTCCTTCCGGGAATGTGCGGAGCGTGTTCGGTAAGCCCCTCCGCCGGTCGATCCCCCTCGATCCGAGCAGGGCGAAGTGCCCGAGGATGTGTCCTCCCGAGCCCGGGCTCCCTAAGCCGTCCCTCCCGGCCTTATCCTCAAATTTTTTAGCATCCGCTTCGCTTTGGGCCAGTCTACTTGAAATGGATCCATGGCCCCGCTATCTCCTTCGGCTTCGCTACCGGCTCCGGGGCCAATAATTGCTGGTTGCATGGCTGCTAGCTTGGGCTAACTACTTTGGGTCTTTTGTCAACCACTTTTGCTCTGTCGGTGTCGACCTAGCTTCTGTAGGTGACGAACTTTGTCATTCGTCGTGAGTGGATTATTTGTAGAGAGGTTTCTTCGCCTTGATTCCCTGTAAATAAGACACATTTTTGTACCCTGGTTAACTGTTATAAACGAAATTGACTTACTCGGACTTCTCGTGTACTTTGCATTGCTGCCTTGCTCTTGGCCTAGGACTGGATGACGTTCGCGCTGGCTGGGGGAATTGCCCCCAGACTTATGGGCGCAGGAGTCGGTCGGCGTGGGCAAAGCTCCTCGGCTTAGGACCGGTCGGCGTCTGCGGCTGCTGGGGGAACTGCCCCCAGACTTATGAGCGCAGGAGTCAGTCGGCGATGGCAAAGTCCCTCGACTTAGGACCGGTCGGCGTCCGCGCTGGCCGGGGGAATTCCCCCCAGGCCTGCAAGCACAGGAGTCGGTCGGCGAGGGCAAAAGCTCCTCAGCTTAGGACCGGTCGGCGTCCGTGTCTGCTGAGGGAACTGCCCCCCAGACTTATGAGCGCAGGAGTCGGTCGGCGAGGGCAAAGCCCCTCGGCTTAGGACCGGTCAGCGTCCGTGCCTGCTGGGGGAACTGCCCCCAGACTTATGAGCGCAGGAGTCAGTCGGCGAGGGCAAAGCTCCTCAGCTTAGGACCGGTCGGCGTCCGTGCCTGCTGGGGGAACTGCCCCCAGACTTATGAGCGCAGGAGTCGGTCGGCGAGGGCAAAGCTCCTCGGCTTAGGACCGGTCAGCGTCCGTGCCTGCTGGGGGAACTGCCCCCAGACTTATGAGCGCAGGATTCAGTCGACGAGGGCAAAGCTCCACTTCCTCCTCCAGTGAGGCGGCGGTCTTCATTCTTTTGCACTATTAGTGAAATGTCAATTCCGTCGAGGATTTAAGAAAAGACAAAAAGGGAATGCAATTGTACTCTTAAGAGTCCTGTCGGACTGGTACATTTGGAGGAAAGGAAATCGGGAATAAAGCTAGACATAGGGATGTAAACCTAGATAATCCCCTCGGACCAGGCTACGACTGGGGGAGAGAGCTCGCCCGCTCACTCTATGATGCGGAGGGGTCCTTGGACGGTGTTGATCTTCTTCCCCTTGTCCGGCTGCATGGAGGTCCCTTCCCCATGGGCCGGCTCGTCGGCTAAGCTCCTGGCGTGCCCCCGACTCATCAGCTTCTCAATGTCCTTCTTCAAGTGCCAGCAGTCTTCAGTATCGTGGCCGTCGTCCTTGTGGTACTTGCAGTATTTCTCCTTATTCTTCCCACCTCTTTTTGCCCTCGGTGGGGGGCGATCGGCGCGTTCTTCCTTCTGCACTTGGGCGAGGACGGCGTCTGGGGTGGCGTCTCTCGTACCTTCTCCGCGCTGCCTGTTTCTAGGCCTCTTCTCAGTTCGGTATCCTTCGGGGCTGCCTCGTCCGCTGTCGCCGCGCTTGGTCCCTCGAATGGCTTTTCCTGCATCCACGGCCAAGGCCTCCTCAGTTAACATGAAGCGCTCGGCCCTCGCCATGATCCCGGGGAGGTCCTTCGGGGGATCGTTGTGCAGGGACTTCTTGAGGCCTCTGTGGCGAAGCCCTTTCTTAAGGGCCGTTTGGACCACCAGGTCGGGAGGGCTGTTCACGTTCAGCCTCTCCGCATTGAAGCGGCGCATGAACTGCCGGAGCGGCTCGGCCGGGCCTTGCACTATGTTGAACAGATGTTCAGCATCAGGCTTGATCTGCCTCCCCGCCATGAACTGCTTGCAGAACAACTGGGTGAGTTCCTCAAAGCTGTCGATGGAGCGGCTGGGCAGGCTGCGGTACCAGGTCATTGTCGCTCCCCTGAGAGTAGAATAGAAGCCTCGGCAGAGCAGGTCATCGTCAGCTCCTTGGAAGGACATGTCCCCCTCGTAGTCCATCACGTGGTTTCCTGGGTCCCCTATCCCGTCGTACTTCCCCAGCGTCGGGATCCTGAATCGAGAGGGGACCCGTGCGTCGGTTATTCTTCGTGACAGGGGGCACCGGTCTCCGTGGATGCCCCCGGAGATTCGACAGTCGCCTGCCTCTGGCTTGTTCGGTGGTGGAGGGTGCACAGGCGCCGGCGGGGCTGGCTCTACGGCCCTCGCCACGCTGGGGGTCGGGCTGACCCGGCGCTCCCGGCTCCTCCGGCGGGAGCTCTTGCTCCGCCGTGATCGGTCTCTCGAATGGTGTCGTTCGCTTCTCCTGCGGCGGGACGACCGTGACCAACGAGATGATGCAGTCATCGATTCGCCCTCCGTCCCTTCGGTTTCTCTTCGGCTCCTTTTACGATAAGGGGAGGAGGCGCGTGATCTCGCCTGACGGGAGCCGGACAGCGTGAATCGACGATCCGTGTTCGGTTTTTGGGTCCCGTGGTCGTCGACCACAGCGGACCGCAAGAGCGGGGGACCCCCCGCCCATCGATGGCTATTGCCCAACGTGCCTCCGTTGGATGGCGCAGGGCCGACGAGCTGCTGTACCGTCGCGACCAACGTCTGGAGGCTCGCGTTGGTCTCCTGAGCCAGGGCGCGAAGCTGTCCCTGTGTGGCCAGTCCTGAGCCGCCGGTCTCTTCGGTTGAGGGGGCGGGGTGATCGCCGACGGTCGTGTCTTCGGGGTTGCCGTTGGATGCGCCATTCCCCTCCTCCGGGATGGGGGGCATGCGCTTCCTTCCATTGCTGGCTCGTGCCATTGCTGGTGTGGTATGCTTCTTCGTGGGATGGTTTTCGGTTCCCACAGACAGCGCCAGATGTTTAAGAGTGTTTTCTCACTACAAAGCGTTGACCGTGGATAGCCCGGTCAACGTGGTCAAGGGGCCCGTTTGGGTCCCTCGGGCGAGTCGAGTTGGTGCAGTTGAGGCTCGAGTCGGACCAGCAGACGACGTAGAGCGCGTCGACTGGATTGAATCGGGGTCCTCGGCCGTTGGTAGGGCGAGGGGTGGCCTCGGCCTGGGTCGAGACGCTCGGCCTCGGTCGGTTGCGCTCGGCCTCGGCGGTCGGACGACGAGGGGAAGCCTCAATAGTCCAGCTGGTTGCGTGGTCGGCGAGGGGCGGAGGGGAAGCCTCAGCCTGTGGATCTGATGCCCTCCTGCGTAGACGAGAACACTCGTCAGGGGGCCGGACCTTGGTTCTGGCCAAATCCCCGCCGATGCCTAAGTCAGACAGAGATATGAAAGAGGAGGCCCGGCGGAGACGGTTCGACTCGTGAGGAGATCGGAACGGCGTCTCACGGCGCGAGCGGGGGAGGAAGGAAATGAAATGGGGGAACTAGGTCGTTGATGGAGTACCTTAGGTTCTAGATACCTGAGAGGCGGTCCCTTGTCCTGTCGTCCTCCTAGCCCCTTTATAGACTTCCGCCGTGATTGTCCCCGACCCACGTCGATCGTCCGCCCTCAATCGTGCCCCCTCAATCCCCCCCCCGTCGCCGCTCCCTGCGCCATGCTAGCACCTCCCTATAACTGCCATTAAGTGGTAGCGGGATCGAGGGGGCGGTTATCGCAGGAGTGGGCGAGTGACCGGCGTGTTATCGGGGCCGGGTCGGATCGACATGTGGGGGGGTCCCCCATAGGGCCTTATCGAGTGGGCCTGAGTGCGCAGATGGGCTCTTGACCGGTGGTCGGGTCTTCTGGGCTCGTGTCTTTCGGGCCTCGGGCAAATAGGCGTAACAAATATGTTTCGTGGTTTTGAGGAGGAGGATGGAGATCGGTCTTGTGAATCGTTCATCGAAGGATGGAGGGGACTCAATTCACAGTGTCTCGGCATTGCTCGAAGCTACGAGAGAGGAAGAGAGCTCGTCTCGTGTTATTCACTGAAGGAGGGAGGAGCTTGGCATCCTCCTTACATCATTGTCCCGAAAGGCAGCAGTGGGTCTACCCCTACTAATGTTGGCCAGACAGGGGATTCGGCCCCCCTGTGGCTAGCTAGACAGCGGGGTTCAGCCCCTTGTTTTCAATCCAGAACAGGGGGTTCGACCCCCTGTTGTGCTACTGTTGCGGGCCAGAAAAAGGAGGGTGGTGAGAGGAGGTGGATGAGGAGGATGAGGAGGAGGAGGAGGAGGAGGAGAAGAAGAAGTTGATAAATGGGGAGTTGGTTTTATTTGGGTTTATTGTTGATTAATTGAAAGGAGAAGAAGATGATATAATGAAAAAGATGATATTAAGTTTGTTGTTGCTGCTTGGGTTTAGTTTTGGGTTTAAGAAAATGAAGGAAATGATGATGGAGGTGTTGATTATTGTTGGATTTCTTGAAAGAAGAAGAAGAATGGAAGATGATGATGATGATGAAGTAGGAGGAAGAAGAACAGAGAGTTGTATTTTTTTCTTTCTCCTCCCTTTCCTTCTGCGTGAGTGAGTGGTGTGTGTGTGTGTGTGTGTGTGTGTGTGTGTGTGTGTGTGTGTTAAATGAAAGGGGGAGATAAAAGGGAGATTAATAAGGGGATAAGTTAGGTGTTGAAAAAATTAGGTTAATTAATGCTAAGTTAATTGATGATAAGGTATGTGTGGAAAAAAATCCATTGAAGGAAAATGTGAAAGATGCGATGGGATTAGACAGAAATTAATGAAGATGTTAAAAGTTAATTAATCTTAACGATTTTAGAGAAATTATGGTTTTGCCCCTGAAAGTAAATATCCCTGAAAAATTCCAGAAAAATTATTATACGTTCGAGACGATGCGAAACATATGAAAATAAGTTTCGTTAAAATTTTTGTATGCAAAGGTTAGTTTCGGAGGCTGAAACAGTTTGAGACTCATCTCAATCGCATTAATACCACCATGAATACGGGTTTTGAGACTGTGCAAGGGAATCAAGCCCAGATTCTAAGTCTTCTTGAACAATGGGCACCTTACTCTCCATCGACCTCGCAGCAACCACCTAGGCCTCCTCCACCTTATGAGATCTAAAACTGTTTGGTTTCTGGTTGACCAAGACAATCAGTTGATCAACCAAGTCTATGTTCTGTTCGATTGTTTTCTTTTAGTTGTTGTTTGGTAGTTTTCAGTTGTTAGTCGTTTTGTTTTAAGTAATGTTGGTTGTTTGCTTTAAGTTGTTTAATGTCTCGCTTGTACGTGGTTTCCTATGTATATCTTATGATATTTGAATGTATTTCTGTTTGTTATATACATCTTCTATTCAATTTTAGAAATCTACACAGTTTAGTTGACCAGGCTATTTTTTAGTCGACTAATACTCTAATTGACCAAATTTAACTCCATTTTTTGATAATTTCGAAGGGGGAGAAAATATGCAATATGTATCGGAATATATATAAAATTCTATATATGTTATATTATATGCATTTGCAAGTTGCTCAGATATACATGTTACATGTTCCTCATATTTGCAAGTTGATCATTCATTATTTCAAAATATTTTATGAAGCAAATAATTTGGGGAAGATTTAAAATGTTTTCATTTTGCATATATTTCATGTAACATTTAGATATATTGTAATCATCAAAAAGGGAAGAATATTGGAAACATAAAAGTTTTTCTTCCCATAAAGTTTTTGATGATACAATCATTTGTATGTATGTGTGTGTTTAACTCTATGGATGCATATTTAAAGCTCAATTTTTTCAAATGAGACAATCATCAAGTCAACTTATACATTGCAAGACAAAGCATCAAAAAGCAAGATGAAGCTAAAGCAATGAATTCTTATGATTGTTAAAGCCTTGATGAAATATAACGTAATTTTTCTTTTCATTCTTGCATATCTTTAGAATGTTAAAGCCTTGGTGATGATCTATCTTAGTTCTATAGGGTTCATCCTTAAAAACCAAGTCAAAGAAAAATTAGCAGACCCGCACTTTCCTCTGGTCGACCAAAAAATTTTCCCTTATTTTATTCAGAAAAATAAAGTAATTTTTGGTCAAAATATAATTTCTAATCATAAGGATCAGTTTTATAAAATTTCTCAATTTTTTGATCCTAGTCGACCAATAGATTTTCCTTGTCTACTAGACAGTTTTTCAAATAGTTATATCAACCGTTATTTTAACTGGTTTAATTAATTAATTTTTTAAATTAATTAAGGAAAGTTATAACTCCTTTCAACGGATAGATTCAGATAGTTTCTAGCCGTTTGTGTCAATTTTGACAGTTTTAATAAGTATTTTCGTCAAAAGACACTTCAAAAGTCATGTTATAGTCAGGCATCACTATTAGTCTACCAGCACTTTTTTCCTAGTCGACTAATTTTTCTAAAAATGCTTAGAATTTTTTGAAATTTTAGACAGTTGTTAAACGTTCAAAAACTATCTTTTTGGGCTACAAAGAGACCCCCAGACCCCTGTCTAAAATCCAAGAAAATTCACTTATTCTCTCTTTTCTTAAGTTTACTTTCTCTCTTTAGAAAGTGTGTGATTTTCAAATTTCTTGCAGAAATTTTGCCCCTTTAGGAAGTCCAATTTCCAAGAGTGTTCTATCACAATTCATATGAAGAATCTTGGAGATTCCATCTCCATCTAGCGCTATAATTCCTACATTATCAAAGCTATATGTGATATTGTTTCATACTCTTTCTTTACTTTATTTGGTGAATCTCTTGTTGAAGAGATTGTACAATTTTGCAACACGGGGTGTGTTGGCATCTTTGTATGTTGATTACTTGTGGAGAGCAAGTGGTATAGTGGTTTGAAATCTATACGGGGTAGAGTACTGCACGTAGGATCACGAGGATCCGAACCAGGAAAAATCTCCGTGTTTACGTTTTAAAATTTTCTGGATTGTGTTTATTTTTTTATGCATTTTAATTGCAATTTTTTAGTTACTTTTAAATTTGCAATTTCGTCGTGATATACACTATTCACCACCTAGTGTATTTGGTATGCCAGGAGATCCAACAATGGCTAGTAAACCCAATTTGTGCTTTTCTTAAAAACTGAAATTTGATCCAGATAATCGGCTATCAATGGTAGTCGACTACTACGCAAGACAAAGAGTTCAAGGTAAAATCTTAGGTCAGTAGTCTGCTATCTGTTTCAGATACGCGGCTATTTTCAGATACCTGAGTTTTTCTACTAGAAAATACTTTCAAACATAATTTATAAAAATTATATAATAATATAACATATATAAATACATTTTAAAACTATTTTTCAGTTATTTTTGTGAGTGTGTAGTGTCTTCATATTGGCTTTAACATTCTAATAAATTAACTTACACAAACACACTTCTCTAGCTCTTTGATCTTTGTCTTAGACTTGAGCCATCTAGTCTTGGTTAAGCCTTCATTTGCTCCATCCCTTGGCTCTAAGATTGACTTACCAATTATGGCTTCCAAGTTCTTAATTTGAGCTTTTCAATACACTAGTTCTTTATGGCTACAAAATAATTCATCATTCATATACACACTTGAAATAAATAGTTAGTACCAATATCAATTGTGTACATCATTAAAATCCACTGGGATTGGTCTCAATATCCCAACAAACTCAACCAGGTGTAGGTGATCTTCATATGACCCTTTGAAGTCTAGCATACAAGCATGCAACATATCTTCTAATATCTGAATGGTCTGCTCGGAGTGACCATAAGTCTGTGGGTAGTACGCAGCGTTGAAAATAAGACTGGTACTTAAAATTGTTTGAAACCTCTTCCGAAAATGAAAGGTGAATCGGTTGTTTCGAACAGAGACAATACTCATAAGAACTTCGTGTAGTATCACTATCTCCTTGCAAGAAGTCACTAGACTGTTTCACTCGAAATAGTATGAAATTTGTCGACGTGTTCATTCGGTAAATAATCACCCAAATGGCATCCTTTTGCTTAGAACTCCAAGGTAGTCCAGTCACAAAATCCATGGAGATGTGCTGCCACTTCCATTTTGGGATATGTAAGGGTTGAAGTAATCCCGCGATGCGATGATGTTTAGCATTTACCTGCTGGCATACTAAACATTTGGCTACGCTCTGCGTAACACTTCTCTTCATACTGTGCCATCAGAAATTTTGATGAGCGTATACATTTTAGTGCCGCCAAGATGAATAGAATATTGAGAGTTATGTGCTTCCTTTAATAACATTTCTCTTACTTCACCCATGGGCACGCAAATTCTGCTACCGTATCTCGAGAACCCATCTTCATGACTAAGAAAATCTGTCCAAAGGCCTACTTCTACCGACTCTCATGATCTTCTCCTGTCTGAGCAGCCTTGATCGATCGACAAGATACGACTGAATGTGCAAGGCTATAAGTGTCACAGTAATCCCAGGTAGAATGACTTCGATCTCCATCTCGCGAATTACTTGTTGAAGCCTCTAATGAGTTGTAAGAGTCAGCACATCTAGAAGTCGACTTAAGGCATCTAAAACGATATTAACCCTCCAAGGATGATATTGTATGTCAATGTCCTAATCTACCATAAGCTCTAGCCACCTCAGTTACCTCATATTAAGTTCCTTCTGGGTGAAGATGTATTTCAGGCTCTTATGATCGGTGAATATCTTCATGTGCTCTCCCTATAATTAATGCCTCCATATCTTTAAAGCAAAAAATCACTACAGCCGGTTCCAAATCATGAGTGGGATAATTCTTCTCAGGCTTCTTCAACTGCCTCGATGTATAGGCCACTACCTACCCGTGTTGATGCCACTGATGTTTGCACATTCTATACCTATCCCCATGACCCAAATCATTACACCTACAACCACTACCCAGACCTCTCCCATCCATATCCTCCACCATACATGCCTTTACAAGAAGAAGATGGACGCCTTGTAAGTAACCATGATGGACAATTTTATGGAAAACCAAGGCTTTCCTACCGATCCTCTCCCCACCATTCCGATTGACACCCATCCTAACCCAATAGCCCAACCATTTTCCTAATCACATGGGTATTTCAAGCAGTACTTATGGGATGAGATCAACGATACTAGGCCGAAGGAGGAAGAGCACTTGGAAGGACTACTCAGCCTGCTACATACTTCAACATCCCTTCCATGGTACGGTAGAGGAGAATCCACATTTGTGGCGGAGAATATTCATTGGCCTAACGCATCACCAGCCACTTGCACGATAGAAGGTAATCCATTTAAGCAAAATTTCTTATTTTTTGATATGGCTACATCATTGCTTGCAGGTGACACTATTGATACACCCCATACCAGTGACGTCATCCAGAGCTATGTCTCGGTAGAGAATATGAAACTTGATGAGGCGTTAGCTGAGCTTGAGGGACTCCTGACCCAGTTCCGTATAGATTTCCTTGAGTTTTGCGTGGGCAAAAGCAGGATGCTTGAAATAGAGGATATGTGCCAACTGTTTCCTATTATAAGCTCCCTCAGTTTGAGCCATGCACGAGCATCGAGGAGTACGATGCACATGCACACTTTTAAGGAGTACATGAGTTTAGCCATAGACATGATAATTGATATCAGTGGGCCCGAACCATGTCACTTCCTTCATTAGCATAGCAGCCACTCCCTATCCCACTAGCGCATAAGCATCAGCAACACATCAATAAGGGAGACCTTATGAACCCTTAACACTCCTCTTCTAAATCACGTATTTCATGTCATTCATTTATAGATTCAAATATATCTGACAGAACGTGTCTCTCGTAGGACATAAATACACATGCACCGGAGGCATGCATTTTTGCTCCAGCGCTTGACCATTCTGGAGATGAGATGGACGAGGATCTGATTGTATCAACCCCTGAGAGTAGTGAAATTCCTCTAAAGAGTATTCGTCAGCTTGCTTTAGAATTTCCTATGTATATTGACGATTTCCTTTAGATAGATTTTATTTTGTTAAAATTTTGTAATCAAGTTTGGTCTTTTACTTTCATTTTTGTTATTCTTGTTATCGATTCTCCCTTACTATCTTGTGATTCCATTTCTGTGATGGTTAATTTAATGCTTAGCTAGTAGATTTTTGTGCCTAGGGCAAAGCTAAACCCTAATGTAGATTGCACATATAGGTTGATCGCCCCAAAGATCGTTCTATTATATTATTTCTAGGGCATTGTTTGGATGTGATTTAATATCAATCCACCCCATTGGTAGGCTACACAAGCTAAATGACCAATGAACCATCAGGATTTGGTTTGATGCCCTCAATGGAGGGTTGACTACCTAATGCTATGTGCCGACGACCCATCGGGCACACTCATTAGAACAACTAGTATGGACATTTCTGACGAACCATCGGGTTCCATATAGAGGTCCAATCACTACCCCTCATTCTCTTTCCACGGTTAGACATCGAGAGCTCGTGTATTGGGATTGAACAAACATAGATGGCTTTAATTTCTTGGGACGAGAAGTTAGATCATCTCACATGTTTAGCTACGCTATTGGTGAAGATTAGCCATGGCACCTTTCCTTTCTTTTCATATTTTTAGTGTAATTTCCCTCTTCATTATCATCATTTACATAGCTAATTAAATACATAATTAAACCTTACTCAAACCACTACATCCCAGTGTTCGACACCCGCTTACTACAATGCCCATACAGTTACGGTATTATAACTTTCCTAACATGGCTCGAAAGTTCCAGAAAGTTGGTACCCTCTACGCGACCACGTAGATAGATTTGCCCCCATTTTTGTTTCTTTCGACACGGTCGTTTGGCAAGCTCATGCGACCGCATCGATATGCCGACTGCTGCTCTTTGCTGACCCCTCATGTGATACTCTCATGGTCGTGTGGGGATATTAACGTCCCCACGATGTTCGTGTAACGGCCTGTGTTTTTTCCAAAAAAATATTTAAATTAAGTATTTAAAGTAATTTCATTTTAATTGTATTTTGTAATGGTTGATTAGGAGTTTTAAACTGATTTCAAAAATTATTATAAAAATATTTTGAAATACTAAACTTATTATAAAATATTTCAGCAATTTCAGATTTCCTCAAATGCCCAAAACATTTCTGTTAAAATTCATCTCCCAAAATTACCGTTTTGATTCCACGAATTTATTTTCTATGCAAACATCTTCAAAACGATTTCAAACTTCTGTAGTAGCATCATATGATCATTTAGGGCTTCCCACATTAATTTCGTAATTTTCTGATATCATTTCAATAGAGAACCCGCAAACCCGCTTTCTAAACGTTTTGGCCTAAAACTAGTATTTCCGTAGTCCAAATCCCGTAACGGACTTCGTATTCGCGATCCTCGTGACGATACGATCCCGTGGGTATGTTTTCATAATTTTCTGGACACGTTTACTAGTAGGGGCAAAACCGTAATTTCGTTTTGTATTTTTACTAATGACTTTTGCTAATGGGGTTTTATTATTACTAATTACATATTAATTTACCTACCTAACCTACCCGCATCTACCCCCACTCTCAGCTAACCCTGATATCCCCCAACTACCGTTTTGATTTCTACCCTATAAATTAACCCCTTCCCTTTGTTTTAAGTCTCACACTTCTATCTCTCCTTGTATATTTCGAACCCAGGCCATCAAATTTTCTTACGCACGCTCTTTCCGCGTCTCTCTTCCTCACTCTATCTCTCTCGCACTCCCCATCGCTTCTCCCGCTCGTTCCCCCCCGCCTCCTCTCCTCGCCCACCTCGCGAGCACGCCGTCGCCGGTGCTGTCCTCCCGCCCCGAGCTCAGGCGACCCCCTCCGCCACGACAGCGCCCTGACACCCCGTCTTTCGCAGCCTCCGCCCCACGCTCCGGCAACCGCCGTACCGCCGTAGCTCCGCCCCAAGGCCGCCGTCTCCACCTCCTCGCCCCGCCTCGCCGCTGACGCCAGCTGCCCCGCCATCCGCCATCGATGTGCAGAACACAGCCCCGCCGGCGATTGGGTTCGAAGCAGCGTGAGTTGCCTCAATGGCAATCTCGTAAATACGAGAAACTTCAGTATTTTCGTAATTTAATTAATTGTTAAATAGGGTTAAATGGTTTTAAATCCATAACTAACTATACAGGGGCCAGAAAAATGTGTGGATAGCCCCAGAAAATCAGAAACGTCGAAACGGATCCATTGGCATTAGTTTCATCGCCGTAAGGCAAGTATATTTCTCACAGTGAATTTTTAAAGGCAAAACTTAAATAGGTTAAAATTCTTTTAAAATTCGTAACTTGCAATTTTTACGTACACTGCTATACGATAAAAATATATGTTACAGTACTTGTAAATACGATCGTTTTGACATCTTGTTTGCAGATTTCTGACGTACGGTTTGTCTGGAATAAATCTTTGAACATGGGTATTATTAATAATTTCTATTTTTAAAAATCCTTTTAAAATTCGTAACCTGTGATTTTTACGTAAACCAATGTAGGATAAAAATATATGTCTTAGTACTAGTGTATACGACCATTTTGACACCTTGTTTGAAGAATTCTGATGTACGGTTTGCTCTAAACAATTCCTTGAACATATGTTTTAAAAATCATTTCTTGATTTAAAATTGCTTTTTGGCTATTTAAAATTGTTTAAAAATTGTTTAAAAATCTTGAAAAATAACTACTAGTCTTAGAAAGTATTTTAAGCTAATTTAAACTCTTTTGCTTGGTTAAAATCACATCTTACTCGTTCTTTTATTTATTTAAGTGATCCTGATGTTTACATTTAATCGAGTCGTGAAATTGTGAACTTTCACGAGACTGTTGTACAGACTATTGGAATACCGAGATTGAATTGACTGAATGGAAGATGGAACTTCAACAATATTGAATGAAAGATGGAACTTTAATAATATAGAATGGAAGATGGAATTTCAATAATAGACAGATAGTACACATTCTTTTGACCGCCACTTGACTTGACCCGGGTTTGGGGTAGTCTATGATCACAAGTGTTACAGAATGACTGGATGCGCCATACTAAATTACCTCCAACACATTACGGGGGTTAGAACCTTGACCGTTGCCATATCGGAACGGTGGGTAAGCCTCGGAGTTGCTCCCGTCGCAGGCTGCATGTTGGTTATCTCTAGTACTCTTGGACATGGACTTATCACTAGGATAGACTTGTTTTTTTACTATTGTTCTAACATCTTTTCTGCAGGTTGCTACAGTGTGTTTATTAAATGATAAATTGTCACAGGTTACAGATGGCTTTGCAAATTATTATTGAATAATGGAACTGCTGCAGGTTGCAATTGCTGAAAATGTTTAAACTACTGAAACTCTTTTTATCTTATCACTTGTCTTTTCAGTTTTTAATTTAAGTGTCTAACACTTTGGTTTTTGAGATTATCTTGCCGCGTATACCTCGCTGACGGACATTTCATTTTGTTGTTTTACGAAATGTCCGTCAGGTATCGATAGTGAGTTCTTTGAAGACACTACTGCAGAAACCGAGCCAGTGCACGAAGGCTACGTGGAGTATCTACCCACAGAAGACTAGACTTTTACCTTCGCGTCAGCACTTTTATATATATTTGATTAATGTAATTCGTGTACTTGTTTGTATTGGTCATGTGCTAGGCCAAGCTGTATCTTAATTATTGTACACTGGATATGTAATAATGTTGTTTGAGCTGCTTCTTAAATTTGCAAGCAAGAATCTGCAATTTTTATACAGACGCTTAGTGTGTTTAAGCCAAGGAGGAAGAAAAGAAAAAGATTTCAAGAAGAAAGGAAAAAAAAGTACTCCTCCTTGTTTTAAGCACATCGCGGACCCGCTCGCGTCCTCGCTCCCGGTAGAATGGGAAGCGGGGCGTGACAGTTCGTGATCATAAGAATGCAATATTGGTTTGGGGGCGTGAGATTTAAATATTTATAACCACAAACGCACGGTGTTGTAGTGTGGCTTGGGGGTCGAAATCAGGGAGGCGTGGTTGTGCTTGTGTCAGAAAGGACCGAATTCACCCTCTGGGCGAGCTAGCCCGAATCAGTGGATGGGTTGTCACAGAAATAGAATGCGAGGGATAAACAATATAAAGGGAAACCCGGGACTTCGGTTTCCACCCTATCATATGATTCTCGCTATTACGACCGGTGGATAGGACAACGATCGGAATTAGGGTCTAGTGGTGAGACGTTGCCTCTAGGAGTGATACCAGCGTCCCATGGGCCTGATATTCCGGTCGGTGCCCAGGATGATACGCCGGACTACCTGGGTTCGGTCAGTGGGCATTTCCATGTCCATTAACACTGACCGACTCCTGGAGCACTAAGCTCGCAATGATAACTCCCAACATCTCACCCTGTCGCTCCCGCACGCTAGGATTCGATGTCTACGCTAAGGGCGTGAGCTATGGCTAGGGAGTCAACCGCCAAGTTTATTCCCTCTTGGCCCAACGGTCAAAGGCAGTCTTTTTCCCGCCAATGACAATAAAACACCCCGTGTAACCGATAGATTCCTAATCCCTATTGATTTCCTAGTCCTATCGACACATTAGGGAGAACCCAGGAAGGGGTTTCCACCGAAATCCTAGATTTGGGAACTACTCACACATTTTAGGTAAAAAGCAATCTAAATGCAAATCGACCGTTAAAAACATAATCCGGCGATTGAAAAGTAGTAAAAGCAATGCAAATAACACTATATTAAAGTTTGGTAAAGATCAGACAACTTACAAATATCAAATAAATTCCAGCTGTCACAAAATGGAGAGAAAACAGAAAAAATACAACAGCTCCGTTTCTGGAAACCTAGGGCTTCTATATATAGAAAACGACGTCACCCGATCGGGTGAAGAATAAACCGATCGGGTGACCTGCTTCGTTCTTCGGCAGCGATCTTCAGGACTTCACCCGGTCAGGCGACACGGTCGGTTGGCGGAAGCTTCTAGCCGTTTGGATCTTAAGCTCATCGGGTGAACCGATCGGTTGATAAATTAACCGATCGATTGGAATTGTCGCTCAAAAGACAAAAACTTCGGACGTTTTGGCACGGTCTGTTGGCGGTCGGGTGAGCTCTCCGGGCCATCTCTTTGGGGAAATTGGCTACAGGTGAACCGATCAGGTGATGGTCACCCGATCGGTTGGAGTTCAGCTTCAAATTCCCGAGAGATCAGTTGGGCTGAACCGGTCTCCGACCCGGTCGGTTGACGCTCACTTCATTTCAGATGCTGTCCGGGTCGTGCACGCGTGCATCACCCGATCGGTTGGATGTATCCAACCGATCGAGTGGGGGGGGCTGAAAGATAGGATCTTTGTCGTTTGACCCTCGGATCACGCGTGACTCCTCCCGTTGCTTCGGGGACTTATGAGTTATGATATCCTCGTTACGTATCCCCTATGCTGACAAACTCCTGCAAACACGCAAAAACACGGAAAGGTGAAAGAAAACTAGAAAATACGAGAAAACGGATACGAGACGGTGAAAAATAACGGAAAAACACGAAGAAGACGTGCATGAATATGTAAAATATACACACACGTCAAAATCCCCCAAGCTGAACCCTTCCTCGTGCTCGAGGAAGACGAGTGAGAGTAGGAGCTCAGGGGGAGAAAATAGAGAGGAAGAGAGGAAAAAGAGAACTCTAAATCCTAAATCGCCCGTCAGGGCCAACAAAATCAAAACGACACACCAAGCAAGCAAACACCAAATCACAACACTAAACCAAAGGAAACGAGTCCAGACAAGTGTCGCGGGCCCACGCGGTGAAGCGCGAGTGAGTGTGGTCGTGTGCTAGCATACAGTCTCACTATCTACATTGTGCCATAAGCTCCATATACAGAAATCCAAGAAATGACCCAAATATCGATTCGATTTGAAAAAGCGGTGAATATATGGCTCAAGCATGCATGAGAAGAGTACGAGAATAGAAACGTATCATGTGTCAGGGACTCCACAACTAGGGAATTGGACATCGCCACACTATCGCCTAGATAATAGCTAGAAATTCCCTATTCCAAGTGTTTTTGAAAGCGATGGGGGTTGAGATGATGTGGAGTAGGACACTCACACGCAATTTTTTTTTGGGTTTTGAATATATGTTTTTTTTGGGTTTTGGCTGTACATATATATATATATATATATATTATTATTATTATTTTTATTCTCGTTTTTTTGGATTTTTTGGATTTTGGGGTATATACAAGTGTGCACTCTCCCAAGTGGGAGAACGGTACACGACGAGGGGATTTGCACCAAGTAAAATAAAAAAGAAATCGGATTCTAAACACTTGGGCAAAGGAGATTTTTTTGATAATCAGAGCATAGGCTAAATGGGCTATCCTAGTCCTAATTGTGGAATCCCGACACATGCGAATTGAAGTATACGATATAAATATATTCCATGCATATAGAAGCAGACAGGAGGAGAAAATACCGCATATTCAAATCGAAGCATGATAATCTAGGGGTCATTCCTGGACAGTCATATAAAACACAATCACAAAGTAGAAGCACACCGTAAGCTAGACACGACGCACGACTCACATAAAGGCAAAGTGGACCCACGAAGCATGAAATGCAGTAGGACTTTGCTACCTAGGGTTAGTGAACGTGATTATCGAAGCCATGCTAGGTGTGTGTGTGATTTTTGTGGCAATTCATCATAGGGTTCATCTCTAGGAGAAAGAGATAATAAGAAGAAAAGAAAAAAATAAAAACACGAAGAAAACGACTCAAAAACGAAGAAAAAGAAACAAATGACGCACAAAGTGCGACTCCCCCAAGCTGAAACTTGCATTGCCCTCAATGCAATAAGAGTAAATACGATAGGGCAATGAAAATAGGGGGGAATACGCACCTACACAAAAAGAAATGAAAAACAAGAAAAACACACGTACGAAAAATGAAAATAAAGAAAATCACACAACACGACATACAAACAGAAAATAAAAATAGAAAATCACACCACGCGACAAATAAAACAAGCACACAAAGAAAACATCACATGACAGCACACAGAAAAATTGACTTCCCCCATGCTAGACATGACAATGCTAGCGATATGATGTGATCATGAAAATGCAGAGATATGCAAGGGGAGGTCAGAAAACAAAAGTGAAATAAAAAAGCATGAGAGGAATCATCCTCATCGTCCTCGATGGAAGAAGTGTGGGATGCGGGGGAGTGGATGGGTGAGGTGACTGGTGTGCGGAGGAGTGGAGAAAGTGGTCGAGGTGATGGATTGGTAGGTGTGGAGGAAGTGTGGACGATGGGTGGAGTGGAAGTGACGACGGTGAGAGGTAATGAAATGGCGACCAATGCGGTGGTGGGTGATGGAGGTACGGGGGTAGGTGAGGATGAAGAGGGTATGGGGGTAGGTGAGGATGGTGAGGGAAGTGATCGCGAATGCACCTACAATTTCTTGCGATGCGTATATGGTGTAATGGAAGGGGTCGTGAGCGGAGGTGAAGTGGAGGGAATGGAAACGATGGGAATAGATGAGGTAGTGGGGATGGAAGAAGTGGTAGGAGGGGATGGTCGCCTAGGGGGTGATGGTGGAGGTGAAGGATGTGATGGGGGAGGTGAAAATCATCGAGGGGGTGAAGGTGGTGGTGAGGGGTGTGGTGTGGGTGTAGGAGGTCCGTGGACATGTGTGAGAAGGCGGAGGATGGCAGCCACGTTCCTCTCAAGTGCGAGGAAACGTGGGTGAGTGAAGATGGAAGAGGATAGGACCGAGGAGGTGGAAGAGGAAGCGACAGCACGCAAGGCAGCTAACTCAGCCTCGAGATGGAGGCGAGTAGAGGCAGCTCGACAAAAGGTGGAGGTGGTGGTCGTACGGATCGAAGAGGTGGCGACAGTGGTGGTGGGAAAGGAAGCCGGGACGGCACTACTAGGCCCAACCCCGGGGTCACCACGGGACGCAGGAATGTCCTGCTCGCCTAAGTGGGCGGCAGGGGAAAGTGGTCTGGGTGCTCCCGGGATAAATGGAAGATGTAATCCCCCAAGAAACTCAGGATCAGACGGGAAAGTCCAGTCTGCCACAAGCTGGATGGTCATGTGAGCGGGGTTGGGCAGAATGGTATAGGGAGCTGGGGGGTGACCATAATGGAAGGTGAAACGGCCATCGGGGCGGGGCTTAATCATGTGAATATGACGCAGGACGTCGAGATCTAGACGTGAGGGTCCTGTGGCAGTAGGAAGATCTCGGGGGATGACAATATTATACCTGGGAGCAAAAGATATGATCGTGATAAGGCCCCCGCATCAAAGCTTACCCTTGCCGGCACGGCTAATCTCAAGAAGCTTGGAAACAAGCCAAGCACCGGCATGGACGTGAACAACCGGGGCCCTAAAAGAAATCCCGTCATCCCCTCAGACAAAAGGAAAGGTCATGGCCCACAAAATGAAGAGATCAGGGATGGTCACGGTACCTGACTCATCCCTGGGGAAAAACGTGCATGATATGATTCGGTGGGCCAGACAGAAGATGGGGTGAATGATGGAGGAGGCCTTGGCCTTACCTCGGGGATAGTGAGCGTGTAGGGTGAGACAGAACCAAAACTGATCGACGTCAAATTCGGGGGGATACCCGTAGGGACGGATAGCGTCGTCCCCAAGGATGGGGAAACCAAAGATGTCATTGATGGTATCCAGGTGTGTGCGAATGGTTCTGTTACGGACCCAAAATATGACGATTGACCCCGAATCATAGACAAGTGTGGATAAAAATTCGAGTGTGAGGGAGGGGTAGGATACCGCGTTGGCGTTAGGAAAGCTAACCAACCTAAATTTGCGAAGAGAGTCTCGACCTCGGTGAATACACCGAGATCGATAAGCGTTTGGGTGTGGGCAAATTTGGTCGAGAGATGCCCCCGTGCATCAAGTCTATGGTAAAAATATTTGTGCTCTTGATTCCTAAAGCGGTAGCCACGCGGGCCCATCAGTGGGTCCTCGACTGGGACGATAGGTTGGGGTTGGGGTTGGGGTTGTGCAGGTTATATAGGAGGAGGGCGTGAGGGTGGTAGACGTGTAGTCTTGCGTCTCTTGCAAGACGACTCCTCCTCTTGCATAATACTCTTACCCTTATCTTTATCTTTGGCCATGTGAGTGTCTGTGTGTGTGTATACAAGATGTGATGAATGCACACTAACACAGGAAATTGAGCAAAATGAAATCCTAGGGCAAAATATAAAATTGAGCTAAGGAGCGAAGTTACCCAATCGAGATGAAGATCCTTGCTCCTAGATGTCCCAACGCAATACAATGGGAATAAATGAGAAGCCGCGGCAGCTCTTTTCAGCAAATTTCGAAACCGGGGGGAAGTTAAGCGAAAACTAGGGTTTTGAATGGGTAAAATTGAAGATGGGGAGAGTGAAATCGAAGGAGGAAAGGAAATGGAGAGTGGAGTGAAGGATCTAAGGGGGTTTATGGTTGGTTGAGGGGAGATCGAGGCCGGTTGGGGCTTGGAGAAGGCGAAACGACGACGGAAATTCGAAGTCAGGCGAGGGAGATGAACGGGTGAGGGCGCTGGGTTTATATATGGTTTAAGTCGAACCGCTCGAGTGAGTTTTCACCCGATCGGTTGACAATTAGGTCGAAATTTTTGCTGAAAAGAGGCTACAGGCGAACCGATCGGTTGAGAACTCAACCGATCGGTTGGCCGCTTCAAAATTTTTTCCCAAAAGTTCAGTGCAGCTCACCCGGTCACTCACACGACCACGCTTCGTATCAACCAATCGGTTGATCGATTCCCAAAATTTTCCGAGACCTTGGCCCAGCTCACACGGTCTGCCACCCGGTCTCACATTGCTTCACCCGACCGGTTTGTTGGAGCACAGATACGGCCATTGTCTGATACGTCTTACCCGATCGGTTGAGTAATCACCCGATCGGGTGAGGCCTTGTTTCCTGCAAAAATTCACAAATGGCCTTAGTCTCTCGATGGAAGTTCCTGCGGCTGGATTTATTTACTAAAATATGAAAAATAAAGCTGAAAATAAACCCAAAAACAAAGATAAAAGTTTAGAGCATGGGTTGCCTCCCATAAAGCGCTTTTGTTTAACGTCGTTTTCTCGACGCCCGTAGATGATATTCAAGGCGGATGGGGGTGATGCCCTAAGATCGGCATCGCTTCAGATTCGGAGTTGGTGGCTTTTGGTGTCGTCGTCGGTGACAAGAAGACTTGCTCAATGACCCTCCCTTTGTTAACGGGATCCGGGGGTTTCTCCCTTATATTGGCATCTATCGCCACTCGTTTCAAGATCCGGATCTCCTCACGGTGAGCCCCATGGGCTCTTTCCCTTTCCTCCTCGTCGGAGGAACTTTCTGAAATCCAGGAGGGATCGTATGCGCCGCATCCGCTTTCTCAGCAACTTCTTTCTTCTTCAGGCCAACATGTTCTTCTAAGTCCCCCAAGCTGTCAGGGGGATTCCTTGAAAGTATTTCCCAGGCCATGTCTTCCACAACTCTTTCTTCTTCTATGTCCAGCACATTGCAACTTGGATCATCCAGGGGGTTGGGGTGCTTCATTGATAGCCCCAAGTCAAACTCGACTTTTTCGTTGCCAACGTTAAGGGAAAGTTTCCCCTTCTTCACATCTATTAAAACACCGACATTGGCCATGAAAGGTCGTCCAAGAATGGTGGGGGTGTGCGTATCTTCAGGCATGTCCATGACGACGAAGTCCACTGGCACATGCACCCCACTTACATTGATAGGTAGGTCATCTACAACCCCCACTGGATATTTAACCGATCTATCGGCTAATTGAAGCGTCAAACCCGTGGGCTCCATGTCGCCTATCCCTATCCTCTTATATAGCGACAGGGGCATTAAACTGACGCTCGCTTCAAGATCAACGAGCGTGCGATGGATCTTTACCTCCCCGATCACACAAGGAATAGAGAAGCTCCCTTGGTCTTTAAGCTTAGGCGGATTTGCTCTCTGAATGAGAGCGCTGCATTCCGACATTAATACGACCTTCTCCTTTCTAGAACCCTTTGTCACCAAATCCTTGAGGAATTTTGCGTAGGAGGGTATGGTCTCAATAGCTTCGAGGAAGGGGATTTGAAGGCCTAAGTCCTTGACCATGGCAAAGAATTTGCCATACTTCTCGTTTATCTTGGCTTGGGCTAGCCGTTGTGGAAAAGGCACAACGGGCTTGAATACCTTGAGGCTCCCTTCCTCGTCCTTTTTCTTCTCCTCTTCAGGGACTCCCTCCGGAGTCATAGTCTTTGGCGACGAAGCACCGTTGTCATTGGATTTTTCAATTGGTCGCTCTACGACCAACGGTGCTTCCGGTTCCTTGGCGGGCACTCTCGTGGGGATTTGGGTTCCGCTCCTCAAGACGATAGCGGACACATTCGCATGCTCGTACGTAAGTGCCAAAGTCTGGTTCGCTTCCCTTGGGTTCACTTCCCGTTGTGGCAACAATAGATTTTGCGACCTTGAAAGGTTCGCCACCTGTAACCCCAGCTGGGTTACTTGGTCAGTGAGAGCCCGCCGCCCCATCTCCAGCTTCAAATTTATCTTCTCCTGGTTGGTGATGTATTGAGTCAAGATGGACTCAACCGGGGAGATGACCCTCTGCTGGCCATAAGGCTGCTGCTGCTGGTGAATGGGCTGCTGGTTCCTGGGAGCAAACTGCTGATACTGTTGCTGCTGTTACTGCATGGGCTGCTGATATTGTTGTTGCTGAGGCCTAGCCGGCTGATATATCTGTTTTTGCTGCTGCTAAGGCGGCTGCTGAAACGGTGCCCGGTAGCTAAGATTGGGGTGGTTTCGGTTGTTTGGAGAGTAGGCCGGATTGGAACTAGTCCGTGGTGGATACGGCGCATTTCCCGTAGGATTGTAGAATAGTGCTCTCGCTTGGTCTAACGGTGGTGAGATGTCACCACCCTCGAAGTCCCCCATGACTTCGGATTCCACCACCGCAATATGATGTGTACCGGCACCACCGGCTCCTACCATCAGCGCTGAGATCTGGGTCGACAGCAAGTCAAACTTGCTGGATAATTTGTCGATGTCCTCGACCCTGTAGATACCCCCAGATCTAGGTGTGGCTCTCTCGTCACACCACCGCTCATTGTTCGATGCCATGTTTTCAAGAATTTGTCTGGCATCTTCTTCACTCCTAGACATAAAGGATCCTCCAGCCGTGGCATCCATGGAAGACTTCAAGTCATCCCTCAATCCGTTATAGAACAGATTTATAATCTGCCACTTCGGAAGCTCGTGATGAGGGCATCTTCGCTGCATCTCTTTAAATCTTGTCCAAGCTTCATGTAGGGACTCGTGGCTGGCTTGGGAGAAGGAGGAGATCTTACTCCTCAGCTTCATGGTCTTCCCCGGAGGAAAGAACTTCATCAAGAATACATTCGAAAGCTTCTCCCAAGTGTTGAAAGTATGCGGGTCCTTTCCCCTTAGCCACTGCTTGGCCTTATCCCGCAGAGAGAAGGGGAATAACTTCAGACGGATTGCTTCAGCTGTGACTCCATTAATCCGAAATGTGTCACATTTCTCGAGGAAGGAGTCCAGATGTTCGATGGGGCTCTCCATGGGTGCCCCAGAGAATTGATCCTGCTGGATCCACGTCACCCAAGATGGCTTAAGCTCGAAGCTTTGCGTCGTAATAGCAGGAGGACGGATGGCGGAGGTGGACTCGATGGAAGGCATCGAGTACTCCAGCAGGGACTTATGAGGTGGGGTGTTCTCCCCCATGGCTTCGGACTCTTCTCTTCTTTGCTTCTCTGCGGCCAGACGCCTTAGGGTGGCGTTTATCTCCAGATCAACAGGAATCAAGTCGTCGAGACTCCTTGAACTCCTGCGCATGAAAAGCAACAAACACCCGTGAAGCAAAAGTGGGATAGGAACAGATAAAAATAGAAAATAAAAATAAGAAAATAAAAATGAAAAAGAAGAATGCGAAAACTATCGTGGGATAGGGATATGAGCTAGACTCAAGGGTTCAAAAAGATCCAAAAATAACAAGCACGTTGCCTCCTCGGCAATGGCGCCATAAAGCTTGACGTCCCCACGGTGTTCGTGATCATAAGAGTGCAATATTGGATTGGGGGCGTGAGATTTAAATATTTATAACCGCAAGTGCACGGTGTTGTAGTGTGGCTTGGGGGTCGAACTCAGGGAGGCGTGGTTGTGCTTGTGTCAGAAAGGACCGAATTCATCCTATGGGCGAGCTAGCCCGAATCGGTGGATGGGTTGTCATAGAAATAGAATGCGAGGGATAAACAATATAAAGGGAAACTCGGGACTTCGGTTTCCACCCTATCATATGATTCTCGCTAATACGACCGACGGATAGGACAACGATCGGAATTAGGGTCTTGTGGTGAGACGTTGCCTCTAGGAGTGATACCAGCGTCCCATGGGCCCGATATTCCGGTCAGTGCCCAGGATGATACGCCGAACTACCCGGGTTCGGTCAGTGGGTATTACCATGTCCATTAACACTGACCGACTCCTGGAGCACTAAGCTCGCAACGATAACTCCCAACATCTCACCCTGCCGCTCCCGTGCGCTAGGATTCGATGTCTACACTAAGGGCATGAGCTATGGCTAGGGAGTCAACCGCCAAGTTTATTCCCCCTTGGCCCAATGGTCAAAGGCTGTCTTTTTCCTGCCGATGACAATAAAACACCCCGCGTAACCGGTAGATTCCTAATCCATATCAATTTCCTATTCCTATCGACACAGTAGGGAGAACCCACGAAGGGGTTTCCATCGAAATCCCAGATTTGGGTACTACTCACACATTTTAGGTAAAAAGCAATCTAAATAAAAATTGACAGTTAAAAACATAATCCGGCGATTGAAAAGTAGTAAAAGCAATGCAAATAACACTATATTAAAGTTTGGTAAAGATCAGACAACTTACAAATATCAAATAAATTCCAGCCGTCACAAAATGGAGAGAAAACAGAAAACAAATACAACAGCTCCGTTTCTGGAAACCTAGGGCTTATATATATAGAAAACGATGTCACCCGATCAGATGAAGAATAAACCGATCGGGTGACCTGCTTCGTTCTTCGGCAGCGATCTTCAGGACTTCACCCGGTCAGGCGACACGGTCGGTTGGCGGAAGCTTCTAGCCGTTTGGAGCTTAAGCTCATCGGGTGAACAGATCGGTTGATAAACCAACCGATCGGTTGGAATTGTCGCCCAAAAAGACAGAAACTTCGGACGTTTTGGCACGGTCTACTGGCGGTCGGGTGAGCTCTCCGGGCCATCTCTTTGGGGAAATTGGCTACATGTGAACCGATCGGGTGATGGTCACCTGATCGGTTGTAGTTCAGCTTCAAAATTTCCGAGAGATCAGTCGGGCTGAACCGGTCTCCGACCCGGTCGGTTGACGCTCACTTCGTTTCAGCTGATGTCCGGGTCGTGCACGCATGCATCACCCGATCGGTTGGCTGTATATAACCGATCGGGTGTGGGGCTGAAAGATAGGATCTTTATCGTTTGACCCCCCGGATCACGCGTGACTCCTTCCGTTGCTCCGGGGACTTATGATATCCTCGTTACGTGTCCCCTATGCTGACAAACTCCTGTAAACAAGTAAAAACACGGAAAAGTGAAAGAAAACTAGAAAATACGAGAAAACAGATACGAGACAGCGGAAAATAACGGAAAAACACGAAGAAGACGTGCGTGAATATGTAAAATATACACACACGTCAAATATCCCACATGACCGTGTGGATTATGTCTTCATATTTGGGGCTCAATCAACTCTACACGATCATTTGCATCGCCCCACACAGTCACGTGGGGCTGGTTCCTCTTCATTCATCATTCTCTTGAATTTCATCTCTTCACCTCGCTTCTCTCCTTTGCTTATTTGACTCAATTTAGCTCCTCAAAGCTTGATTTTGACCTGAAACGTGCACAAATACCCAAGGGGTAAAACAGAACGATAATATGATAAAGTGACGTATTAAATGGGGGTTTTTATTATATAGTGCATGAATAATCTCCACCAAAAGTATATGAAATAACCACTCATCAGTCGCAAACGCTTTCTTCTTCGACTTTTCGAACTTCTTCTCCTTGTGATTTCGTCTTTCTCTTTCTACTTCTCTTTGCCTTTTCATTGGCCGTGATTCTTTTCCAAGGGGCCGTCTCTCCGAACGTGTCCTAGTTTGTTACATCCATAACAGATAATTTCGTTAGTAGAATAGGAATTTCTTTTAGCATACTTACTTTGGAGGAATTTTTTGAAGTTCATCTATATCATTGTGATCTCATTTTCGTCTTTATCGGAGTAGTCTAAATATGTGCTCTCTTCAATGTCTTTGAATGCCAAGTTCTTCTTCTTTGGTTTCTCTTCTATCTTCTTGTCTTCTTCGAGCTCTATCTCATATGCCATTAGATTTTCCATCAGCTCTTCTAGTGTGATCGTCTTCATATTGTGTGCTTCTCGGATGGCAGTAGTCTTTTCCTTCAATTTTGATCTGAGGGATTGGACTTTCTTCATATCCTGGTCATATTCAGAGATATTTTTGCCTAAGCTTGCAAGCTTATTAGTGATGTTACTAAAATGAGTATCAACTTTGCTAATACTCTCACCTTATTCAAGCTTAAAGCTTTCCAATTTAGAGTGCATCATATTAATTCTTAATTCTTTTACCTTTTTCGTCCCACGTACTTACCTTGAGAGTGTGCCAGATCTGGAGTGCAGTCTCACATTGATACACTTGGTTGAACTTTGAACCTATAACAGCAAAAAATAGAGAGTTCATTGCTTCGGTGTTTAGGTTACCTTTCTTCTTTTCGTCGGCTGACCATTTGTCGGCTTCTGTCTCAGCAGGTGGTGTATATTTGTTTTGCATAATAGTCCATGCCTCAAAGTCCAATGATTGTAGATGCGTCCTCATTCAGATCCTCCAGCTAGCGTAGTTTGTTCAAATTAACAAAGGTGATCACTTGGTGTTAAGTCCCTCTAAGTGGTTTGAGGTTGATGCCATTGCCTTAACCTTGTTCGGATCCAAGTGAGGGATCATGTGGATGGCAGACAACACTTGAAGGGGGTTTGAATAGTATTTTGAGTAAAAGTAATAATATTCATCAAGTAAATTTAGAACCATTCTATTCATTGCCTAAGTATCCATGGAGAGTTACCTCGCTTGGTACTTAATCAACACAATTATATAAGCTTGTATAAATTAAAAGAGACGATAACAACTAAATAAAAGATTACAATCAATAGTAAAAGGAAAAGAGAGAGAAATAGAGTCACAACGTAAACACTACGATTTTTACCATGGGTTGACCCAACTTAGCCTACGTCCAGCAACCAATCCACTAGCTCTCAATCCCGATAACAACCTTGCCTCAACTCAACGAGGAGGACTTATACAAACACCTAGCTCCACTTGGTAGGAATTTTCGATCACCTAGTTTACAACTCAACTAGTAATTTCCAAATTACACTACAACACTTCCATTACACACATGAATACACTTTCCAAGCCTTCTTCAGAGGCATTGCAAAACATATAAATAAGACAACCTTGATTCTTATAATTAATATATATGAAGTTGTGAATAATGTGGCTAAGTAGAAAACAAATCTTTTGATCAAAAATATAATAATTGAAGTAAGCACAAAATGATCAAAACAATATCTTGAAAGTTGAATCTCCAAAATAATTGTGTTTGAGCTTTAGAGAACAAGAATAAAGTAAAAGGCTAAAAATATTAGAGAATCTTTGCACAAGAAAATCAAAACAATGGCCAAGAAGAATTTTTTTAAAATGAGAGCTTTTGAGAATTTCAGCTTAAAAATTAATGAAAATGATTTATAATTGATATAATTTAATATATAAAAGCTCTAAAATCATTGGTATTTATAGATGTGAAATTTAGTTCAAAGTCATCTCAAAAAAGTCTTCTCTAATGGCTAATAATGGCTAGTAAACACAAACTGTGATTTTCTTAAATACTGAATTTTGATCCAGATAGTCGGCTATCCATGGTAGTCGACTACTACGCAAGACAGAGAGTTCAAGGTAAAATCTTAGGACAGTAGTCGGGTATCTGTTTCAGATAGTCGGCTATTTTCGGATACCTGAGTTTTTCTACTAGAAAATACTTTCAAAACTAATTTATAAAAATTATATAATAATATAACATATATAATTACATTTTAAAACTATTTTTAGGTATTTTTGTGAGTGCGTAGTGTCTTCATATTGGCTTTAACATTCTAATAAATTAACTTACACAAACACACTTCTCTAGCTCTTTGATCTTTGGCTTAGACTTGAGCCATCTAGTCTTGGTCAAGCCTTCATTTGCTCAATCCCTTGGCTCTAAGACTGACTTCCCAATCATGGCTTCCAAGTTCTTAATTTAAGCTTTTCAATACACTAGTTCTTCATGGCTACAAAATAATTCATCATTCATATACACACTTGAAATAAGTAGTTAGTACCAATATCACTTGTGTACATCATTAAAATCCACTGGGATGGGTCTCAATATCCCAACGAATTCTACCAAGTGTAGGTGATCTTCCTATTATCTTTTGAAGTCTACAATACAAGCACACATCATATCTTCTAATATTGGAAGGTCCGCTCGTACTGACCATCAGTCTGTGGGTAGTACGCAGTGTTGAAAATAAGACCGATACTGAAACTTGCTTAAAACCTCTTCCAAAACTGAGAGATGAATCGAATGTCTTGATTGGAGACAATAATCACTAGAACTCCGTGTAGTCTCATTATCTCCTACACAGATATCATTCACATCACACCATAAGAAATTTATAACGATAAAGAGATAGGTAATTACCTCCATTTGCTTCATTGCAAGAAGTTCAGTAGACTGTTCCACTTGAAATAGTATGAAATACGCCAACTTGTTCAATCGGTCAATAATCACCCAAACGGCATCATTTTGCTTAGAACTCCAAGGTAGTCCAGTCACAAAATCCATGGTGACGTACTACCACGTCCATTCTGGTATAGGTATGGGTTGAAGTAATCCCGCGATGCGATGATGTTCAGCATTTACCTGCTGGCATACTAAACATTTGGCTACGCTCTGCGTAACACTTCTCTCCATACCATGCCATCAGAAATTTTGACGAATATCATTATACATTTTAGTGCCGCCAGGATGAATAAAATATGGAGAGTTATGTTCTTCCTTTAATAACATTTCTCTTACTTCACCCATGGGCATGCTAATTCTATTGTCGTATCTCGAGGAACCAGCTTCATGAATAAGAAAATCTATCCAAAGGCCTACTTCTACCGGCTCTCTGATCTTCTGTAACTGTACACCTCATGTCTGAGCAGCCTTGATCGATCGACAAGAGACGACTGAATGTTTAAGCCTATAAGTGTCACCGTAATCACAGATAGAATGACTTCGTTCTCCATCTCACGAATTACTTGTTGAAGCCTCCACTGAGTTGTAAGAGTCATCACAGCTGGAAGCCGACTTAAGGCATCTAGAACGAAATTAACCCTCCTAGGATGATATTGTAGGTCAATGTCATAATCGGCCATAAGCTCTAGCCACCTCAGTTGCCTCAATTAAGTTCCTTCTGGATGAAGATGTATTTCAGGCTCTTATGATCGGTGCATATCTTCATGTGCTCTCCCTATAATTAATGCATCCATATCTTCAAAACAAAGAATCACCGCAACCAGTTCCAAATCATGAGTGGGATTATTCTTCTCATGTTGCATCAATGGTCTCGATGCATAGGCCACCTTCTCGTGTTGATGTAGTACGCAACCAAGTCCCTTCCCAGAGGTATCATAATACACCTCAAATTCTCTGGTCCGATCGAGGACAGTTAGTACTGGTGCATCTGTCAACACATCCTTCAACTTTTCAAAAGCATGGGCATAAGCTTTTGACCAATTGAATTCACCTCCTTTATTGTAAGTTGCGGCATTGGCTCTGCGATCTCAGATGAATCTTAAATGAAACACTGATAATATCTTGCTAACCTGAAAAATCTTCTAATCTCAGTAACTATCTGAGGGGTTAACCAATTTTTGACTGCTGCCGCCTTTTATGGATCTACAGATTTACCTTCTCTAGTCAAAATGTGACCATGGAATTCCACTCTTTCCAACCAGAATTTACACTTGCTGTACTTAGCATATAGCTGATGGCTTCGTAAGGTCTCCAATATCATACGCAAATGTCTCGCATGCTCCTTCCTACACCTTGAATATACCAGGATATCATCTATGAATACCACCACATACGTGTCCAAGTACTCATAGAAAACTTAGTTCATAAGGCTCATGAATCTCATCGATGTGTTGGTCACACCGAAAGGCATAACCAAGAATTCAAAGTGGCTATACTTGGTCTGAAAGGATGTTTTATGTATATCATCCTCCTTCACTTTTACCTGATGATATCCACTCTGAAGGTCCAACTTTGAGAAAACTCGGGATCCTCCAAGTTGGTCAAAAATTTCGTCAATACGGGGTAGTGGATATTTATTCTTCACGGGTACCTTATTCAGCTCTCAATAATTTATACACATTCTCCTCGTTCCATCTTTCTTCTTGACCAGTAATACTTCCCTATATAGATATGCTAGGACATATCAACCCTTTTTGCAGGAAGGCATCCAGCTGTGTATGGAGTTCTTGTTATTCTGCCAGAGACATGCGGTAAGGAGCCTTAGAGATAGGTTAAATACCTGGTATTAAGTCAATAGAGAAATCAATATCTCGATTTGGCGGTAGACCTGATAAGTCTTCTAGAGATACGTCATCAAACTCTTGAACCACTTCAGGCCTTTCAGTTGTCGCCTGCATCTCTGCTGCTAATGCTTCTTAGGTTTGGCCCGAAAGTAGATCGCTCCAAGGGAGTTACTTCCATAGGTGAATTCAAACACTGGATGGTCAGGCATCTCGAACACTACCCTCCTATGGTGACAGTCAATGGTAGAATAGAAAGCACTAAGCCAATCCATCCCAAAAACTGCATCGGAGCTTGGATATCAATCACTATGAAGTCTGCTAGAAGTTCTTATCCATTAGACACCACAGGAAAGAGATGACATCCACTAGAAGATTGCAACACACCACTACCAGTGTTGATAATCCAATTTGAGAGAAGGGTTTCAGTATATAACAGCATATCTCACATGGAAATACATCCTTTTTATACTATCCAAATTTTAGGTAGTATAAAAAGCATGGGAATGATAGATTCTAAGGAATTCTTATATGTAACAAATATGATATTATACTTTACAATATCATATTTGGTACATATAAAAATTCATTAGATTCTAATAGATTCTAAGGAATTCTTATATGTACCAAATATGATATTGTAATATTACACTATCATATATGTACCAAATATGATATGTGTACCAAATAGATTCTAAGGAATTCTAAGGAATTCTTATATGTATCAAATATGATATTTTAATATTACAATATCATATTTGGTACATTTAAGAATTCCTTATATTCTAATAGATTCTAAGGAATTGATATCATATTTGTAATATCATATTTGATACATATAAGGATTCTTTAGAATCTATTGGAAATTGGTAATATAAGTTATATTACAATATCATATTTGCATCAATTTCCAAAAGATTCTAAGGAATTCTTATATGTATTGAATATGATATTGCACCAATTTCCAAATTTTGGGTAGTATAAAAAGCATGAGAAAGATAGATTCTAAGGAATCCTTATATGTATCAAATATGATATTGTAATATTCTATGGAAATTGATGCCTGGAAATCATTTGCAATCATATTCCTAGAAATATTATTTAAAAGGAAAATATTGAACTATGTGTACCAAACATGCCCCGGGGGTAAACCTTCTACAAATTCTACCACTTAATCTTTCAAGAAATGAAAAAGTTCATCTCTTCTAACAAAAATTATTTTTGTCCATTATTTTATTTTTCTCTAAATGTCAATATCATATACTGCTCTTACATTTTAAGTCTTTTTAAATCCTGACATGCCAAAACATATACTAACATCGTCATATTTCCTTGTTATCTCTTTTAAATTCCACTAAAGATTAACATTCACACCAATAAGAAAAATCCTAAGTAATTTCTTTAAAACTTTACCTCCCGAAATCATCACAATGAGTAACTCCCCAACGCAAAATCTTCCCTTCCAAATTACAGCCCACAACCAATTTCCATTTTGCTCACTCATCCTGTCGATCCAATATCACTATAACCTTCCCCTCAACCTAAAATAAAACGAAAACTTTAACAAAGAGTTAAAAATTTGTCAAAGATAGCAACAAAATTAAAATATCGCATATGCTACCGTTTGAGTCTGCTTCAATTGGAATGTTTTATGTGAATATGATCATGGCATCGGGAGCTTCGGGAATAAGCAGCCTTTGGGCCAAACTGGCCCTAACTATGTGAAGAATCCTGAAATGAGTGGACTTGGATGAATACTTTGATATTTTAAGGGATCTACTAGCACATATTGAGCGATGGAGTTTGGATTGGATTAAAAATCTAGGGCATCGCTTGGGTAACCAAGATCAATATCTGCAAAAGTAAACGATAAGCACTTTCTATTCTATAATGATAGTGCTACTTTAATCCAAATACTCAGAGTAGCGTAGATAGTTCTTTCATAATATCCTTTTATTATATCACCACCCAACTCAACATATCGTGAAACAAAATTGGACAATTATAGCAAGAAAACTGAGCAACTAATATAGGCAAGTTTCATCCTAAACATTGCATTATAATAAATCATTTCCTTCAACAAATTGCAATGCATCTGATAATAAACCTAGCAAAGAAGTTTTAATTCGTAATGAGTGTTTGGTTTTCATTAAACAGTGATTCCAGCCTTGAGAAAATTCAATATAAGTTCTATAAATTTGTAGATAAAAGCAAATTCAAAATTTGTGCCACATGGAGTGGGCTAACATGGACACACAATCAGGTGCTTAGGCCATGATAATGATGAGCCCAACGGCGTCACTACAAGAGTTTGCTGGACCTAGGCTGTGAGGCTGACTTGGTGAAAGCTTAAGTGTCTGGCCTCGGGTAATGACGTACTCTCTATGTAAGTCATCTGACTAGGAGCTGACCTTGTGGATGCCGCCTTATGGAGGCGAGCTACTGGAAGGGCTGACTTCAAGAAGTGAGGTCGTCCTTGGAAAGTTAGGGGAGACGACCTTAAGGGTCATCCCGGTAGGGCTGTATGGGAGTCAGGTCCACCTGACCTCTAAGGCTAGAGTCAGGAGATCATTGATGACGAGAATGGCTCACGAGGGATCCCATTTCACAAACTAGGCTGGGTCCAATTACTTGCAAGGCCCCAGTCTAAAAAAGTTATCTACATTAGCAAACCCATTCAAAGACATCCCTCAATGGTATAATACATATGAAATTTATACCTAAAACTTGTGCACCAATTAAATATTTTTCATATCTAATAATATTACATAAATTGTGTTGGATGTGTAATGGCACATATAACTATTTTAGTGTTCTTTTTTGGGTGAAATGGCAACTTACATACAATGGTACCCCATAACTACCATCAAGAGCCTAACTATACAATAGAGGGATTAGGTTGCGATTTACCAATTTCAATGATCAGTCTGTGACATACCAATGAATAAACAAAACAAAATAAAATCACATTTTCTGCAACACTTAAGTCACTTTGAGGATTTGAACCAATTAACTTGATGCACATGCATAAGGTGAAGTTTACTCAATCTAATCTTTCTTCATGAGATATATAATATGTAGAGTATACACATCTAATAAAGCCATACCATCCATCAGCTTCATTAGTGAAATTTTCTCAATTGAGGCTAGTTAGATTGTTTTATGCATAATTTTGATAAAAATTAAGAGTAAAACAAACTATTATGAGAAACATTATTAAATATACAGCTCACTAATATGTCCTCAACTAGATTGATGCATAGATTGGTGTAAAAAACAAGATAGCCTACAATAAAATACTACAAGGAATAGTGAAATGTGAAACCACAACAAGGATGTAAAATAAAATCTTTTGTTGAGTATATGAAATGTATTGATCTTTTTTCTCAAAAAATAAGGGGGAAACGTAATGTAGTACATTCTTATGAAATTTTTTGTAACTTTTTTTTATTAATATTAAGACTAAATTACATGGTTTTCTTTTTGATATCATAGTGGGCTAGTGGACTGTACTATGCTTCTGCCAACCCGTAATTCATCGTTCACCTGACCCACATACAGCAACAACCAAGAGCGTTAGCAAATGGAATAAGAGTAGTGATCCTGGATTTCACTCATTTGGTTGTAAAAATAGAACCTGAGGGAGAATAATTTAAAAAATCTCCAAATAAATAGAGAGAATGTTAGATTGAAAATGAAGTTACATCCTCCATTGAGGGGATGTATTTGTATAATGATCCAGAGGGGAATTTTCGTAATTTTACATTTAAATTGGGCATGTCCTTGTTTGGGCTAGCATTTCTCCTACATACCCCTGGTTGGGCCAGCTTTTCTTGAGCATGTCTTGAAGTTGTTCCAATATGCCTTTTGCTAAGTTGGGCTATTGTGCCTTTTATGTGCATTTTACCACTTTTCTGACGTCTTTGTGCAATGGACTTGTCTTTTTCATGATCAACATTTTGTCACTGTACAATGGATTTGTTAAAATGGTATGTTATGTATGGTTGTATACATTGAACATGGGTTGTCATTTTAGCAATGTTGAAATTAAGTTAAGCCAAAATATATATACATGAACTATATTATTTATACAATATGATTAAAACTCTATTTGCATGACATTGATAATAGGAAAAATAACTTTTGCATACTTTAAACGTTTTAGCAAATAAATACATGTGTGTAGGATCCCTGTGGATGGCAGACAACATTAGAAGGGTGGTTGAATAGAGTTTTCACAAAAAATAAACTTTTTCACCAAATAAAAATCCTTCTACGAGTTGCCTAAGTCTCAAATTGAGTTGACTAGAATTTGTACTTAATCTACAAAATAATAAGCTTGAATATAAGATGCATCAGGAATAAAATTCAAGCGATAAATATTAAGCTAGAGAGAGATCACAACACAAACACAGAGAATTTTATCCTGGTTTGGCTTAACCTTGGCCTATGTCCAGTCTCATACTCACTTCGGGATTTAATCCACTATATTGCAACACGCAATACTAGCACCTAGCTTCCCTCGATAGGAATTTCCAACACCTAGTTACCACTAACTAGGATTTTCAACACACGCACCTAGTTACCACCAACTAAGATTTCCAACACAATTTCCCTTATAACACGGGAATTACAACTCAAGTCTTCTCCAAAGACTTCTCAAATGATCTGAAAATGAAGTACAAGATTTCATATATGCAATATATATATTTTTGAATATCGTGGCTAAACAAAAATCGAAAATCCTTTTGATCAAATAAAGAATGTAAATAATCTCAAACTTGATCAAAGAAAATAACTTGAATTTGATCTTCTAAATATTAACACTTGGGCTCTTAGAGATCAATATCCAAGACTTTTAATCTTTGAAAACATATGAATTTAAAATTGCAAAGATTAAAAAATAATAATCTTGCAAGTTGAATCTCAAAGAAAAAGCTTTTAAGGCATGGAGATCAAATTGAAAAAAAGAATTATTGTAAAGGCCAAAATGAATCTGAAAAGGATCTTTATAAATTAGCACAACAAAAATAAAATCAGGAGCCTTTGAGATTTGAAGAACAACCTGTTAGGTCTCGTTCGTGACTGTGTTGTCAATGGTGGCACTGTGTTAATTGTTCTTAATTATCTTAAAGAAGAGATGCAGCTTATCGAGGTATGTTGGAAGAGTTGTTGAACATTATGTTGTATCATAACGTTCAACACGCTGTGTACGTCAGCTGTAACTGTTGTACGCTGAGTACGGGATCCTGTAACAGGTATCTCGTGATCCCAGTTTTCTATCTTTAACAGTATCTGGTATTTATGATGATTTATATTGTTAAGGATTTATTTGGAAGGCAATATCTCTCGGTTATTCTCTTGATACAGTTGAAGAGATTTTAGGTTAAAGAGGCAACAGATCTCGGCTATTTTATTGAAAGCGGTTGAAGAGATCTTTGCCAACAATCTCTACTGCAATGGATCCTTGTAGATTTAAAGTATCTCCTCCCTTTGGTAGTTGCGAACTTTGTGGGTTGCCAAGCCGGGCTGCTATGATTGAAGATTCTCCCGATGGACCCGCGGATTCAGGGGAAGCGTGGTTTATGAGGGCTTGGAGCAGCGACGGCTAGGTTATGACTTTTGAGAAAAAGTTTTGGAAAACTCCGGGAGGGAGGACAAAGGCTACACATGTAGGATCAAGGGAGTTGATCTAGTCGGTTGAGTAAGGGGAGCTTGCATACAAGGGGAGCTTGTAGAGAATACTCCACGGGGTTGATTGCGATCACCCTTCACGGTTTGTATTAAGGGGGAGCTTGTTCCTCCTAGTAGAAACGTGGTATTATAGTTTGTTCTCTTTGATTATATTAGTGGAGTATTCTGATTTTCTAGGTGTGGCCCCACAGATGTAGGTGTGCGCACCGAACTGCGTTACCAAGTCTCGTGTGTCTCTGATTGACTTGTGTTTCTCTTTGGATTTGATGTTTATTATTGCATACTGAATTTCAATTATTATCAGAGCAGGTCATCCGTGAACCTTTATATTGTCAAAGTGGGTGTGATCTTGTGTGTGCAGTACGTCAGACATGAATACAAAAGAAGGCACCTCCGTCACTCGTCCTCCGCTACTAACCGAAACAAATTACACATACTGGAAGTCCCAGATGCGAGCTTTTATCAAGTCACTAAATGAGAAGGCATGGGTCGCCACTGTTGAAGGATGGAGTCCTCCTATCGAAGTAGACAATGAAGGCAAGGAATACCTCAAACCGACAAGAGATTGGGATTCTGAAGAAGATCGTGCGGCATTAGGAAACTCTAAAGCAGTGAATGATATTTTCACTGCGGTTTACGAAGAGCAGTTCAAGCTGATATCCACGTGTGAGTATGCTAAAGAAGCTTGGGACATTCTTCAGAATGTTCATGAAGGAACAAGTACAGTTAAGGCTTCTAAACTTCAAATGCTTGCATCACAGTTTGAAAATCTTAGAATGAATGATAATGAGACTGTTGCCGAAATTAATGGTAAATTAAGGGACATATCCAACCAGGCCTTTCAACTAGGCAAGAAATATTCCCAAAAGAAGCTGGTAGAGAAGACGTTGAGATCTCTTCCTGATAAATTTTCTGCTAAAGTCGCGGCTATTGAAGAAGCAAGAAACACCTCCACCATGAGATTGGATGAACTCATTGGTTCTCTTCAAACCTATGAGATGGATCTCAAGCAAAACAGAAGGGAAAAGGGAGTGGCATTGAAGGCAGAGGCAAGCAAAACTTCTAAATCTGAGAATGAGTCGGAGTTGGATGAAGACATTGCTTTACTTACCAATAACTTTAGTAAGATGATGAGGAAGATCAGTAACAGAGGTCAGAATCTCAGACCTGTCAACAGGATGCCATGCTCAGGTCCTCCCATGGTTGATAAAACTGATAGACGTCATATTCAAAGGTATGAGACAAAAACCAAGGGAAAGGAAAAACAATGCAGGGAGTGTGAAGGCTTTGGTCATATACAAGCTGAGTGTGCAAACACTCTTAAGAAGTAAAAAGGGAAGTCTCTAGCCAGTACTTGGAGTGATGAAGATTCTGAAGAAAGTGCGGAAGGTGAAGACATAACCAGTAACTATGTTGCTTTCACTGCCACTCTAAAAGGACAGTCTGAGTATGACACTTCCAGATATGTTGAACATAATGTTGCAACATCTGCTACAACATCAGAGACCAGAAGGAGCAATGTTAAACAGGATGTTGAAACATTCAGTACAACATTTAGCATTGAGGCTGATTCTGAAAGTGAAAGTGAGGAAGATGTTGGTGAAGAAGACATTCGGTTGGCATACCAGACTATGTTCAACAAATAGTTGGAGATATGCAAAGTGAACAAGTACTTGAAGCATGAATGTTCCAAACTGAGAAGTGAGAAGGAAGAAACTAAGGCAAACTGTTAAAGATGGAACTCAGTCTCAGGAATCTCGAGAACAGTCTTAGGAGAACACTGCTTAGAGCTGAAAAGGCGGAGAATACTCTCAACAAATGGAACTTCGGGAAGTCAAAGCTTGATGATATCCTCAACATGGGAAAGTTGCTGGTGATTGCATAGGAGTTGGATATGATAGAGGTGGATATGTACATGCTTCCAAGACTAGGCGTGTTCTCGCTATTAAAGAGAGTAAAAAACTAGGTCAAGGTTGCAGATATAAGCTGAAGTTGAAGGAGAGAAGAGGTTCAACCTTCAGGCACCCTGTGTGTGACTACTGTAAACACGTAGGGCACACTGGATGGAATTGCTACAGTCGTATGAGGCATTGGAGTGAAGGAAGAAATGTTCAACCTCCCAGCAAAAGGACAACGAAGAAGTGGATTAAGAAATCTGAGGTGGTCAGTATGGTAGCATACACTTCGATGTTTGCTTTCTCAGAAAATCTTTGGTACTTCGACAGTGGATGTTCCCGACACATGACAGGCAATAAGGGTCTCCTCACTGAGTATTCAGCTGGTAAAAAGGTCATGTTACCTTTGGAGATGGTTAGAGGAGTTAGGTGGTTGGAAAAGGAAATCGCAATGTGACCGTGTCCCTAAAGCTTAAGGATGTGATGCATGTAGAAGACTTAAAAGCAAATCTCATTAGTATAAGTCAACTGTGTGCTCAAGGTTTTTTCGTCCGGTTCACCAAATATGAATGTTTAGTCTGTAACAGCGATGATGTGTGTATCCTTACTGGAAAAAGTTCAAATGACAATTGTTACCTTCTGTAAGAACCAAACAAGTGCTTCAATATCACCACTGATGTGTCTGAGCAGTGGAACCAAAAACTGGGTCACTTAAACTTCAAGACCATGATGAAGATATCTCAAGCAGGAGCTGTTCGTGGTCTACCGAATCTAACCAAGAAGAAAGAGAGAGTCTATGGACCGTGCCAACTGGGAAAACAAAAGAAGACGAGTCACAAGCAAATCTAGATGATTGCTACCTCGAAAAACTTGGAGCTATTACATATGGATCTGATCGGACCCATATTGGAGACTAGCATGGGAGGTAAGAAATATATTTATGTATGTGTTGATGATTTTTCTCGGTTCACTTGGGTAGATTTTCTTAAGGAGAAATCAGACACATTCGAATTCTTCAAGAGACTGTGCACTCGCCTTCAAGTTGAGAAAGGAGATAGCATTGGCAAAATTGTCAGGATCTGGAGTGATCATGGAAAGGAGTTTGAGAATTATTCCTTTTCTGAATTCTCTGAATCTCAAGGTATTGCACACGAATTCTCTGCGCCAAAACCCCCTCAACAAAACGGAGTGGTGGAAAAGAAAAACCGCACTCTCCAAGAAATGGCATGTGTGATGTTGAATGCCAAGGAAGTCAATATCAAGTGGTGGGCTGAAGCTGTCAACATAGATTGCTACACTATAAATAGAGTTTATTTTCGGCCGAGAACTGAGAAAACCCCCTATGAAATCTGGAAGGGTAGGAAGCCGGATGTATCTTACTTCCACATTTTTGGAAGAAAATGTTATATTCTACAAGACCGAACTCCCAGGAGGAGTTTGATGCTAAGAGCGACCAAGGAATCTTTCTTGGGTATTCCACAAAAAGTCGTGCCTTCAGAGTCCTCAATAAATGTACAAATGTTATGATGAAATCTATCAATGTAGTGGTTGATGATTTTGATCAGGGAGAGGCAGTCTTAAGTGAAGGGAGGACATCTTAGGAAGACTGCACTGATGAGGAAGATCGTGTTGAAAACAATGTTGCAACTAGTAATACAAAACAAGGAAATGTTGAACAAAATGTTGCAACACAGGATGCAACATCTGTTGAGATATCTCAGAATGATACAGAAGCTGCTCAAGGCACAGAAGGAATTACTAAGGTTATACGCAATCATCCTCTAGAGCTGATCATTGGTGATGTGAACGACAGCCGTCGGACAAGAGGTACCTGTCGTGTCAACTACCGAGATCTTGCAGGGTATGCATGTTTTCTCTCTGTTGTTGAATCCAAAAATGTAAAGAAAGCTATTGTTGATTATTTCTAGGTGTTAACCATGCAAGAGGAACTGAACCAATTTCAACGCAATGATGTATGGAGCCTAGTTGAGAGACCCGAAGGGATAAATGTCATCGGGACAAAATGGATCTTTAAAAACAAAACTGATGAGAAAGGAAATGTCACCCGCAACAAAGCAAGTCTAGTAGCTCAAGGATATTCTCAGGTGGATGGCATTGATTTTGATGAAACTTTTGCTCCAGTCGCTCAGTTGGAATCCATCAGACTTTTATTGGCAGTTGCTTCAAGCTCCATCAGATGGATATGAAGAGTGCGGTCCTAAATGGTTGTTGAATGAGGAAGTGTATGTTGAACAGCTAAAAAGTTTTGCAGATCCGTTTCTTCCGAATCATGTCTACAGGTTGAAGAAGGCCCTTTATGGATTGAAGCAAGCAACAAGAGCATGGTATGAGAGGTTGACTACATATCTTCTCTAAAAGGGATGTGACCGAGGAGGAGCCGATAAGACGCTATTTGTCCAAAGGACCATGTCAATTGTTATGGTTGCTCAGATATATGTGGATGTATTGTTTTTGGGTCTACTTCGCAACAGCTGGTGCGCGAGTTCATAGCTCTAATGCAAAAGAAGTTTGAGATGAGCATGTTTGGTGAGTTGAACTTGTTTCTTGGACTTCAAGTAAAGCAGTGTACTGATGGGTTATTCATCTCTCAAAGAAAATATGCAAAAAATCTGGTTAAAAGATTTGGACTTGAAAATGCTAGACATGTTCGCACCCCTATGTCCACCAATGAGAAACTCTCCAAGGATGATGGAGGCAAATCGGTGGAAGGTACTCTATACAGAAGTATGATAGGTAGCTTGTTGTATCTGACAGCAAGCAGGCTGGATATCAGTTTCAGTGTAGGAGTGTTCGCTCGTTATCAAGCTTGCCCTAAAGAATCTCATATCACAGCCGTCAAAAGAATTATCAGGTATGTTAGTGGGACGGTAGAGTATGGCATATGGTATACCAACTGATTCTGGTACAGTGATGCAGATTGGGCAGTGAATACAGATGATAGGAAGAGTACTACATGAGGATGTTTTTTTGTGGGCAACAATCTAGTCTCCTGGTACAGCAAAAAACAGAACTCCATTTTGTTATCCACTGCAGAGGCTGAGTATATCGCGGCAGGAAGTTGTTGTACTCAACTTTTATGGATGAAGCAAATGCTGACAAACTATGGGTTGGAACAAGGGATATTAACTATCCTATGTGATAATCAGAGTGCTATAAACATCTCCAAGAACCCAGTTTAGCACTCCAAAACTAAACACATCGACATCCGACATCATTTTATCAGAGAGTTGATCGAGAAGAAGTCTCTCACTATGGAATATGTGGCTACTGCTAATCAACTAGCTGACATTTTCTCAAAACCGTTAGATTCTGGCTGGTTTGAAGAACTGCGACAAGCCCTAGGGCTGTGTCGTATCTGATGTTGATCTTTTTGTTGTAAAGAATGTTGCAACATCTGGTTGCAACATAAGGAGGAATGGAACGGTCATTGTTATTGGGTCGGATGCCTCACAGTTATTTCTCTGCTCGTTATTTATGTTCTCTTGTTTCACTCAATCTCCTCACGTCGCTATTTTCTCTCACAAATTTTTTTTCAAGATTCTTTGAGCTGTTCTTCTAGGGTTCTTGATTTATCGTGTGGAGTTCTCATTCTGTTCCTGAAATGACGGAGATCGAAAGGAGAAATCGTCGCAGAATCCTCGATGCTACTCTCGTCGGACGTCCTCATCGCAAAAGAGTGCTTCTTCATCCTCTCCTCCTCCTACCAAGCGAAAGGGAGTGGCTCCACGAACTTCACGTGCCTCTTCCTTTAGTAATTCTCCCTCTTTTCCATCTCCAGTATCATTTAAAGACATGCACTCTCCAGTTGGTTTGAATTTGGAAGTTGTTAGTTTTTCCCCAATTTTGGAAATTCCTCTTCCGCGAAAACCCTTGGTGTCTGAATCCTATGAGGACGAAGTCTATCCTGATCCTGTCATCGTCCAGGACTGGTTCTGGCACCTTCGAAGGACTGGAAGGAAATTGGATCTCTCATGGTTGGATGTTTCTGGAATCAAAGTTGATCAGCTCATGAACAAAAACATTCGGGGCAGAGTGATGAGTGTGGAAGTGACCCAAGATAATAGAATCAGCATTCATACCTGGAATCCTAAAACTTTCGTGAAAATTTCTGAAATTGTTGAAATCTCTGATTCAGACTCATTTGTTTCTGCTGAGAAACCTTCTATAGGGGGTGATGGTGAAGCCTCGTCTGTTCCCAAGGTTGCTGAGGATACGGGTCCCAATAATGCTGAGAAGTCGGATGTGTGTGCTGAACCTGAAAATAGGTTCAATGGTGATGCTATTTGTGATGTCTCACCTAAAGAGGGTGATCAGGTCTCTCCGTCTCCTATGCGTATGGATGGAGTTTTTCAAACTGTACCTGATATGGTTGCTAACTCTACAGAGGGTTCGGAGGTCAATGCAAGTACTCAAGATGCATGTCCTGGAGAGGGCATCCCTGTAGAAGAAGATGACATTCCGTTGAATGAACATTCTGTGGAAGTCCCTCCTGAGAAAAATCAGCCTCATATTTCTGCAAATCATGTTCAGAGTCCTGTTGGACTGGGTGATGTTCACATTCCTGTTGACAGTGGAGTATGTATGTCTCCAGGTGTGCCTACTACTGACCCGGGTCTGGATGAGACCTTTGCCAATGTTGATAATATTGATGGGTCACGTCTTCAATCAGGGGTGAATGTCTCAGGTAATGTTGCACAAAATGATGCAACATTAGATACAACAACTGTGCCAGGAAATCGGGATGAATTGTTTTCCTCTTCTGTTCGGAAGGCCAGATCATGCTCTTGAAAACGAGCTGCATCATCCGGTCTTGCCTCTGCTTCTCCCTATAAGAGGCCTAAAGTATCGGCATCTGCAACAGGTCCCTCTTACTCCCCATTATTTACTTCTTTTGATGCTTTCAGTAGAGTGTTCGTTGACAAAGCCAGTAAGAATAGATGGGGTTCCTACTCTGAACAATCTATTCTACCTGAGAAAGTCCTGAATGTTTCATCTTTTGAAAAGACTCAATTGGTCTCTATTTTGAAAGACCTAGGCTTGTTTCATGCTTCCTCGTGCTTTAAATCTTTTTATCCTGCCTTGATGCGAGAGTTCTACTGTAATATGTCCAAGTCTACTGGTGACGGGTCTTAACGCTGGGGGTTCAGGAGCTATGTTAGAGGAAAGATCTTCTCATTTTCTCCATCTGTGTTGAACAAGATTTTGAAGTGGTCCTGCTCTCAGTCACTGCCAGATTTTGGGGAGTCCTTAGGGGAGGACTTTAATAAATTCATAAATGCCATTACTGCAGGAAAACTAAAGAGTTGGCCCAAGTCGTCCTCATTTCCTTCCTCAGCTCTTACTACTAAGTACTTCGTGTTGTACAGAATTGCTACGAGGAACTGGCTCCCAACTTCTAATATTTTAGTAGTTACCAAGGATATGTGCAAGCTCCTTTTCTCTGCTGGGACCAAGCAGCCTTTCAATTTGGGGAGAATTATCTTTGACTTTATTCTGTCACTATCAAATCATCTTCTCTGGTTTCGTCTCTGCCACAAGCAAGTCTCATTTCTATGATGCTCATGGCACAGAAAGTATCTCTTTCTGCATCTGATCTGTCTATCTCCTGTGACAGCATATCTACACTGCAAAGTCTGTAGTCGGAAAGTGTGATGATTTATCCAAGATGGTCCCATGTTTACCTAGTGCATCATCTTCCCATCCTTCGAGTGTTGTTCCTACCTCATCTGTGCACCAGACTCCTTCTACGTCCCCCACTGCACCACATACCGAAGAACTTCCTTCAACTCATTTGGAAGATGTTCAGTTATTTGAGAGGGCTATTAAAAATGTTGATGATCAGCGGTTGCTACTTCAAAGTCAGAAGGCTCTACTAGAGTCTCACAAGCTTATGCTACAGGACAGACTTTCTGCGCTGAAGTCGGGATCACTGGGAGCAGCCTCTGGTGCTAAAAACTAATTGAGGTATGTTTCTAGCCTTTAGTGGCCCAAAGGGGGAGAAATACTGGTTTATTTTGGTGGTGGTGGTATTTTGTTGTCTATGTCGTTTCCATCATTTTGTTGTTATCTGTATGACTGCTGGTTGTTGCTGCTGAGTGAGTACTACTGGTTGTGCTGGGTTAGTTCTTGGTGTTATGATGGAAGAAGACGTACAGTGCTCCTGTGCTGTTTGATACTTGGATATGGTGATGAGATCCTTGATTAGGGTGATGTTATTTTGATCCCTATCCTATGGTTCTTGTTTGTCATGTCTTCTTTTTCTTTCGCAGCCTCTTATCTAATATTGTGCCACCAAATGCCAAAAGGGGAGATTGTTACATCTCGTTCGTGACTGTGTTGTCAATAGTGGCTATGTGTTAATTGTGTTGGATCATGTGGATGGCAAACAACACTAGAAGTGGGGTTGAATAGTGTTGTATAAAATAAACTTTTTTCGATCTTAATAAATTAACACAAATCAAAGCCTTCTAATGTTGCCTAAGAAACCAAGTAGAGTGATCTACGATTGGTTCTTAATCTACTCAATAAATCTTCAAAATCAAATCAGAGATAAAAGTCTTCTGGTAGTCGACCCCCTATGAACAGTAGTCGACTCCCAGAGGGAAATTAAGCACAGCTCAGTTAGTTAAATACGTAATGAAGATATATAAAATATGCATAGAAGTACAGATACAAAAACTGATCTTTGCAGTATATTATAAAAGAATTACAAGAATAATATTCAACAAACAAATAATTAAAGAATTATAATAACAAGTCAAATGAAAATTGCTTGCAGAGATAAATAATCAAACACAGATAAGCAAACGCAGACACAAGGATTTTTATCCTGGTTCCCCCACAACTTGGGTACGTCCAGTCCCCGACAAATCCGGTACGAGATTTCCACTATCTGCCTTGGCAAATACAAGCACCTAACTTCACTTGTTAGGATTTCCAACAACCTAGTCTTAACCAGGATTTCCAACCGCAACACTGTTGAATATTGGACTCCCCGGATTTGGTTTTGATGATGAGCAAACATAAATAATCCATGAACTAACAATTTGTGAGCGCAGTATTGGAGATCGTCGCCAATTTCACGAGAATATTCAAAGCAACATCTCAACACTTCCAAAAGCTCGTATTCAAGCCTAAAGCTTCGTTGAAGCTCTTGCGACGCTTTGGAAGTAATGAAGATTCAATCGAAGCTCTCAAAGACCGTTTATTAAGGTTTTATTTATAGTCTTTTAGTTTCGATTGATAGAATGTTAAGCCTTGAGTATATCTTACGTTTCTATCTTCATTACGCTCATTTCGTAGCTCTAGGATCCTTGCACAAGTTCATTCTAACTTCCTCGAAGTGTCGCGCTTCGATTCGGACTTTGTTGTGCATGTTAGTTGGTACAAGAACAAGTACTGACCGACTAGATGGTGATCTAGTCGGTCGGCAACTGTTCTTGGACCGACTAGTTTGATTCCTTAATTTCTTGGACTTTACTGTTTACAGTTAGTCGGTCTATGTTGACTCACCGACCGACTAGTTTGTGAACTAGTCGGTCAGTGATGCTTCTTTGACCGACTAGTTGTGACTGTCTGTTCACTCTAAAATTCTCCTAAGCTACTGTTTACCGTTAGTCGGTCTAAGAACGTTTGATGACCGACTAGTTGACAATCTAGTCGGTCAACTTTTGTTCTTGGACCGACTAAGTCAACTTGCCTTCAGACTATGTTGTTTTGCCTCTTAGTCGGTCTACGTTCATTGGATGACCGACTAGTTGTGAAACTAGTCGGTCAGACAGTGTTCTTGGACCGACTAGTTTTCTAGGTCTGAAATTCTATCTCTTCTCAGATCTGCTCTTAGTCGGTCCATGCTTTGTGACTGACCGACTAGTTGATGAACTAGTCGGTCAGTGAGTGTTCTTTGACCGACTAGATCTCACAGATTTCTTTCCGTTGGAGATTGACCTAACTTGTTTTTATGGGACCCTATAAATACGAACCTAGGTCATTTCTATCTTCAATAGAGCTGCCATTAAGAGATTCATTGAGTTCTAAAGAGATAGCTATTCTCCCTCAAATCTAAAGCTCTCTTCCTCACAAGAAACCCATTCTCTCTCATTTCTAGATCTAGAGAGAAGCTTGTTCTTGGTGAGCTCTTCAAGCTATTGCTTGATCCAAGTCTCCAACTCTTCCCTAGGCACCCATTGCTGCTCATTTCCTTGGTGCTAGGGCTTGGTGACTTCATCTTCCTCAAATCCTTCATTCCACCTATTGGGTAAGAAAAACTCAAGGTATAGGATTTTGTGGTAAGAGTATTTATTTCATATAAACTCTTTATATTGCTTATTGGCTCTCTCGGTTGTGAGAGAAGTTTGTGATCCCGGGTTGTGGGATTCACTTTGCCATTGCATGTATGATTTGATCTTGTGAAGGTTTTTCACAAGATATTCATAGTGGAAATCTTGAGTTAGGGTTTCTAACTCAAGTATCCGGAGGGGATCCGGGTGGTTGGGACGTAGGATCACCGGGAACAAGTCGGGGAGACTTGGGTGGATCCGAACCCATTAACTTCATTTGTTTGCATTGTTAATTTCATTGTTGTCATTCAATTTAAGCTTCCGCAAATTGACTTGGTAGTTGTGTGCAATTTAATTTGGAATAATACGCCTTATTATTTTAAAGTACTATTCACCCCCCCCTCTAGTACTTGTGCAGTAGCTGGTAGGGCATTACATTTGGTATCAGAGCCAGATTCTCAGCTATGTCTGCCAACGACAACAAGACCGTGCGTCCACCTTCCAACTATGACACCTTCAGGAACCGTGAAGGAGCATCTTCCGTGATGGAAGGACATTCCTCTACGAGGCCTCCATTCTTCAACGGTACCAACTACGGGTACTGGAAGTGTCGGATGGAAACCTTCCTCCGAAGTGCATATTTATGGAGAACTACAATGAAGGAGTATATTGAACCCGAAGAAGAAGATTTTGAGAAATGGACTACCGCGGAGGTCGCCGCGGAGGTAAGCAATGCCAAGGCAATGAACGCCTTGCAATGCGCATTGGAGCCCGAGGACTTCAATAAGATATGCACATGTAAGAGTGCATATCAAATTTGGAACTCTCTCCTCATACTACATGAAGGGACGAGTCGGGTAAGAGACTCTAAACTCGTTGTCGTAACCAAAGATTATGAAATGTTTCATATGCAACAGGGCGAGAAGATGAAAGAATATTACGCTCGCTTCATTGACATAATAAACGAGTTAGAGGCCATCGGCAAGATCTACACTCAAAAGGAGAAGTGCTTAAAGCTTATTGAAGGACTTCCCTCTTCTTGGGAAAAACGTACCTTCGCCATCGAGGAAGGTAATGACATGGACAACTATACCGTAGTTCAACTAATGGGTACCTTGATGTCATACGAGGTACGCAAAGATAGCAAGGTGAAGCTACAAGAAAAGATGAAGTCATATTTGAACCTAGATGCGCCTAAGAAAAAGGCGATTGCATTCAAGACGGCTTCATCCACCTCTACCGATGATGAAGAATCGGAAAACGAGTTGGACTTGGAGTCCATGGCACTCATGGCCAAGAAGTTCAACCGTTTCTTCCGAAAGGGTAACTTCAAACAAAAATCTAAGTTTACTTCTATTAACGCCTCTCCACCGTTGTGCTTTAAATGCAATAAGCCAGGACACATCAAAGCGGATTGTCCTCAAAACAAGCAAAAGGAGAAGTGGAAGGCGCCAAAGTATGACAAGTCCAAGAAGTACACGAAAGGAAACAAGAAGGGACTTGTCGGAGCTACCTTCACCGACTCCGAGGATTCCTCAAGTGGAGGGTCGGATGATGAGCAAGTGGAGCAAGCGCACATGTGTTTCATGGCAAGAGAGGAGCACGATCAAGGATCATCCTCTTCCGATGATAGTGATGAAGAAAGCGATGAGGTAACGATGGATGATCTTAGGGATGCTAACACTCAACTTTGGTCAAAATATACTAAGTTAGTAAATAGATATACTAAGGTAAAAGATGACCTAGCTAGCATTCAAACATCGCCTAAGACTATCATCACCAACAACGACACCGTTGTTGAAGAGTTAAGAAATGAGATTGTTAATCTCAAATCTAAACTTGAACATGTTAGCATTGAGGATGCGGAAGAACATGAGATAGCGGATTTAACTTCTCAAAACTCGACTTTGAGTATTGAGAACGAGAATCTTAAATCTCGTGTTTATGTGCTCACATCGCAAATATCCACTTTGGATACTTCTTTGCGTTCTCTCAAAGAGAAATATGAGGACACATTGGGGCGAATCAACAAATTCAACAAGGGTAAGGGCCATTTGGATAATATCCTAAAAGATTTACTTCCGGCCAAACACCACATTGGCTTGGGGTATATGATGGGAAATTCATCCAAGTCGGTCACTACTTTTGTTAGGCCAACTTCCGAAGCCTCAACGAGTGGGAGCAAACACTCTATTGGTAGTTCAACTACCAATGGTGCTTCCACCTCGTCCACACCCTCTTTCGGAAAGAAACCCACTTTGGGTGGACCTCCAAAGAAGGGGCATGCCTACATGTACACTAATAACATGCCACGTAGGAACACACGTCCTACTCCACCATCTCACACATATGATGATTTGTATGCAACACATTCTCGGGCACGTGCACACCAAGTGAGACACCCTCACGCACGTGTTTCCACACATGCATATGTACACCCACCTCATCATATGAATAATTCTTTTCGTGCACCATTCCATCATGTCCCGTATGCCTATCCACAACATGCATCACGTAGAAATCAACGTAGCATGCATGCACCCAATAGGATGATGGCTCCCAAAATTTTCACTATTTGGAGCCCAAAGGACACAAGCATGGACGAAAAACAAATGTATATGAATGCTTATTTTTCGGATGTTGTGCATAGTAAGAATTATGTGGGGAAGTCTAAGTCCACTTAGACTTGGCTTCCAAAGGTCTAATCCCTTGGACCCAATGACCTTGGGTACCATGATATGAAAGTGTCTATCTTTAGGTACTCAAGGAAAAGAAAAAGAAAATGAGCATCAAATTTAAATTTAGCTCCAAAGGGAATTGGATACTCGATAGCGGGTGCTCCAAACACATGACGGGTGACGCTCGTTTGCTCTCCGGAGTGGTTCCCATTGCGAATGGAAACCGCGTCGTATTTGGAGGCAACGAGAGCGGAACCATCATAGGTGTTGGTAAAGTCGGTAACCCTTCTAAACCATTAATTAGTGATGTTTATCTTGTTAGTGGTTTAAATCATAATCTTATTTCAATAAGTCAACTTTGTGACAAAGGTTACAAAGTTATCTTTGCGAAAGGATTGTGTCACATTTTAAGAAAGGATAATGAAAAATTATTATTTTCCGGAACTCGTCGTAAAGACATCTATATTTTGGATCTTCCGAAGTCATATGAACAATGTCTCGTTGCAAACACAAGTGAACAACACTTATGGCATCGACGCTTGGGACATGTGAACTTTGGAACACTATATAAGCTTTCAAAATTGAATTCTATTAAAGGTTTTCCGAAGCTTGTTTTTGAAAAGAAAAGTTTTTGTGATTGTTGTCAACGCGGCAAGCTTCCTAAATCTTCATTTAAACCTAAGAAAAGCATCTCTACTAAACGGCCACTAGAGCTATTACATCTAGATTTATTTGGGCCAACTAGAGTAGCTTCCTTAGGAAATGCAAGGTACGGACTTGTCATCGTAGATGACTATTCAAGATTTACTTGGGTATTTTCATTGTGTAATAAAAATGAAGCTTTTGAAAACTTCACAATTTTTGTTAAGAAAGTACAAAATCTCTTAGGAACCACCATTGTCACTATTCGTAGTGATCATGGAGGTGAATTTGAGAATGAGTCTTTTGAGACATTTTGTGATGAAGTTGGTATTACTCACACCTTCTCTTTCCCTCGTGCACCTCCTCAAAATGGTGTAGTTGAGAGAAAGAATAGGACGCTAGTGGAGTGTGCTCGCACTATGCTTGATGATAGCCAACTTGGCCATCAATTTTGGGCGGAAGCGGTACACACCGCTTGCTATGTGTTTAATAGAATACTTTTGAGGCCCGGCACTAAACAAACTTGTTATGAATTGTTGTTTGGTAGGTTGCCTCAAGTTAAACATTTTCGTGTTTTTGGTTCGAAATGTTTTATTAAGAACACATATGGTAGTTTGGACAAATTCGATCCGAGATCCGATGAGGGGATTTTTGTTGGATATTCTACGCGTAGCAAAGCCTACCGGATATTCAACAAACGAACCTCAACGATCGAGGAATCGCTTCATGTCTCATTTAATGAAGGATTTGTTCCAACTAGAATTTCAAATGATAATGGTTCTATGGATGTTTTATGTGATTCGTTTGAAAATTCTAAGTCTAATGATTCTATTGATTCTGTTGAGACTAACCCAACTAATGAAGTTGTTGAGAATGTTCCAAGTGATCAAGGTATTCCCAAACGGCTTCATTCGGTTCGTGACCATCCCCATGAGCAAGTCATTGGCAATATCTATGATAGTGTCAAGACGAGATCCCAAGTTCACCGCTTCGCAAATTTTGCCTTTGCCTCATCGATAGAGCCAAAGAATATTAATGAAGCATGCGAAGATAGCGCTTGGATCTTAGCCATGGAGGAGGAGCTCATTCAATTCGAGAGGAATGAAGTTTAGGAGCTTGTTCCATTGCCATCGAAGAACCACACCGTCATAGGGACAAAGTGGATCTTCAAGAACAAAACCGACGAAAACCAAGTCGTCGTCTGGAACAAAGCTCAGTTAGTAGCTCAAGGATATCGTCAAGAGGAAGGTATCGATTTCGAAGAATCTTTCGCTCCGGTAGCTAGATTAGAATCAATTAGATTACTTTTGTCTTTTGCATGCCATAAGAATTTTAAATTATTTCAAATGGATGTTAAAAGTGCATTTTTAAACGGAGATGTCGTTGAGGAAGTTTACGTTTCTCAACCTCCGGGCTTCGTAAATGAAAAATTTCCAAATCACGTTTTTAAACTAAAGAAAGCTCTTTATGGTTTGAGACAAGCTCCTCGAGCTTGGTATGATCGCCTAAAGAATTTTCTTTTGGATTTGAATTTTAAAATGGGCGAAGCCGATTCAACACTTTTTATTAAGCATGCGAATAATGATATTTTATTAGTTCAAATTTATGTTGATGATATCATTTTCGGTGCTACTAACTTCGCTCTTTGCGAAGAGTTTTCTAATGTGATGAAGGAACAATTTGAGATGAGCCACATGGGCGAACTCAAATATTTCTTAGGTCTCCAAATTCGCCAAATGAACGATGCAATCTTCATCCACCAAACGAAGTACACGGTGGAGTTGCTAAAGCAATTTGGAATGGAGAATGCCTCCGGGAAAAAGACTCCAATGAGCACGACTACGCATCTTGACAAGGATACGGGCGGTAAGGATGTAGACATTCGTCTATATCGAGGTATGATAGGTAGTTTGCTTTATCTTACCGCAAGTAGGCCCGATATTATGTTTGCCGTATGTATATGTGCTCGTTATCAGTCTCAACCTAAGGAGTCTCACTTAGTAGCGGTAAAGCGTATTTTTCGCTATCTAAGTTACACTTTAGATTTTGGATTACTTTATCCGAGATCTAACACATATGAGTTAGTCTCATATAGTGACGCTGATTATGCGGGATGCAAATCCGACAGGAAAAGTACTAGTGGCACTTGCCATTTTCTAGGAAATTCTCTTGTCTCTTGGTTTTCCAAGAAGCAAAATTCGGTATCACTTTCAACCACCGAGGCGGAATACATTGCCGCCGGTGCCGCTTGTGCCCAGGTTCTTTGGATGAGACACACATTGAAGGATTTTGGTATTCATTGTGATACTAGCCCTATCATGGTGGATAACCAAAGTGCTATTTGTCTTTCAAAGAATCCGGTGCACCATTCCCGATCGAAACACATAGATGTCCGACACCATTTCTTAGATGATCATGTTGCTAAAAAGGACATCATTTTAGTGTACGTTGAAACCCAAAAGCAAATCGCCGATATTTTCACGAAACCCCTAAAGGAGGATTCCTTTGTGCGGTTGCGTCGAGAATTGGGGATTATGGGTGAATCCGAGATATAGGATTCATATTTAAAATTCAATCATCTTGCATGCTAATATATTTCGCGATACTTTATTCATGCTAGATTAATTGAATTTTTGGGAATTTTATGTGATTTATTTGAATTTATGATCGAATTCGTATTTCAATGTCGTATTTAAGATTTCGACGTTTTATGGGGTAATTTAGATGACTAATGAGTAAGTTAGGATGTATCATCCAAGTGGTTTGTGAAGAGAAATCAAATTTCTACTTTTGGACTCTTCTAGTCGGTTTCAGTTCACTTGTCAACCGACTAGATGCTCATCTAGTCGGTCAGCAAATGAACTCAGACCGACTAGATCAAGCAAATATCCATCTCCTATCATTTTCTTTCGTTAGTCGGTCTTAGTACACTTTCCGACCGACTAGATTGAAAACTAGTCGGTCTGTAAGTATACTGCGACCGACTAAATCTAGCCCTAAAAATCCATCTGTGCCTCTGTTTCGACTTAGTCGGTTCAAGCTCATTGACCGACCGACTAGATCGTAATCTAGTCGGTCAGTTCTTGAACTGTGACCGACTAAGTGGGTTAGGGCAAATGTGTCTTTTTGATTCCAGACCGACTTATACACACTTTCTATTCGACTAAAATCTTATTTAGTCGGTCTCCTCTCAGCTCAAGCCCGAAAACCCCAAATCCCCCTTCGAGCCCCTTCGCATTCCGTCGTCTCCGACCGTTTCTCCAGCCATCGCCGCCGTCCGCCGCCGTCAACTCCACCCCCTAGGTATATTCCTCCATCTCCTTGGTCGATTCCTACCCTAGGGTTTCCGATTCGTTTCTCTTAGGGTTTGTGCTCCTAGGGCATTACATTTGTGCTCCTAGGGCTTGTGCTTCGGTTTCTCACTTCTAGGGCTTGTGATCTCTAGGTTGTACTTGATCTTATTATCAGTTGCTTGTGCTCTTAGAACTATGGCTAAGACTCGCATTCCGATCGCCTCTTCCGGGGCCTCTCCTATGACCGTAGGGCCTTCCGACCCTAGGAATCCCCCGAAGCCTAAGCGTCGTGCCAAGTCTACCCAAGCCTCTCCTTCGTCGCCTCCTCTTAAGAAGCCTAGGACTGCTTCCGTCAAGCCCCGCAAATCCAAGACCAAAAAGCCTATTCTTCATACTCCGGCTACTCCTCCCGATTCCGACTATGAATTTATCCCTGAGGATGAGCCTACTAGGGAACCTACCCCACCTCCGAAGACCCGTAAGGCCAAGGGTAAAGCTCCTATGCCAGTTGGCGGTGTAGACATATCGTTGTGCCGCGATGACCCTCAGTGTCTCGCCGCGTACAACCGTATAGAGCACTGTCCACTGTTGTTAGAGCATTACGTTCAGTTCTCTGATTTTCTCGGCCTTGCTGATCTTCTCTCTTATAGTGGCCTTCTAGATTATCTCCGTTACGACCCCAAGGCCAATCCCAAACCGTACCCTCGCCTCGTGAAATTGTTCTATGCCAACCGTATTCGAGGCCAGTACGACGCCAGTCACTCCATTGAGACGACTGTCTTGGGAACTCCTATAGTTCTCACGGCAGAAATCTTGGGGGAGATCCTTGGTTGTGCGTCGTGTGGTCTCCTCCCCTCGGACATTTCCGTTGACGACATTTCTTCCTTGGATCAGTCTATTCTTTCAGAGATTTTCCAGGTTATCCCCTCCGCATTCATTGGTGTTCCATCGAAATCTTTTAAGCCGAATGCGTGGGTTCTTAACCTGATTTTGAAGTCGTGTCTCCTCCCTAAGTATGGATCCTCTTCTCTCCCCTCTCAGCCGTTTTTGAAGCTCATATACGCTCTTTTCTTGGGGTGCGAGATAAATTGGGCTCGCGTGATACTCGATAAGATGGATTCTTTCGAGTGTATACGCAAGACCAATAAGTCTGCGCACATTCCATACCCCTGCTTGTTGACCCTCGTATTCCTTCATTTTCGAGTTCCTCTCCCTCCTGACGATGAGCGTCCTTTGGGTACGCCTCTGAACGCGACGGCCGTGAAGAAATCTCTAGCGGCTCTTCGTCACGTGCAGAGGTCTACCGCATCTGCTTCCCAGTCTACTCCGTCAGCTGCTGCAGCCTCCTCTTCCCCTGCTACTTTGGACGATGTCGTACGTCTACTTCGTCAGCACGAATCCCGTTTGGCTCGTACTGAGGAGGTCGTATGTCGTATGGCTCGTATGATGGGGATTGAGCTTCCTCCTTCGGTGTCTGAGGCCGAGGAGATGGACGATGAGGAGCTTGACGAGCTTGTCACTTCTTATGCCCGTGGCGATGAGGCCACTGCTGCTGCTGGTGTTTCCACTTCTGCTCCTGGAGTTGGCACCTCTACCGGTGCTCCAGAGCCTTCTGCTTTAGCACTTCAGTCTTCAGAGCCTCCTGCTGACCATGTTGCTGAGCCTGCTGATATTCCTGTTGACACTTCTGCTGTCGAGACCCTTGCTGCTGTAGAGCCTGTTCCTGAGATCTCGACTCCTGCCCCGACGATTCCATCTGTTGAGACGCCTCTACTCCCTGCAGATCCTGAGTCCACTCCGTCGACTGGACCCACGGACGCTGCAGATCCTGCCTCCTCCTCGTGATCGTTGTTCCGAGGACTCTCCATATACGCTTTGGATGATATATCTTAGCGAGAGTATTATGGGTTAGGATAGGGTATGAGGGTTATTATGTTTTGATGTATTTTGGATGACGTCGCTGCTGTTGTATTTATTTTGATGAGAATGATGATGATGATGATGTATTTCCTTTTGATGGGTATATTGTATCGATGATGTTGATGTATTTCTTTTTGATGATATGTAGCGCTTGATATGATGTATCTCATATATTCGATATGATATCTTTTTGGATATACTCATGTTGTCTCTGCATATATATATGTTCATCGTCATTCACTTTGTCTTTTATTCGTCGTGCAAATTTTAATATTCGTTGAATATATTTGAAATGAGATTTCGTCGCTCGACGCATGAAAACTTGGTTAAATAGATTTAAATTCTATAATTGTATAGAATTGTTTTCCATGCACAAATTTAACCAAGAATATTGAATATTGAAGAGTATGTTTCTTTATTCAAGAAATGAATAATCATTTGGTATTGTTGATGATTTTGATAATAGTTGATTTTTATTGATAAAGGAAAATTTGACACACCTTGTTTTGATTTCCACATTTTTCCCTTGGTGTCAAGTTGGTCCATTGTCTTTGTCTACGACTCTCGATGTTGGATTTACATTTCCTAATTATTGTCGTTGTATGCCCCCCATTTTTGGGATAATGCCAAAGGGGGAGAGATAATGATAATAAAATAGCGCAAATGAAAATTTAACTCAATTTCCAAGAATCTAGTTTGATATGTTAGATTCAGGGGGAGTTAAGATACATATAAGGATTTTTCAAAATCCGATATTTCAAAAATCAATTCACTTTATTTATCTTACTCGTCTGCTTGATGCAATTCATTTATATTCATTTTGGAATTAACGTGTCATCAATGCAGGGGGAGTAAGTATTTTACATTTGAATTATTATCTTTGATTATTATTTATGTTGGTTTGTCATCACCAAAAAGGGGGAGAATGTTGAATATTGGACTCCCCGGATTTGGTTTTGATGATGAGCAAACATAAATAATCCATGAACTAACAATTTGTGAGCGCAGTATTGGAGATCGTCGCCAATTTCACGAGAATATTCAAAGCGACATCTCAACACTTCCAAAAGCTCGTATTCAAGCCTAAAGCTTCGTTGAAGCTCTTGCGACGCTTTGGAAGTAATGAAGATTCAATCGAAGCTCTCAAAGACCGTTTATTAAGGTTTTATTTATAGTCTTTTAGTTTCGATTGATAGAATGTTAAGCCTTGAGTATATCTTACGTTTCTATCTTCATTACGCTCATTTCGTAGCTCTAGGATCCTTGCACAAGTTCATTCTAACTTCCTCGAAGCGTCGCGCTTCGATTCGGACTTTGTTGTGCATGTTAGTTGGTACAAGAACAAGTACTGACCGACTAGATGGTGATCTAGTCGGTCGGCAACTGTTCTTGGACCGACTAGTTTGATTCCTTAATTTCTTGGACTTTACTGTTTACAGTTAGTCGGTCTATGTTGACTCACCGACCGACTAGTTTGTGAACTAGTCGGTCAGTGATGCTTCTTTGACCGACTAGTTGTGACTGTCTGTTCACTCTAAAATTCTCCTAAGCTACTGTTTACCGTTAGTCGGTCTAAGAATGTTTGATGACCGACTAGTTGACAATCTAGTCGGTCAACTTTTGTTCTTGGACCGACTAAGTCAACTTGCCTTCAGACTATGTTGTTTTGCCTCTTAGTCGGTCTACGTTCATTGGATGACCGACTAGTTGTGAAACTAGTCGGTCAGACAGTGTTCTTGGACCGACTAGTTTTCTAGGTCTGAAATTCTATCTCTTCTCAGATCTGCTCTTAGTCGGTCCATGCTTTGTGACTGACCGACTAGTTGATGAACTAGTCGGTCAGTGAGTGTTCTTTGACCGACTAGATCTCACAGATTTCTTTCCGTTAGAGATTGACCTAACTTGTTTTTATGGGACCCTATAAATACGAACCTAGGTCATTTCTATCTTCAATAGAGCTGCCATTAAGAGATTCATTGAGTTCTAAAGAGATAGCTATTCTCCCTCAAATCTAAAGCTCTCTTCCTCACAAGAAACCCATTCTCTCTCATTTCTAGATCTAGAGAGAAGCTTGTTCTTGGTGAGCTCTTCAAGCTATTGCTTGATCCAAGTCTCCAACTCTTCCCTAGGCACCCATTGCTGCTCATTTCCTTGGTGCTAGGGCTTGGTGACTTCATCTTCCTCAAATCCTTCATTCCACCTATTGGGTAAGAAAAACTCAAGGTATAGGATTTTGTGGTAAGAGTATTTATTTCATATAAACTCGTTATATTGCTTATTGGCTCTCTCGGTTGTGAGAGAAGTTTGTGATCCCGGGTTGTGGGATTCACTTTGCCATTGCATGTATGATTTGATCTTGTGAAGGTTTTTCACAAGATATTCATAGTGGAAATCTTGAGTTAGGGTTTCTAACTCAAGTATCCGGAGGGGATCCGGGTGGTTGGGACGTAGGATCACCGGGAACAAGTCGGGGAGACTTGGGTGGATCCGAACCCATTAACTTCATTTGTTTGCATTGTTAATTTCATTGTTGTCATTCAATTTAAGCTTCCGCAAATTGACTTGGTAGTTGTGTGCAATTTAATTTGGAATAATACGCCTTATTATTTTAAAGTACTATTCACCCCCCTCTAGTACTTGTGCAGTAGCTGGTAGGGCATTACAAACACCTAGACTTGTCTAGGGTTTCCAACAACAGCACCCTTACAACAAAGGGTAAACACAAAGAGAAAAACGATATCCAACTTACCACAATTGTTTGGCGAAGATTGGATTTACACCCAAATTCTATAGCCAATAGTAATAGACAATTACGTGCATTAGTGGCTTGATAGAATAAGATTCTAGATCACACAAATATACGAATGAAGTCTTTGTGATCTAAATCAAATGTTTTTCAAAATCCTTTTAAATAAAATTAGAGAATAAGTAAATGGATTTTGAAAAAAAATAGCCAAATAAAAATTTGATCTTCAGAAAATAATATCTCAAAGAAACTACAAGATCAAGAATAAAAACAGATTTGGCTAAGAGAGAATGATAGCTGAGAATTTGAGAACGTTTTGCACAAGGGAATTTTGATTTCAAGAGTTGTTGTATTTTCTCAAAGAAATATTCCTCTATTTATAGGTGAGAATTGAGAATTCAAAATTCGAATTCTTTTGACTTTTGTCCCGAAAATCATCGGAATAATAATTAGAGATACGTCAAAAGTCAAGTCAAAACGTCAGATTTCGACAGCTGGTAGTCGACTCCCTGGGATTGGTAGTCGACTCCTTGGGATTGGTAGTCGACTCCCAGAGTGTTTCAGGAGAAAATAATTATCAGTTGGTAGTCGACTCCCACTCCTTGGTAGTCGACTCCCGGAGGAGTTTCTTCTAAGACACGGCTAGTAAAACATGTAGTTAGCTGCAGGGTGTAATGGAGTTTTACTACGAAAACGTAAATCGACTAGAAAAAGCTATCAATAACTTTGAAAGTGATTTTAAAAGATATTTTAAAATGTTTAACTTTGAAATCATTTGTGGGTGTGTTGTCTATATGTTTGGCTTTAACATAACCCTAAGAAAGACACAACACACTCACTATAGACTAGGACACATCTTCGGAAGCTTGATCAACTGATGATGATGTAAATGTGAGCTTCTCTTGAGCTTCTGTTCCATTTGATCTTTGAGCTTCATCATTGATCAGCAACGTTCGTCCTTGTCTTTGAGCGTAGATTGTGCTTCGCTGGAGTATGCACAAAGCTTTTCATTTGTCGCATAACCTGCACACTTAGTTGTAGTGTAGTTAGTACACTAAGCTTCATTTGGTGTGCTCATCATCAAAATCACTTGGGGTGGAATTCAATTTTCATCACTCTTCCTCTTTTTGATGATGACACTCAAATGAAAAATGAAGTAAGTTGACATACCAATATGACATGGAAAAACAAACTTACTCCCCGTTCTTTGATGCGGTTCTCCCCCTGCATCGAAGCCGTTAGCAAAACAATACATTCATTTTTGCATTTATATACTTTCTCCCCCTTGTCATCAACAAAAAAAATTAATGATATAATCTAATTAATCTTTACTTAATTCTTTTTCTCCAACAATACCCAATTCTCTACGAAGTCTAGAAAATGTATCTTTTTGTAGGAGTTTTGTTAGAATATCTGCAACTTGATATTCAGAGGAGACAAATTTAAGTTCAACATCCTTTTTGACACAGTGATCATCTATAAATCTGTGTCTAATATCGATATGCTTTGTTCTAGGATGAAGAACAGATTTTTTAGTGAGATTAATAGTGCTTTTATTATCACAATAAATTACACATGTAGATGTGTTAACACCATAATCTACGAGGACTTGTTTCATCCAAAGTATTTGGGCACAGGCGAGTCCGGAAGCTATATACTCTGCCTCAGTGGTAGATAGTGAAACCGAACTTTGCTTTTTGCTAAACCACGAAACAAGGGAATGTCCAAGAAACTGACATGTTCCACTAGTACTTTTTCTTGTGGCTTTACAACTAGCATAGTCTGCGTCACTAAAAGAAGTTAAATTAAATGTGCCGCCTTTGGGATAAAATAGTCCAAAGTCAGAAGTGGTTTTAAGATATCTAAATATGTATTTTACCGTTTTAAGATGTGATTGTCTAGGATCACATTGAAATCTAGCACATGCACAGACACTAAACATAATGTCAGGTCGGCTAGTGGTTAAATAGAGTAAAGAACAGACCATACCTCGATATGTTTTCTGATCGACCTTTTTACCTGCTTCGTCTTTGTCTAAAGAAGTGGATGTTGCCATCGGTATGTTCTTTCCTGATGCGGTTTCCATCCCGAATCTTTTGATCAAGTCTTTGGCATACTTCGTTTGATGAATAAAGGTTCCTTCTTTTCCTTGTTTGATTTGTAATCCGAGAAAGTATGTGAGCTCCCCCATGTGGCTCATTTCAAACTCCTCCTGCATTAACTTAGCAAACTCTTGACAAAGATCTTCATTAGTTGATCCAAAAATGATGTCATCTACATAAATTTGAATAAGAATGATATCATCACGAATTTTCATAACAAATAAGGTGGTATCTATCTTTCCAACAATGTAGCCTGAATCAATTAATAATTTTCTTAATCTTTCATACCAAGCTCTTGGAGCTTGTTTTAGGCCATACAAGGCTTTCTTCAACTTGTACACATATTCTATTTTCTTATCATGTTCAAACCTGGGAGGTTGTTCAACGTAAACTTCCTCCTTTATGAATCCATTCAGGAATGCACTTTTCACATCCATTTGGTATAATTTAAAGTTTTTATATGATGCAAATGTAAGTGGCATCCTAATAGATTCTAATCTAGCAACAAGAGCGAAAGCTTCATCGAAATCTATACCTTCCTCTTGTGAGTATCCCTGGGCTACTAATCCTACTTTATTTCTTACCACATTTCCATCTTCATCTAGTTTGTTTCGATACACCCATTTAGCACCGATAACTGGACGATCTTTCGGTCTAGGTACTAACTCCCATACTTGATTGCGCTCAAATTGTAGAAATTCTTCTTGCATGGCTTCAATCCACGCTTCATCTGTAAAAGCTTCTTCTACCTTTTTCGGCTCAACATTAGAAACAAATGCAACATGTGTCAAGTGTTCTAGTTCTAATTCTTGCATCAATATCGCTTATGACTTGTGTGTGTGGGTGATATGTGACTTCCGGGAATGATTTAGGCAAAGAACTAGAAGTGTTATTAACAGTGATAGATTCATTATCAGGAGTAGGTGCAATGATTATGTTATCATCATCATTATGAGCATTATGAGAAAGGGATTCATCAAATGTTACATTTAGAGTTTCAACAATAGTTTTGGAACTTTTATTGTAGATTCTATAAGCTTTACTACGTAAAGAATAACCGATAAATATGCCTTCATCTGCTTTGGAGTGAAATTTATCTAAGTTATCTTTAGTATTCAGAATATAGCATTTACAACCAAAAAATCTAAAGTAAGATACTTTTGGAATTTGTTGGAGCAATAATTCATACGGAGTCTTTTCAAAAGGTTTTCTTATTAAAACTTTGTTTTGAATATAGCACGTGGTTGCTACCGCTTCCGCCCAAAAACTTTTTGGAATGTTGCTTTCACACAACATTGTTCTGCACACTCTTGGAGTGTTCTATTTTTCCTTTCAACTACCCCATTTTGAGGAGCAGCTCTAGGAAAAGCAAAAGTATGAGAAATGCCTCGTTCTTCATAAAACTGTTTAAAATGTACATTTTTAAATTCACCACCGTGATCATTTCTTAAAGAAATAATTTTCAAAGAGTATAAACGTTCAATTCTTTTGAAAAATATTTCAAATTCACGGAAGGCATCATTCTTATGAGTTAAGAATAATACACACGTATATCGAGTAAAATCATCAACTATAACAAATACGTATCTAGAGTTACATAGAGATGAAGTTCTAGTTGGGCCAAACAAGTACATATGAAGTAGTTCAAGTGGCCTATTCGAACTGAGGGCTCCAATATTCTTAAATGAACTCTTATGCATTTTGCCAAATTGACATGAATCACATATTTTATCCAATTTAAAATTTATTTTGGGAAGTCCTTGCACCAACTCTTTCCTAGAAATCTTATCCAAGTTTTTGATGTTTACATGACCAAAGCGTCTATGCCAGAGCAAAGGGTCATTTGTTGAAACAATTAAACATACATTTGATTCACATTCATTTAATCTAAGTACATAGATGTTTTCTACTCGCTTACCTCTAACAAGAATGTTTTTCATATCCTTGTCGTAAACTAAACAAGAGTCAAGTGTAAAGAGAACCTTCATACCTTTGTCGCATAGTTGTCTTCTACTCAATAAATTATGCTTTAGCCCATTTACCAAGCTTACGTCTTTGATGAGTAATTTTGAAGGACTGCCGATGTTGCCTATTCCGATAATTTTACCTTTCTTGTTGTCGCCAAATGTCACGGTTCCGCCATCGTACATTTTTAGAGCGCTAAGTAGTCTTGCGTTCCATGTCATGTGTGCGGAGCATCCGCTATCCATTATCCATATGTCCTGAAAGAAGGTAATTTTGACACGTTTGGTACCCACTTATGATTGGGTCCGATTTGTTAGAAAAAAATTTCTATTGTTTTGTACGGTCTTAAATGTGGGGTATCAAGGAAGTATACATAAAGCATGCAGATACCCTAAAATATGCACATATGGGAGGATCATTCATCAGGAACCCAAATTCGATTTGAATTTGATTTCCTATGTACAATTTTTAACATGGTGGAAGCATAAGTATTCTTTTCATGTTTGTTTAAATGTTTTGGTATCCAAATTGTTTTATTGGCAAAACTATTATAACCATGTATGTGATGTGCATTGTTTGCAACATGATTGTGACGATAGGATTTATCATAATAATATGCTTGGCCTTTTTGCTATAAACACGAGTATTTTGTCTCATATTTTTATGAACAATATTTTGAACTATCTTTTCATTAGAGGTGGATGCACACATACAGGATATGGTAGCTTTTACATTTGGTTTGTTCTTAACCTTTTCAAGTCGTAGAACAAGTTCCTCATGTTTAAGCTTACTTGAAGATAAATCACTTGAGAGAAGGTTGAATTTATCATTCAAGGTAGAAACATACATAGCTCAGATTTCAATGCATCGTGATCACATACTAATTTATCATACTTGTTGATCAATTCTTTTTTATCATTACAAGAGAGTTTTAGAGACTCATGTTTATTAGCAAGAGAGTCAAATTCATTCTTGAGTTTATCATGTTCTTCATGCAGAATCTTGTGCTTTTGTCTAGAGTTTTGTGCTTCTTTGACAAACGTTCATATTCTCTATAAAGATTTTCATATGCGCTTGCAATATCAAATTCATTTTCCTCATCAAAACTAGAATCACTTACCTTGTTCTTGTCGTTCTAACGAGCCATCATGCATAGTTCTTCATCGTTGGCTTGAGGCATCTTTATGAGTGTTTGGATCTCATTAGATCTTGATCCGAATCTTTCGGACAACAAGTTTAAGATTTGATGTGCGGTTTCCGCCTTTTCTATAAAATCTAGTATTTGATCAGTTAATCCAGTGTAAAGTAAATGCATTACCTTTATGTTGTTGAAGTAGGCTTTCTCTTGATTAGGATTCCATTGAGTTTGCGGTATGGTTGGGATCTCATATGGTTCTCGGAGAGATCTCATGTATTTCAGATCTTGTGCCTCCAAGAAGATCTCCATTCTCCTTCTCCATTGAGAATAAAAAGTGTCGTTGAAGATCGGAGGAGTATGAGTGTTGCAGACGTTTGTTGATGCCATCGCTTTAACCTTGCTTTGATACCAAGTGCTGTATAAAATAAACTCTAGAAGGGGGGTTGAGTAGTGCTGTATAAAATAAACTCTTTTCGATCTTAATAAATTAACACAAATCAAAGCCTTCTAATGTTGCCTAAAAACCAAGTAGAGTGATCTACGCTTGGTTCTTAATCAACTCAATAAATCTTCAAAATCAAATCAGAGATAAAAGTCTTCTGGTAGTCGACTCCCTATGAATAGTAGTCGACTCCCTATGAATAGTAGTCGACTCCCAGAGTGAAATTAAGCACTTCTCAGTTAGTTAAATACTTAATGAAGATATATAAAATATGCACAGAAGTACAGATACAAAAACTGATCTTTGCAGTAAATTATAAAAGAATTACAAGAATAATATTCAACAAACAAATGATTAAAGAATTATATTAACAAGTCAAATGAAAATTGCTTGCAGAGATAAATAATCAAACACAGATAAGCAAACAAGGACACAGGGATTTTTATCCTGGTTCCCCACAACCTGGGTACGTACAGTCCCCGACCAATCCGTACGAGATTTCTACTATCTACCTTGGCAAATACAAGCACCTAACTTCACTCGTTAGGATTTCCAACAACCTAGTCTTAACCAGGATTTCCAACCGCAACACCTAGACTTGTCTAGGGTTTCCAACAACAACACCCTTACAACAAAGGGTAAACACAAAGAGAAAAACGATATCCAACTCACCACAATTGTTTGGTGGAGATTGGATTTACACCTAAATTCTATAGCCAATAGTAATAGACAATTACGTGCATTAGTGGCTTGATAGAATAAGATTCTAGATCACACAAAGATACGAATGAAGTCTTTGTGATCTAAATCAAATGTTTTTCAAAATCCTTTTAAATAAAATCAGAGAATAAGTAATATGGATTTTGAAAACAAATAGCCAAATAAAAATTCGATCTTCAGAAAATAATATCTCAAAGAAACTACAAGATCAAGAATAAAAACAGATTTGGCTAAGAGAGAATGAGAGCTGAGAATTTGAGAACATTTTGCACAAGAGAATTTTGATTTCAAGAGTTGTTTTATTTTCTCAAAGAAATAGTCCTCTATTTATATGTGAGAATTGAGAATTCAAAATTCAAATTCTTTTGACTTTTGTCCTGAAAATCATGAGAATAATAAATTAGAGATCAAAAGTCAAGTCAAAACGTCAAATTTCGACAGCTGGTAGTCGACTCCCTGGGATTGGTAGTCGACTACCAGAGTGTTTTAGGAGAAAATAATTCTCAGCTAGTAGTCGACTCCCACTCCTTGGTAGTCGACTCCCAGAGGAGTTTCTTCTGAGACACGACTAGTAAAACATGTAGTTAGCTCTATGGTGTAATGGAGTTTTACTACGAAAACGTAAATCGACTAGCAAAAGCTCTCAATAACTTTGAAAGTGATTTTAAAAGATATTTTAAAATGTTTAACTTTGAAATCATTTGTGTGTGTGTGTTGTCTATACGTTTGGCTTTAACATAACCCTAAGAAAGACACAACACACTCACTATAGACTAGGACACGCCTTCGGAAGCTTGATCAACTGATGATGATGTAGAAGTGAGCTTCTCTTGAGCTTCTGTTCCATTTGAGTTTTGAGCTTCATCATTGATCTAGCAACGTTCGTCTTTGTCTTTGAGCATAGATTGCGCTTCTCTGGAGTATGCATAAAGCTTTTCATTTGTCGCACAACCGACACACTTAGATGTAGTGTAGTTAGTACACAAAGCTTCATTTGGTGTGCTCATCATCAAAATCACTTGGGGTGGAATTCAATTTCCATCAAATTGTTCTTAATTATCTTGAAGAAGAGATGTGGCTTATCGAGGTATATTGGAAGAGTTGTTGAACATTATATTGCATTATAACGTTCAACACGCTGTGTACGTCAACTGTTATTGTTGTACGATGAGTACGGGATCCTGTAACTGGTATCTCGTGATCCCAGTTTTCTATCTTTAACAGTATCTGGTATTTATGATGATTTATATTGTTAAAGATTTATTTGGAAGGCAATATCTCTCGATTATTCTGTTGATACTGTTGAAGAGATTTTAGGTTAAAGACTTATTTGGAAGGCAACAGATCTCGGCTATTTTATTGAAATCGGTTGAAGAGATCTTTGCCCACAATCTCTTCCACAACGGATCCTTGTAGATTTAAAGTATCTCCTGCCTTTGGTAGTTGAGGATTTTGTGGGTTACCAAGCCGGGCTGATATGATTGAAGATTCTCCCAATGGACCCACGAATTCAGGGGGAGCGTGGTTTATGAGGGCTTGAAGCCGTGACGGCTAGGTTACGACTTTTGAGAAAAAGTTTTGGAAAACTCTGGGAGGGAGGTCGATGGCTACGCACATAGGATCAATGGAATTGATCTAGTCGGTTGAGCAAGGGGAGCTTGCAGGCAAGGGGAGCTTGCAGAGAATACTCCACGGGGTTGATTGTGATTACCCTTCACGGTTTGTATTAAGGGGGAGCTTGTTCCTCCTAGTAGAAACGTGGTATTAGAGTTTGTACTCTTTGATTATATTAGTGGAGTATTCTGATTTTCTGGGCGTGGCCCCGTAGATGTAGGTGTGCACACCGAACTGCGTTACCAAGTCTCGTGTGTCTCTGATTGACTTGTGTTTCTCTTTGGATTTGATGTTTATTATTGCGTACTAAATTTCACAACCAATAGAGCTTTGAGAAATTTTAGCACAAGAGCGATTTATTTTTAATAGGATATGTTTTTTTTTTAAAATTCTGAAATCATAGCTATTTATAGAGAGAAATAGCAAAAAATCGGCTGGAAATCTGCTCAAAAAGTCTCCTCTAACGGCTAGTTAAAGACTAGTTAAATTCAAATAAAAACTGCCAAAACTGTCAAAGTTGACCAAGATAGTCGGCTATTTCTGAGGATAGTCGGCTATTATTTTGAAAGTACCTTTTGGCAAAAAATCTTCTTGTCAGTAGTCAACTATCTGGTGAGGATAGTCGGCTATAAATTGACATATAAGTTTTCATACACAAAATACTTTAAAAAATTTTATAAAAAATATTTTTAAATAATAAATGGTTGAACATATTTAAAAATAATTTTTCAAGAATTTTGTGTCTGTGTAGTGCATATTTATTGGCTTTAACATTTCATACACTACAACTTACACAAACACACTATACTTGCCATGTTCTTCATTCTTTGTCTTGAACCATTCTTCCTTGATCTTAAGTCTTCGTAAACTATATATGTTGGAACCTTCGTCTTCTTCAATTCCGGGCTCGATAGTAGACTTTTGATCTTGGCTCTACGATCTCTGTTTTGCTTCACAATGCGCTCAAAACCTTTATGGCTATAATGTAAATTTATACACACTTGAAACAAACATGTTAGTCCTCATATCACTTGTGCACATGATCAAAATCACTGGGGTTGGTCTCAATTTTCCAACTCATGTGCAAAGGACATGTCTTTTCCCTAAGCAACATTTTGTCAATGTACAATGGATTTGTTAAAATGGTATGTTATGTATGGTTGTATACATTGAACATGGGTTGTCATTTCAGGAATGTTAAATTTAAATTAAGCCAAAATATATATACATGAACTAATATGTTTTTATACAATATGATTAAAACTCTATTTGAATTACATTAATAATAGGGAAAATAACTTTTGCATAATTTAAACTTTTTAGCAAATAAATACATGTGAACCCCCACCCACTCCCGTAGCCCAAATATTGCAAAAGAAAGATCACAAAAATATAGAAGCTAGCTTTAGCGAATCCTATATGTGTGAACACATATAATTGGCCTTAATTTTTGAAATGTTCCAACAATTATATGATTACATCTATTTTCAAGGAAAAAGCATCCGAATGGTGTTCTGGTATTGATAATCGCATTTCAATTTTTCCTAAATGCACCATACTCTAGACTAAAAGTTTGCCATTATTTTAATACCTATTCTACCCTTTTCTCTCTCCACACAAAACTACATTATCATCTTTGCCTCCTCCGCCTCCTCTCCTCCTCTCTACTCGCATCACCACGTCTCCTCATCCTCTCCACCGCTACCACCTCTCATCTTCCCCATCATTATCCTTATTTTAATAATCTTGAGCATCATCATCTCTCACTAAATTTGTCGCTTGGTTTATTAAGCCCGAGCAACTAAAAATAAGCTTAAGCCTATATGCCCAATCATATATATATGTGCTCAGGTGTATGAACATGGCCAACACTTTTTTGAAAATTTATTTATTGCTCTCAGGCATATGTACCTGATCATCATATTTATAGTTCGGGGATATAGGTTTGAGTGGTATAGATGATGCTCCACCCAAAAAGTCTGAGCATATTCATTAGATTTTATTTATTTTTTGGAATTATTTGGATTTAATTGAACTTATAAAAAAGAAGCTACGAGAGGATGATGCATGATGAGGATGAGACAGAATAAGAAAAGCAAAATAATTTGGTGGTGGATGAGGTGGTGGATGAGTTGGGGGAGGAGCATAGATGTGGTGGAAGCAAACGAGTTAGATGAGGGTAGGATAAGAAGAGGAGAAGCAACTGCGAAGCGGGAAAATGAGGAGGAGTTATAGGAGGACACTGTTAAGTAGGAAAAAGTGTGACGAGCTTAGAAATTTTGAAAATTAATGTAGTGGGATTAGAATTGAAGTGTGTCTAAGAAAAATTGAAGTTCAAATAGAAGAACACATGTTGTTATGTTATTACCAACTTGACTAAATTTACTATTATGCCCTTGTAGTAAATTAACAATAACGAATATTAATAACTTTGTTTTTATGTAATAATATAAATCATACCAAATAACAAAATTAAAAAAAATTAAAGAGCTAACTAAAATTGTGAAGGCCACCTCACTCAGGATTCCTAATCTTATCTTTTTCGATTACTCCAATGTTGTCGTTTTCTGTCCAAATTTATGATGTTCAAAAGGGAGTGTTTTTGGTCCATGTCTAATTTTCATTTGAAGAGAGCTTGAAGGTTTCATATTACAATGATCGAAGTGATTTGATGGTGAAATACAATGCCATTAAACAAAATTTAGGTCTTACTTATCACAGGTATGAATGCCATTTTTGATCTCAAGTTAATTTCATATTTTAATTTTTATAAATCTATAATTTCTTTCAAGGTTTATTATTTTTCTTCTCTATTCGTTTAGGGTTAATGTCAGAAGCGAAGTGTTTCCCTCATTGTGTTCATTTTCACTTCAAATTACTTTGTGGGAATCATATTAAAGTATTTTTTAGGTATGGAATTTTTCATTTCAAATTATTGTAATTATTCAAAAGCTGTATGTGCATCTCTGTAACTATTAAAGAAACACTATTTCTATAAAGGTTGTTATCGCAATGTTATTCTTTAGTTTTGATTAGGAATTTTATAAAATAAGTAATTGTAATGTAGTTCAAAAGAGTTGTTTATAACATGTTTGTATAAAATATATTTCTATGTAAATATATATGAAATTCTATTATCGATTCGATGTAAATATTCCCATTTACCATTGTTGTCTGTGTAATAAACAATATCCATTTTGTTGCTCATTTTAGTTATGCTTAGGGATTGGGCTATGCATTTGCTTGAAGAGGCACCTAACATAATGCAAGTTTTTTTCTTTAATTTTTTGTTTTGATTATAAGTTTGCAATTGATGAAATAGTTTCCAAATAAGATGTTTATTATGTTTTGGTTTCTTCTATAAGAATTAGCATGTTTAGTTTATTTAAATAAATTATTGAATAAAATTACTTCGAATATTTTTGGCATAGAATTTTGTGCTAAAATGAATCTATAAGTTATAGATGTATCGAAGTCAATATTTAACTACATCATAAAGTATCTTTAGTTGTGATACATTTGTGTTCTTTTTCATCTTTCCAATATTGCTAACAAATTTCATGCTATGTTAAATATGTAGTTTTTGTTAGAACATGATATACAACTTTGAAAGACTTATTTTTTTCTAAAAAGGGAATTGCATATAGTTTTTTCATGAAATAAAGTACATTGTAATAGAATAACCTCATATTCTAAAGACTGCTTATAAAGTTGTGTTTACTTCTGTTCATATAGGTGCACATGAAACTATTTGATTATGAAACATACTTGTATTGTTTTCTATTTCATAACACAAGTCATTTCTTATTATTGGGTATAAAGAAGAATAATGTCCTAATTGCTTTACTGCTATTGTTAGGCACTAATGGCAAAAAATTTAGGTCAATCGAAACTTGCTCCAAATAGCTATGTAGTTGAACATGTAGTTGTAGTTGATAAAGAATTATCTTTATATTAAACATTTGTATTTCTTATATATGGCTTTGTTTTAGGCCATGCCCTCCCCCACATATGCAAAAAAAGAAATTACTAATTAATAATAATGATATACATATATCAAATTCTTTTTTCTCTACAAAACGGAGTAAATTCTAAAATTACAATAATGCAACCATTACAAAATTTCACTATATATTAAGAGCATTATAAATAGACATTAATATAAAATAATTATAAAAAAATTCTCTTCACTAATAAGAAGTTTATAAATGTGGGATAAGTATCATGTTACAAAGGGAAATTTGTGAGTCCCCAATACTTATGGTATCTCATTTAAGTCATATTATATATAACTGATGGCCAACCTTTAAAAATATAATTCAAAAAATGATTTTATTTTATAACTAAAAACAAGGATGCAAATAAGTGGGTTGTCAGGTATTCAAATCATGATTTGGTTATAAAATTCTTGATCCTATTATAATAAAAGTCCATAGGCTTCGGAAATTGGTATAAACCTTTTGAACCATCCTTAGCTTGAAAAGGAAAAAATCATTAGAAAAGATATGGATTTCATCAGTTGCCTCTTATTGAATTTGTAAAGAGACATGAACCTTAATGAACATTTTGCTAATGGAGATGCTTGGGATCTATTCAAAGTGATGTAAGAGAATTAGTCAGAGTAGAGTGAACTTCGTGATAGATCCACTGTGCTGCTTTTACATGGAGAATACATGATTAAGTACTACATGATTATCATCCTAACACCTATCATGATTAATAAAACTTATATCATAGTTGATGTTAGCACTATAATGCCCAGGGTTTGATAAGACTAGTTATCAAGACTAATTAAACTAAAATTCCTACTCTAGTTTATGTATTTTGATTCATATTAAGGCAATTCTACATTGGAGCATAGGAGGGAAAAGTGCTTATTGTAAGATCAGGATCATCATAGAAGGTTAGCCAATCCTATTTCAAAGTACTTAAAATTGTCAAAGCAATCACATAGTAACTAAATGTTTACCCATCATCATCACCATCACCATCATATTAGCCTTCATCCCAAAAAATTATAAACAACTACATAGACTCAATAGAATGAAATTCGGATCATGGTCATGTCAGATCTTGATGTCGGCTTTTAAATGTTAACCCAAAATTGTAAAAATAATTTAGGATAAACTAGTGTGACAATAAAATTGATATAGACTTTAATTTGGAAATTATGAATTTATATATAATCTAAACATACAATTTTATGCAATCTTGTGAACTTTCCCCTATATTGGTTCATGCCCAATCTTTGTGCATATATGCCATAGTTGATATCTTACACATGCTTGAATATTTATGGAGGGTGCAAATGTGCCTAATCTTGCATATTGCATACTTAATTATATTTTGGATTGATTATTGAATCATGTAAGTTAAACCAAAGTGAAATTTTATTGGAATTTCATATACTTCTTGGTTGTGTTTAGGTGCATGTATGTAATGGCTAAAAAAGGTTAGGATTTTACTTGTGTTATGCGATATTGATTCCAACCATAGAGTGTCATGGTTGAACCAATGTTAGTTTGACTATATATAATTGCATGTTTGCATTTATTTTCTTACATATCCAAACTCTAGCTTATTATCTCTATGTAGAGGTTGTTTATTTTTCTTCACATAATAAGAGAAGATTCTACTTACCTATTTAGTTTCAAGAAGAAAAAAATGTATTTGAGAGCATAAGTTTTTTAGATTCTACTTACCTATTTACTCGTCGATTTTTAATCATTTACTATTAACGACATCTCAAAATCTCTTAAACACATCTAGTTCAAGTCTATTATGGGATCTTTTCTTTCTGTGGAAATTTAAAAGCCAATTTATATCTTCTTCTTTACCATATATGGAGCTGTAAAGATATAGTCTTTTCTTTTGGGTTACAGGAATTTAAGCGTGTTAAGTCATTGTTACTCACAATGAATTGTAAGAAGCACTATCACTTAATAGTGGATAGCTAGTGAACCCAATTATTTGGGAAAGTCAATGACATTTCTACCACGAGAGAAGTGGATTCATAAGTGTAAAATATAGTATTCTTATTGGGAATTGACTTAGAATCTAATTCATTCCTAATTCTAATTCATTTGGGATTTCCTTTTAATGATTTTCCTTTTCTATAAGTTCAATGTTATTTAGGAGTTTAGTTTAGACTACAATTATAAATAGAAGTTTTGTTTGGTTTAGAAAAATTTGGTTTAGTCAAATAAGAGATCTTAGATACATTATGTTTATAGGATTTTATAAAAAATTTAAGGGTTTCTTTGGGTGCTCTAAATATATTTTTATGAGACTTGTGTATTTTGGCTTAATTAGTTATTAATAAAATTGGAAAAAAAACTATTTCCCAAATCTTTGGTTCAATTTTGCTTTTATCAAAAAACTACCTTCAACATACAATGCAAGCACCTGCTGAAAATATCTATGTAGTGGAGTTGGGCTATGTGGTCACTTGACTTAGGCAATACCCCTAAATGCAGTATTTGGGACGTCTACTAGTTTCTTCTTTGTAAAGGGGATTATTCGTAAGTTACAGAATTAACAAATATATCTATATTGTTTGCCATTTTCATATATTAGCTAAAAATTGGCATTAAGTTTGTTGTTGTTGTTGTTGTTGTTATCATTATGCGAGTTGAGATAGGCTACTTTTGGAAGCATCTAGAATGTGGATATTCTTAGGATTATTTAACCATGCAATTGCTAAATTGCAAATTCAATCCATTTGATGTCACATATAATCTAAAAACTATATAGATACCAACTTCAAAGGAGTGTGACTTAGTATGCCCATTCATCAAAGTGGCTAGAGTTTAGAGGCTTGGTAAAAATTTGAGATGTTGATTTTTGGTTACATGATACACTAGAAAAACCATAACAAAATTCTTCAACATCATTTCAAGATGGTCTTTAGGTAGTACACCATAACTTACTTGGTGGATTTTCCATTCAATCATCGCAGATCAAAAATGTACTAGGAGTATTATTATAAATACTTACAAGCATAGCCATCATAACTCTTCTTATCATCATTCATCCTTGTCATGTCACTAATTAAATAGTTTGGATATGTTTTTACAATTGTCATTACTACAAGTTTATTTAATATAAATTAAAGTTTTATGCAATTTCATTATGGCATATATATGATTATCATGATTAGAGACATGTTTTTCCTAGAACCATATTGGTTTTATATACGTGCCTCAGGCTGAAGAGAAAACATTCATTTGTGGTTACTTGTTAAGAAACCCTAATCTTTTGATGCAACTTTGAATGTTAGTAGTAGTAGTCTTTTTGGATATGCATATGAAATATGATGTCATAATATAATGAGGATATGCATTATTTATTGTACAATATTCCATTTGTTGTAAACGTGTCACCTGGGGGAGACCCCAAGCCTTTATTTATTGGGGATGGGAGAATTCATACATGGATAGGATAAAATCTTTCAAATAGATACAATCTTATCATCCCATATCATATTCTATTTATAACACTCCACATTATCCTGCCATGAGTGTGAACTCTGCTCATGAATGCTTCAGAATTCTAAGAATTATATGAGTATCACATGGGGTGGATACTTCAGGATCCTGAGTTAATGGGATTTGCCTTGTTAAAACATTTGGCTATGGAAAACGATGTGGGAAAAAACCATAGCTAAGGGAAAATAGTACAAATTCCCTTTTAACTCTTCCTGATCTGTAGACGCCCTTAGGCTTTCGGATCTATTAGGCGCCTCATTCCAATCTTTTGCACAAACTTCTTGAAAGTGGTTGTAGGAAGTGACTTAGTGAACATGTCTGCCAGGTTTTCACTTAATTTCACTTGTTTGACGTTGATCTCGCCATCTCTGTGCAGCTTATGTGTCCAAAAGAATTTTGGAGAGATGTGCTTTGTCGCCTTTGATGTACCCTCCTCGTCAAGCAGTGTTGTCCTCAAACATAGTGGTAGGTTCAAGGTCACCAGTCTTCAATCCGGTCGTCACCAGGATGTGATGTAAAACAGAGCGTAGTGAAATGCATTCTCTGCGTGCTTCATGGATGGTGAGAATTTCTCAGTGAATATTTGAGGTCGCCATGTTGAGAGATGTGCATGTCCTTGAGGCAATTTATCTCAATGTATATGTACAAACATCTTGTTCGAAATAACAGTAAGCTGTTTGGTAAGAATTTACCTAAGTTAATAATATTGTAGTCTTCATTAGAACTTAGGTAAAGTCCTGAGACTTAATGCAAGGTCTAACAAGTATCGAGATGAAGATCTCGATCATGGAGAAGTGCTTGACCATTTGTAGCATAAGTCTAAAATCGTTCGTGGTGGTAGATGTTTTGAGAAAAGGATATCAATACATCAGATAGACCATTGTGTCTGTGTGTCTTCACCATGGATTGGTGGCGATGATCTCATGGTCGTTCAGCTTGGCAAAGTCGGAGATGAGACACATGTGCTCATTACAGAATGAGTTCACTGAACGACCCAACGAGAGTTATCATATGGTTAACATAAACTAATCTGTAAATGATATCTCTCAGTGATGATAGGTAAGTTGGTCCATAGACTAGAGGTCATTGTACAAACCTGTAATTGAACGTTGTCACTTAGATGTCTAACCTAGCTTCGAGGCAAGACCTGTTGAAATGTCTTTAGTTGGGTAACACTTGAACCGTGCAAGGAGTGTTATGACCAAGAGAGAATTCACCTCTCCAGTTTATGGTGAGTTAGGGTCGCATGAGTTAGTTTGGTCATTAGTGAAAACTTTGGTCAAAGTATGTTGGAAGAAGTCCAACATTATTATACTAAAGACCAATGGAGACTAATCGGTTTCAAGCCATTAGGGTTGACAGTCGAACATACCCTTGGATTGATTAAGCGACATAGTTACGATGAAGGGACTAAAACTGCATCATTCAACACGAACACAGTCAGGGTGGTCCCAACAATACTTATGTCGATGGGATAACCACATAATGATGATACCAAAAAAGGATAGCACCTGCTGCTTGTGGTCATTGATGTCTAGGGTTTCAAGCCCCATATGTAGTAGGATTAGGCTGTATGGTCTCACACAGAGTATGACCTTCGTCAAGTAATATGTGAATTAGGGAGGTAGTACATACGATGTATGGAAATTTATTACATCGCAAATAGTTTGCATTATAGCCTAAAGGACATTAATAATGTGTGATTATTGCATATGATGCAAAGGATTTAAATATGTAGTAAAATGTTTACGAGCATATTTTATAATAAAAGCATATAGGAAAGCTCAATCAGCATTCTCGGAATGTCCCAAACCCATTCGTTTTGGTCCAAGCCCAATAGGATTGGAAAAGGACCAAAAGAAAGAAAGAAAAACAAATTCGTTTTCGGTCCAAGTCTAGTAGGACTAGAAAAGGACCAGAAAGAAAAAAAATTGGCACAAAATAACCCAGGCCCTGAGCTTGGAACCCATGCCCAGCTCTGGGAGTGGGCATCCAGCCCAGGCGGTCAGGTCAGGTCAGCCCGAGCAGGCGTGCACCGAACCCGTAGGTGCTTAGCAGCGTAAATAGGCAGGTGGGCCTTACCTGTGGGGCCTACGGGATTCCATTAGTACAGATTGTGATCTGCACATTTTTGCGCAATTTCTTGACAAAATTTTAACGTTCATTTGAGGGGGGTCAAACAAACTCGAATTGAGCACCGTTTATTTCTATGGTTCACCGTTCAGTGCTCTTCAATTTGATATAAGATATCGCTTGCGAAGTTCAACTGTGAGGGTAGAAAAACTCGTAAAATATTTGGCCTTCGTTGAGGGCAAACTTGTAATTGATTTTCCCCTCCAATTAATTAGATCCACATCGGTTATTTTGAGAAGATGAGGTGTCAGCTCCCTATATAAATAGGGGCTTACTCCCCTCCTTGAAACTTGAACCAAGACTTGGATCAAATAAGCTCTCAAAAGTTAAGATCACACCTAAATTGAATAGCCGAAAATAATTATTCCATCTTTCTGCCTTTTTCTTTCTTGTTCCTATTCGGGTTCTAGCACGACTATGAAGGAGCTCGGATCGGATCCGAAGTCTTGACGGAGGATCCACTCATGGTGAAACTTTCTGGAGCGCGTGGTTGACTCGACGACAAGGGGATTGTTCGTCTTGGGACGCAGTGTGGCTTAAGGGAAGTGGTTCAGCCCCAACATGGGGCATTGGTTCGTGAGAATCGATGTTCTGTTAACATGCGGAACAAAGGTATGCCTTTTATATTCATGCGTTTATTATTGCAATAAGTTTATAGATTTATCTTTAGGGGTTGATCAGATCCACCCCGGGATAGTAGAGATTCTGGCTAGGGTTTTATTATGGCTTTCTTAAAATAGTTTTAAGTTGTTTTTTTGCTACTAATTTGCTTTCATCGTCTATCTGACTTAGGCCAGATGTCGATTTAAGCCCGAAGGACCACAGAAAATCCAACACGCCGTCATGGTCTGTTTGACAGATTTCTAGGAGATTGTTGTCCCATAGTATGTAAAAACATACCATGTTTTTGATTTTTCATTGTGGGGATCAGACCTGTATCCAGCATCAGCATAACCAACAAGTGTGGAGGACGATTCTCTTTTGTAAAACAATCCCAAATCTATTGACCCTTGGAGGTAGTGCATAAGGTGTTTAACCCCGGTCCAGTGGCGCTTGTGGGTGTTGCACTGTATCTGGCTAGTAAATTTACTGCAAACGTTATATCGGGACACGTGTAGTTGGCCAGATATAGAAGTGCTCCAATAGCACTCAAATAAGGGACTTAAGGACCAAGTATATCATCTCCCTCTTCCAGTGGACGGAAGGGGTCTTTATGTGCATCCAAGGAGCGTACTACAATAGGTGTACTTAATGGATACCATTGGTCCATGTGAAATCTTTGTAGTAATTTCTTTGTGTATGTGGTGTGGTGTAACAGGATTCCATCTTTTAGATGTTCATTTTGTAAGCCAAGGATTAATTTTGTTTTTCCTAGGTCTTTTATTTCAAATTCTTTTGTCAGGCTTATAGATATCTCAGTGATCTCTTTAGGATATCGTATGAGATTCAGATCGCCTATGTAGACAGCAATTTTTCGAATCATGTTCCCTTTGCTCTTATGAAGATGCAAGTGCAAACTTCATTATTATGGTATCCTTGTTGTACAAGGAATTCACTGAGTCTGTTATACAACATCCTTCCCGATTGTTTAAGACCATATAATGATCTTAGTACTTTAACAGAATAGACGTCCCGATGTTGTAAGGACCGTCTACCTTGCAATACTAGCAACAACACACTAGAGGGGGTGAATAGTGTAATAGCACAAATTGCGTATTTAAAAAATAAACTGGCAAATGCGGAATTATAAATGCAAGATAAATTTAAACACCACAAAAATCCAAATGCAAACACAAGATGATACCTTGGTTCCCCAAACTTGGGTACGTCCAGCCACACCAATATCCACTATAATTATCACACACATAAGTTAATACAATCACACACAGAGATACCTCACACAGAGGATTTTGGATTCTCTCAAAGAGATATCCTTGCTTTCACACAGAAAGACTTATGCTCTCAAACAGAGAGACTCGAACTCTCACACATTGAGATCACTACCAACCCTCACACAGAAGGTTATACTCTCACACAGAGAGTAACTAGCTCTCATACAGAAAGCTAGGGTTTTAATGAAATAACAAAGTAAAACAAATACTCTTACATATGCCTTGAGATGAACTTACTCATTAATGAATGTAAGGCATGTTAGATAAACTCTAAGTGATAAGATTTGCTTGAAATGCACTTGGATGATTTCCCTTGAGCTTGACTTCAATGCATGAAGAGGAGAATAAGCTCTTAGAGGGAAATGAGAGAGTTTGAGAGTGGCTCAATCTATCTCTAATGATTTTTAATAGAATCAAGAAAGTTTTAATGAACTCAGCCCTCTCATATATATAGGAAATCCAAAGGAACCCTCAAACCCAAGTAAAAGCCAAAAAGAATAAATCTTCAATGGCTAGAATTTGGCAATTTACGGCACAGACAGTCGACTGATGAACAACAGACAATCGACTGGCCAACAGCTATAAAAATGCCAACTGCTATAATCTGAGCCAGGACAGGCGACTGTAGAAGACTACACAGACGCCTGTAAAATGAGCAGTCGCCTGAATATCCTTCAGCAGGTGAATATCATTTGGGATGGAAACGGAGCAGAGAAAATGCAACTTGTGCACAGACGACTGTAGAGCAATTAACAGGCAACTGTAAATAAACAGGTGAATGTGAATACTTCATCAGTCGACTGACTTGCAAATTGGGGTGAAGCCCAGAAAATGCAAGTTTGCACACAGACGAATGTGGAACAATTAACAGACGCATGTTGGAAGACAGGCGACTGTAAATTGCACTTCAGTCGACTGTTCCAAAAGCTCAAGTAAGAGTCAAGTAATGATTGACTTGAGCTGGAGCACAACAGTCGACTGTAGAAGACTCGACAGACGCCTAGAGTTACCCAGACGCCTGTACGACTTTCATCAGTCGCCTGTTGGAGAGCCAGAGACTCCAATTGAGTCATTTGCAAAAGAACCTATTGGGTTGAATTCTATGATAATCCTAAGGCTCACTAAGATGGTTATATGCATATGCATGAATGAGTAGACCATCTATCAAGGCATTACATTAAACATCGACTCAAAAAGAGAAAAGCAATAAATGAAATAATACATGTAATACATTGCTTTCCTTAGATTCAATGGCTTCAAATCTTGATGCCTTGATGCTTCTCATCATCTCCAAGCTTTGGCACCCATTGAGTCCAAGCTTTGGCATTGCTCCTCTTGATGTCTATCCTTGCACCAAGCAATTAGTCTCCAAATCATGCTATTCTCCATTTGATAAACATGAGACTAAAACAAGAGAGACATTAGCAACAACATAATATTATGATCATCATCAAAATAACATTGGTATGAAACACCAACACTCAACAATCTCCCCGTTTTGATGATGACACACATTATGTAAACATAAAGAAAATAAAGCACAATGCTAATGAGCTCCCCCGACTTATATGCACCAATTGTAAAATGAGATACACAATTGTAATGTAAAGAAACAATGGTGACATATAATAGGCATGGATTACATAAACCAATTGCAATAAGTATATAACATGCTCCATATGACTGGTTTACATAATCCCACATATATATGTTTGTGTGTGTGTGTGTGTGTCTATATATATATAGATATATATATATATATATATATATATATATATATATATATATATATCTCTCTCTCTCTCTCTCTCTCTCTCTCTCTCTCTCTCTCTCTCTCTCTCTCTCTCTCTCTCTCTCTCTCTCTCTCTCTCTCTCTCTCTCCAAATGCATTTGTCTGATAAACATGATTTACGTAATGCATATATCTCTCCCCCTTGTCATTGTCAAAAAGGTGGATATCAAAAATATCCTCATTGACATTCTGATTAAAGAAGTGACAATATGCAAGAGATAAAGAGATGTATGATACCAAATTATAATATTTAGTGGGTATCAATCAATATCTCATGCGCCCCCTAGATCATAGAAACCGTCAAATTTTTTATTTCTAGGATCTAATACCAATTGTAAAGAAAGAGATAAATTATATTTAAAGATAATCTTCTTTACCAATTGTAAATCATACTTGGAGCCATGTGCCTAAAGTGTATCAAAGCATATATATGTAAAAATCAATCCCATTGATACACATGACATTGCCAAAAGAAAATATAACATGAAACATGTTGGCAATATCCAAGGGTTGAATTTAAGACCAATAATAACCAATTGTAAACATTGATCTCAAGAACAATACGAAATGAGAGTTAAACTATGTTTTAAAAATAATTTAAACGTACAACATATTAACTCCCCCGTTGATATGCATATAGATCGACAAATGCATGTATGCCAATGTATTCCCCAAGGTCTCCATTTTCATGAAAAATAAATTTGAAAACATTTTCAAAATCATGAAACACAAACAAACAATGGGTATGCTAAAAAAATTTAGGCACAATACACATGCAATATGCATATGTGTGAGGAACCAAAACATTAGGGAACCAAACCCAAGAGGAGTTTGATTCCTAATGTAATCACAAGAGGTGATCACATCCCTAACTTGAGAGTTGATGTATCTATCCCTCTCTGGCACACTACACCTAGTGGGAATCTATAAACACAAGCATTTCCTAGGCAAGAGTTTTGCCTTTGCAAGAGGGGTGGATGGGCATGCTTAGGTATAAAAAATATTTTCTTGGCATGCATAAGGTGAGGATTTTGCTTCTTAGAAAAAAATGAAGAGTATTCAATTTTCCTCACTACCTTGTGATTTACATGCTTCTTATTGGTGTTATTGTTATACAAGAAAGCATGTCTATTCTTCTTAGGTGCTTTTGCAATATTTCTTGTATTTGCACCATAAGAAGAAATATAGGTGGGTTTGGTAACCACCTTTAGAGTGTATCCCAAACCTCCTCTATGGTTTGCCGGATGTTGTTTTTCAAGCAAACCGTGGAGTGAATCCCTAGCATGAACAAAGCTTATGAGATTTTGGGATTCATCTTCGCATTTCAACGTATGTTGTTGAATGCGAGTTTCTAAGCTATTGAGCTACTAAATTTTCATTGGTTATGCTCATATTCTTAACTTGAGAGAGAAGTGTCTCTCTCACTAGTGTCACAAACATGTAAAGAATCATTATTATTTACACTAGTAGATTCTAAGGCATGCAACCTACTCATAGCAATTTTAACTTTTGCTTTCAATTTAGCATATGAGTCGATGCAGTTACTTGCCCCATTTGAGACCACGTTGAAGCGGTATTCGAGCTCTTCGTAGGATAGCTTCTCCTCCTTAACTTCCTCATCGCTTTCCTCCTCGCTAGAGCTTGACGAAGACTCTTCCCACTTTGCCATGAAGCACATTTCCTCGTTGGGGTTGAACCACGCCTCTACCTCTTCATCGCTTGAGCTAGAGGAGATTGATGAAGAATCATCAAAAGCCACGAAGCACATGTGAGTTTGCTCCTTGTCATCCTCTTCGACATCACTTGATGTGTTCTCATCAGAGTCATCAAATGTGTCGACAAGTCCCGTCTTTTTGTTCTTGAACTTGGACTTGCCTTTCCAATGCTTCTTTCCTTTACCCTTGTAAGTCTCTTTGGTGGGTTTGGAAGGGCATTCGGTGGAGAGATTACATTTTCCTCTACAATTGATACAAATCAGATTGTTAGAATTAGAGGCAAACTTTGAAGAAGATTTACCTTTCTTGCTTTTGAGAAATGCTCTTAGTTGCTTGGCAAGATCCACGATTTCATCTCAATTAGCCTTATCTTTTTCATCTTCTTCACTATGAACTTCTCGATGGAATTTCTTCCTCCATTTGATTAGCTCCTCCTTGGCCTGGAATGCAACCCCCTTTTGCCTTTTGTGCTTGGTTGGTTGAATCTCATTCTTGTGTTGAAGCTTCACTTTATTGCCATGAGATTCCCAATGCGCTCCTCAACGGTATATTTGGACATGTCATTAGACTCCAAAATCTTGTTGGCCTTTGACTCCCATTTGGGTGTAAGAGAGTCAAGGATTTTCTCCACTTGATCCTCTTGGAAAATCACCTTCCCAAGTCCTTCCAAAGCGTTTACGATGTCTGTGAACCTTGTGAACATTTCTGAGATGCTTTCTCCTTCCTGCATCTTAAACATTTCATATTTAGATCTAAATATACTTTGTTTAGATTTCTTTACCTTGGATGTCCCTTCAAAAGTAATCTCCAAGTTATGCCAAGTTTCGTTGGCCGATTTGCATATGGAGATTTGGTTGAACTCATTCGGAGTGAGGGCGCAATGGAATGCATTCATAGCCATCGCACTGAATTTGATAGAGTCCATCTCCGCCTTTGTCCTTGAGGCTGTGGGTGTAGTAGGCTTCTCAAAGGACGACTCCGTGATGTCCCAAAGGTCTTAACCCTCCAAGTAGATCATCATTCTGATCTTCCAACTTGGGTAGTTAGTTCCGTTGAAGAGCGGGGGTCGAACAGTTGATAGACCTTCTTCATGAGACGTGGACATAGAGTTGAATGCCATCGTTTTTGTATGCTATAAACTCGCTCTGATACCAATTATAAGGACCGTCTACCTTGCAATACTAACAACAAACTAGAGGGGGTGATTAGTGTAATGTCACAAATTGCGTATTAAAAAAATAAACTTGCTAATGCGGAATTATAAATGTAAGATGAATTTAAACACCACAAAAATCCAACTACAAACACAAGATGTTACCATAGTTTCCCAAACTTGGGTATGTCCAACCACACCAATATCCACATAATTCTCACACAAATAAGTGAATACAATCTCACATAGAAATACCTCACACAGAGAATTTTGGATTCCCACAAAGGATATCCTTTCTTTCACACAGAAAGACTTATGCTCTCATACAGAGAGACTCAAACTCTCACAACCAACCCTCACACAAAAGGTTATACTCTCACACAGAGAGTAACTAACTCTCATACAGAAAGCTAGGGTTTCAATGAAATAACAAAGTAAAAAAATACTCTTACCTATGCCTTAAGATGAACTTACTCATTAATAAATGTAAGGCATGGAAGAGGATCTCCAAGTGATAAGATTTGCTTGAAATGCACTTGGATGATTTCCCTTGAGCTTGACAACAATGCATGAAGAGGAGAATGAGCTCTAAGAGGGAAATGAAAGAGTTTGAGAGTGGCTTAATCAATCTCTAATGATTTGCAATAGAATCAAGAAGGTTCTAATGAATTCAGCCCTCCCATATATATGGAAAACCCAAAGGAACTCTCAAACCCAAGTAAAAAGCCCAAAAGAATAAATCTGCAACGGCTAGAATTTGGCAATTTATGGCACCGACAGTTGACTGATGAATAACAGACAGTCGACTGGTCAACAGCTATAAAAATGCCAACGGCTATAATCTGAGCCAGGACAGGCGACTGTAAAAGACTACACATGCGCCTAAATATCCTTTAGCATGCGACTGTCACTTGGGATGGAAACGGAACAGAGAAAATGCAACTTGTGCACAGACGACTGTAGAGCAATTGACATGCGACTGCAAATACTACATCAGTCGACTGACTTGCAAACTGGGTGAAGCCCAGAAAATTCAAGTTGCGCACAGACGACTCTAGAACAATTAACAGGCGCCTGTTGGAAGACTTGAGACTGTAAATTGCACTTCAGTAGACTGTTTCAAAAGCTCAAGTAAGAGTCAAGCAATGGTTGACTTGAGCTGGGGCATAACAGTCGACTGTAGAAGACTCGATAAGCGCCTGGAGTCACCCAGTCGCCTGTACGACTTTCATCAGTCGCATGTTGGAAAGCTAGAGACTCCAATTGATTCATTTGGCAAGAAGAACCTATTGGGTTGGATTTTTTGATAAACCTAAGGCTCACTAAGATGGTTATATGCATATGCATGAATGAGTAGACCATCTATCAAGGCATCACATTAAACCTAGACTCAAAAAGAGAAAAAGCAATAAATGAATTAATATATGGATTATATTTCTTTTCTTAGAGTCTATGGCTTCAAATCTTGATGCCTTGATGCTCCCCATCATCTCCAAGATTTGGTACCCCTCGAGTCTAAGTTTTGGCATTGCTCCTCTTGATGTCCATCCTTACACCAAGCTATTAGTATCCAAATCATTCTATTCTCCATTTGATAAACATGAGACTAAAACAAGAGAGACATTAGCAACAACATAATATTATGATCATCATCAAAATAACATTGGTATGAAACACCAATACTTAACAGATGTCTATCTTTTAAATTTGCAGGTAGTGAAAAGCCATCAGAAAGTTTCATGTATATCTCTTTATCTAGATTTCCATATAGATATGCAGTCACAACATTCATTAGCTGCATATCTAATCATTTCATTATTGTTATGCTTATTAAGAATCGGAAAATGATCGCATCCATTATCGGTGAGTATGTTTATTCATAGTCTATACACAGTCTTTGGGAAAATCCCTATGCTACAAGCCTTGCTTTGTAGCGTGCGATCTCATTATTTTCATTTCTTTTTCTGAAAAATACACATTTATGTCCCATAGGTTTGACACCATTTGGTGTATGGACTATTCGTCCAAAGACTTTGTGTTTCTTAAGCGAGTCCAGATCCGCTTTTATTGCCTCATTTCACTTTGGCCAATCACTTCTTTGTTTGCATTCAGCAACAGAATATAGATCATTATCGTTATCGCTTTCAGCGACGTGAATGGCAATATGAAATGCGAAGTCATCGTCGACGATTGTATTCTTTCTGGCAAACATCTCCCCTGTACGTACATAGTTTAATGATGTTTCATTTTCTACCGGCTTTTCCTCTGCAATGGATTCTGGGAGGGGTGAGGGTATGGACCTGAGATCATTTTTCTGTGGTGGTATTGTCACAAGTTCTACATGAGTTTTTCTTTTTCTTGGATTTTTGTCCTTGGAACCTAGTGGTCTACCTCTTTCCAATTGAGGAACAGACACTTCTGCTGCTGGTCGATTGCATCCATTATCAGGGATGTCAATCCTAGATGGAGTATTTACAGCAGTGATGTGTGGTTTGATAATCTTCTAGTTGTCAGTAAATGAATCTGGTTACTAATGAAGAGTGTTCTGGTGTGGAGGATCTTCATATTCTCATCTTCACATTGTTTTTTACTAGATCATAGTCGGTTAATGATTTTTATCCCACAATATTATTTGCATATCTTCATATTTCGTAGTAACTGGACCTAATTTAGAAAATGTTGTCTCATCAAATTCACAGTCTTCTAGATGTGCCTTGAATGTGTCTCCCGTTTGGAATTCTAGGTATCTTATTATTGAAGTTGATTCAAAACCTACATACATCCCTAGACAACTTTGAGGACCCATTTTTGTACTCTATGTTGGTGCTATGGTGATATAGAATGTACAACCGAAAATTCATAAGTGATAGATGTTCAGTGGTATTCCATATGTAAGTTGCATTGAAGAAAGACTCTGACCTCCAGATGGTCTGATTTTTATTAAAGAACCAGCATGCAATATTTCATGTCCCCAAGCAGTCACCAGCAACTAGGATTTCATTAGTAATGGACGTGTAATCCATTGGATCTTTTTATCAAGACTCTACCAACCCATTTTGGGTATGAACATATGGCACATGATGATCAATTTCTATCCCAGTTGCTAGGCAATATTCTTGAAATGCCCGAGAGGAAAGTTTCCTAGAATTATCCAGACAGATTTTATTTATTTGATTCTCTGGAAAATGCACCTGCAATTTTATTATTTGTGCCAATAGTTTTGAAAAAGCTAGATTGCGGGTCGAGAGTAGATGCGCATACGAATATTTGGAGGATGAATCAATCATGACCATAAAGTACCGAAAAGGCCCACTTGGGGGATGGATTGGTCCACATATGTCTTCTTGTATTCTTTCGAGGAACTTGGAGATTCTATGTCCACTTTTCGCGGAGATTACCTTGAAATTAATTTTCCCTTGTAACAAGGGATGCATGGGAATTCTCCTATTTGAAGAATTTTCTGGCTCTTCAAATCATGCCCGTAGGATTGGGATAAGATGTGGTGCATCATTACCGATCCAAGGGTGACCAAATCTATCATGCCAAAGTAGAAACTTGGATAATATCGGGTACTTCAGGTGCTTCACTAAATTTTCGTTCTCTATCCGAATCTTTGTATGATATAGCCTGATGAAAGGCTCTCAAAATGCTCAAGTATGGATTTGATTTTGTTTTCTTAAGACATCACATAAAAATATTCTTTTTTAATGTTTGCAGTTTCTAAGTAAAATCCGTTTAAACGACTGTCCTTGAAACTTAATCAATTTCTTTTTGAATTCAGAGAGAATAAGTCATCCTTTATTTTTATTTGTGTACCATTTGTGAGTAATAATGTTGCATTCCCTGATCCTTCAATTATGGTTGATGGTCCTGATATTGTATTTACCAAGATATCATATGGTATAATGATATGAAAATAACATTTATATTGAAGGATTGTATGTTTTGAGGCACTGTCTACTAAGCAGTCATGTGAGCAGTCCATCTATAAAAGATGAATCATATAAGCCCATTTTATTTCAGAAAAACATAACTACTTTATTCAAAGGCGCTTTGCCTAATTATAAAAAAATAAATAATTATCAATGACAATGTTTTTTAAACAAAGATAAAAAGTAACTAATTGAACAAGTCATCTTTTTTGAAATCATCAGTTCTAAACTGGATTGGAGCATGGGAGTGGGTGGCCACAAGATTTGTTTCAGATTTCTTCTTCAAGCTCTTCTTATACAAATCTTGTAGGTGCCACGGCGTTCTGCACACTTTAGATCAATGCCCATTCAAGCCACAACTATGGCACTGGTCTTCCTAATCCTTTCTTGGTAGGGGTGCTTGATTTCTATTATTGTCAGTTCTGCACCATGTGAACTTATGCCTCCCTTCATTTCTGTGTTGTTGGACTTTTCCTCTGGCCTTTTTATTTGGTCCCCCCCTTTCTGGAGTTTTCCTTTCCTTTTGTTATCTTTCTTCTTTTTGGAATAAGATGCATTGTGAGCTTCTGGGAGGGAGCCGTGCATGGAGGGTGCATGTTATGAGCGGCAAGGAGAAGGTCTCTAGCCTGTTCAGCCATTAATAGACATGAAAGCAGTTCAGAATACTTAATGAACTTTCGTTCATGGTATTGCTGCATTAATATCGCATCTTTTCCATGGAATGACGTGTAAGTCTTTTCTGGCAAGCGATCCTCTGAAACTTCTTCACCACACAACTTCATGTGTGAGGTGATGCTGAACAGAGCTAAGTTGTACTCAGCCATGGACATAAAGTCCTGAGTCGCATGTTCTCCCACTCATAACGGGCCCTTGGGAGTATAACATCTTTCTGATGTTTATATCTATCTTCAAGATCAGTCTACAGCTCCAGTGAATCTTTGACCATAAGGTATTTAGCATTTAGAATCTTATTTACGTGGAGATGACTGTATATAATAGCGTTCGATTTTTCAATGTCTGTCGCATGCTTGTCTTTTGTTAATGTGGCTATAAGGGATTGAGCTTGAAGGTGAAATTTGACATTCTGTTGCCAGCTTAAATAATTCTTCCTTAAAGCATCTAGAATTTCGAAATTGACGCTTGTGATTTTTGCTATTTATCAAGAAAAGCACAAATTTTGTATAATTAATAATATTGAAAACATTATTTCATGTAGAGGCCATTTGAAATGAATAAACTAATTGCATGGATTAGCCAGTCACCACATATAAAAAATAATGTCCTAAAGTCCAGATATACAGTCCAAATATACAGTCCATTTTACATAAATGAAAGAGAAAATTACAACTTTGGAAACCACATAGGTCCCATGAAAATCTTCATCTTCAGCAGTCGCCTTCGCCTCCATGGAAATGGTCATCGGTCTTGGACATTACATATTTTTCCTCACTACAATTTCTCTCAAAAAGAAAAAGAAAAGTGCAGGAAAAGTAAAATATGGGACTAAACGACCGATCCAAAACTACAATTAACCATTCATGTAAATTTGTGCTCAGAAAACATGTTTATAACGCATCACAGGCATCACAGATTCAACACGATAAATACATCATATTTAATGCTAAACAATTAACCGGACCACGGGACGATATCATACACTATTAGATTGGATAACTAATGGTAGAGCTGTAGCAGGATCAACATAATTATTAAAATAATGCTCACATCATAGGCATCACAGATTCAACAAGATAAAGACATCATATTTAATGCTTAACAATTAATCGAACCATGGGACGATGTCATACACCGTTAGGTGGAATAACTAACAGCAGAGCGGTCGCAGGATCTTCATAATTATTAAGCTAATGCTTGCAAAACAAAGCAAAAAAATTATCCCAGAACATGTGGCAAAAATAATGCGATGCAAGGCATAAAAATAAGATCCAAACACAGGCATCATATATGATAATATGCTATTAATAAGTTGTGTGTACAGGGGTCTAATCAAATAAAATTGAATAGTGCCTTCAAGTAATATGTTTTGAGAGGCAAAATAAATTTTCTCTGTATGCCTCTTATTATTCCTCAAAAGTCCACATTTACCCCCTTGTTTAACCCCATATTTTCCCCTATTTTTTCCATTTATTTTCAGAAATCATATGCCAAAAAATCCATTTTTTTCTATTCATTTTCCACATCGCCCCTTTTCTTTTTCAGCTAGGCTGAGGCTTTCAGCATAGCTACTAGCCTCACCCGCTGTACCCCCCATCTTATCCTTTTTTTTCATATTTGGCTTGCAGACAACGACCTACGTCATTTTTTTGAAATGGTTCTGCGGACAAAAGCCCGCAAACCATTGCGTGCTTAGGCCCGCAGCAATTTTTTTTATGATTTGGCCTGTGGGTCGAAGCCCGCAAACCATTGTGGCTTTAGCCCGCAGCGATTTTTCGTGTCGTTAATGGGCAAAATGCCCATTGTTGTGGGGGGAATGACAGGTTTAGCCGCCACGCTCACCACGGCGGTTCTTTGCCACCAAAGCGGAGGGAGGTTTGGCCGTCTGGCGCCCTGTAGACCATGTGCATGGTTATCGACGACGATGGGCCGCCAGTGATAAGATTAGAGTTTAAATTTTTTTAATTGTAGAACCCAAGGTATGGTTTCAACACCGTGATGGGTGTCGGTATGCCACCATCCGATGTGGGGGTGCGGTGGGGCATGGGTGTTTAAAGGGGTCGCGGCTGCCAGTGGCATGGGTGCCGTCGGCCGGCTGTGGGGTATAAATTTTTTTTGTTTAAAGAAACCACGATGAGGTTTCGCCACTGTTGAGAACGGCGGCATGCCACCACTGCTAGAGGATAGGAGCGGGCCGAGTGGGGATGCTAGTCCTTGTCCACTCCCCCCAAGATCGACGACAAGAGGGTCGTCGTCTTAGATTTAGGAAAATTTTTGATTTTCCTAGTGCGATCTAGGAAGATCTACATCTTGATCATGATAAAATAAATAAATTTTATCGTTCTCACATACCTAAAAATCGAGGAAGACGAGTGCGTAGAGGTGGATGATGTCCGTGAGCGATTGATCGAACTTCTCCTTTCTAGCGTTCGTAAAGAACGTGCCTTCGATCTCAGGGAGAATGTACTAGTAACGTGTTTTAAACGTGTCTTCTGGGGGAGACCTCAAGCCTTTATTTACAGGAGATGTGAGAGTTCAGACATATATAGGATACAATCTTTCAAATAGATGCAATCTTATCATCCCACATCATATTCTATTTATAACACCATTCTATTTTTCTTTTTCAATTTTCTATTTCTCCTTTTTAGTGGAGTTAGGGGCAGGAGAAAGGTGGTAAGATGCGAAATGAGGGAGTTGTTGGGTAGGGATGGTGTGGCAAAGAAACAAAGGCAATATCGTGCACTTGAACCTGGGACCACATGACTAAAACACAAATTTAAAAAGTATTTTAAATCCCTAAAACTTTATACTAATATAATGTATAAAAGATCATTATAAGTATCATATGACATGTGGGAGATATCTCTTATACGCGCACATGTTACACATTTTTCACCACATTATACAATAGGTCACATGTGGTGTATTTTTTTATCCCCAAGTATCATGTGAAGGAAAATATGTCACATGTGTTTTTATAAGGGAGATCTCTCATATGTCATATGACACCCATTATTCTCTTATTTTAAAATCCTGTAAAGCTAAAAAATTTGGTAAAAGATCATAAGATCAAAGGTATGTGAACAAAAATTTTTTATAAAATCATTTATAGAAGTCATACTTAGAATATAGAAGGTAATTGGGTTTCTCAAAAGGGCTAAATAATATTTTATAAAAAGTGTCAAATTATGGGTGGTGAGAGAAGCTTTAAGATGAATGCAATCAAGAAAAACATATGGACTTGTTGAGATTCATATTAAGGTGTGGAAATACATGTGAGATATGCTGTTATATAATTGGTAAAGCTATACAACAAAATTTGGGTAGGATAAAAAGCCATGACGATGTGGGCGAAGATAATCGAGTTTAAGATAAGAAAGAATGTAGCTGTATTATAAAATCAATTTTATTTCATAATAAAGCTCAATTCAAGCTAAAAGGCCCACGGAGCGCTTCTTCCCCCGCTCTTGCCAGGTTGAATCTCTATATTAGGACGGATAGGCCAGTCCTATCATCCAATATAGAGAAAAGGATAATTGCTGCAAGGTTTAACTGCTTTGAAAGATAGCGAGGTTACGGAGTAACGTCAATGAATGAAGTTAGGCGGCTAGTGCACTTCTTTCATCTCGTGGACGACGGCTCCAAGAGTAGAGAATTCCTAGACTCTTGGCAGATAATAACAAAGGAAATCAATCTTGTCAAGTAGATTATTGAGTAGTATAAAAAAGGATGAGAAATTTTCATATAGTCTTTATTGACAAGGAGAAAACATATGATACAATCACTAATGTGGTTATGTGGTAGACCTTTATTAAGAAGAGAGTCCCTCTAAAGTATATTACATTAATTTAAAATATGTACCAAGAAGCAATTACTAATATGAAAATTTATGAAGGAATAATATATAACTTCTCAACCACCATTGTGTTACATCAAGGCTAAGCACTGAGTCATTTCCTCTTTGCTATAGTGATTAATCAGGTCACTAAGCATATTGAAGATGAGATGCCTTGGTGTATGTTATTTATAGAAAACATTATTTAATATATGATACCAACAATGGTGTAAATGGAAAGTTAGAACTCTGAAGACAGATATTGAAGACTTATGGTTTCAAACTTAATTGAAACATATGGAATGAAGTTTAGTAGAGTAAGTATAAAGATCATACAATAATAAAGCTGGATGTGGAAAGTATATCGATATGTAAATACTTTATGTATTTAGATCGGTTATCCAAGGGGATGTGAAAATTAATAAAATTGTTAATCATGGTTACAAAGCATGTTATTTGAAGTGAAGAGCAACAATATGAGTGTTGCATTATTGAAATGTATTTTATGATTAAATGGTAAATTTTATAGGATGATAATTAGACAAGCTTTGTTAGTTTTAGGCTATCACCAAGATGCATGAACAGAGTATGGGTTTGGTAAAGATACAAATGTTATTGTAGATACATAGTAACACCACTAAAAATAAAGTGAGAAATAAATATTTCTAATGAAGATAAAATGGTCTATATAGATGATAAGATCAGAGAACATCATCTGAGATGGTTTAGCTAACTACACTGAAGACCTATTGATGCACCCATTAATAAAAAGAACATATGAATATTAGGTTCAAGAAAAAGATATGTAAACCAATAAAACATGGAAGTAATAAGAGGGAATATAAAAGATCGTGATTTGGTGGAATAGAAAGCTTTAGATCGTAATATATTTAAAAAAATTATCCAATTTCAAGGTCTAATATGATCACGTACATGAATTTTTAATTTGTTTGAATTTATTTGATATTAACATTTCTTTTTTATTTATTATTATTATTACTATTGTTGTTAATATTTATTATTATTATTTTGTTATTGATATGTTATTATTTTCTTTTTTTATTTAGTCCGCAAATAAATTTTTGAGATGAAGGCTATGTTGATGCTGATAATGATAAATTTTTAACATTAAATAGAACACGAATTGTTCATGTATTATATAGCCTCTTAAATAAATAACCCATTAGCCAATAGTTTGAGAAAATCCTTAAAGTGCAATTGCGATCACCATGGTAGCATTGAATTTTGTCTATGTAATTATGTTCATGATGAATGCTAAAACATAGCCGAGTCGCACCTGATATTGGAGTTCTTAAAATATTGTTATATGCTCAACTTTGTTAACTCCTTTTACAATATCACACATATAAAATTTTATTTATTTAAAGGAAACTATTCTTGCCAGGATATGGTTGAATTATCACACAACTTAAAGCATATCATGTAATATATGTTCATATCTTCGATAAGTTTCTTTATATTTTCTATGTCTTACATATGATGTGTTTCCCTATGTTAAGTTGTCTATGAGTTGAATATGAGTTATCCTAAGTTTTATGTGTATATATGTTCGCACATTATCCTTTCCATTTTTTAGCTTTCTAGAAAGTTGTATAGTATTGATTAAATATGAAACAATCTTTAATTCCATTAGATTCAATGTTTTCTCTTCATAATTCCTATATTTGACATGGTAGCAAAGCTACCTATTAAATCCCAACATTTAATTCCGAACTAACATTTACTTATGGTTGATAAATTTACAAAACTATATCTCTCAATCTAAACCATATCACCGTCACCAACCTCATCTCATCTATTATACATAACACATAATTAACTAAGAAACTGATCTTTGCTAACAAAATAACCTATGCTGGATGTATAATTTCATTACCTTCTTCTTCTTATATCATATACAATCTAATTGATAAGGAGATTGGAGTACGACATATAGTGGATGGTCTTTTCCAGCTAGATCATCTTCATTTCACTTCATCGATTGGTTTTGGATTCTCCACTTTAGATTTATGCATCATAGTCTATAGATTAGGTTATTTTAGGTTTGCACTTCCACGTATTGTCAAAATCTAGCTTGCTAAGATCCTTTAACTCCACACACTTGTTACCATGCATTGTATACTAATTAGCAAACTAATATTCTTTACATTAATATCTAACATTCATACTTTGTTTGAACCATTGATATCCTACATGCCACTATCTATTTGAACCATTCGTACTTTGGTTTATCTTATGCATGCTAGATCTGAAATTGTTAAAACATACTATGAATAAATGAATATGATATAGGCCATCTTTTCATTGTTATGTATGTCATCTTTATGGAGTTATTTATGATCTTAAATAATCACATTTGCATGGTTTGATAAATTTTACCAGTCTCTTATCACAACTAGTTCTACAAAAAGTTCTACTAAGTTTCATTAAAAGACATGTTAAGGTTATGTTATTTTACTTCTATGTGTATATGCAATGATTATTACAGTTAATGATGTCAGTGCCATTAAATCACTTAAGAGGACTCTTCACAATCAGTTTAAGAAGAAAGACCATGGTTATCTTATGTACTATTTAGGCATCAAGATTATATACTCCACTGAGGGATATCTACTTTCTCAATAGAAGTATATCTCTAACTTTCTTACATGAGCCACTCTTGCAAACTCTGCGGGTTCAACATCACCTCATGTCTATACTTCTATGAAACTAAATCGTAAGTTATATTAAGATGTTGGCCATCCTATTTGCAATCCAACATGCTACTAAGAGTTTGCATGTGCCATAGTTTACCTCATTATCACTTGACTAAATATTAGATGTACATATATGTCGATAGTCAATTTAACTGTAATCCAACTTTTCCATGTTTTGCTACTCACATTTGCTTCCTACACTGTACTCAGGGTACACAATGATGGTCTCTATTAGTCTCCTAGTAGTTATCTCTAGCACTTTATGGATACTTAGACACATGCTGGGTTGATATCTAATACTCATCAATCAACTACAAGTTATCACATATAGTTTGGTTCCTCTCTTATTTCTTGGCGTATCAAATGACTATACACTATATCTAGATCAAGTAACAAGGTTGAGTATAGTGCCATGATAGATGTTAAGGTTGAGTATAGTGCCATGATAGATGTTTTAGCTGAACTAAAATAATTGTGTCGTTGGTAAGTTGACATGTTCGTGATTGTACCTCTTCATACTCTGTTATATTATGTCATCCAAAGAATCATACAAATTGCTATAAGTCAAATGTTTCATGAGCATACAAAGCATAACAAGGTTGATTGTCACTTGGTTTGTGAGGACAGGATACTCATCAGCCATCCCTTCCATATCTTTCCTTATTTTTTTCCACCAAGATAACACATACTGAACTCCATCATTCTTTATTCAAACTCTTGTTGCTTGACCTATTGTAAATTTAAAGAGGATGTTAATTTGTATATGTGTTGTATATGAGGTATTCTATGTTATAAATGTGTACAACTGCACACATCCTTTCCTTTTCTAACTGTCTAGGGCATTTCATAGTGTTGTATAAATAACAGCTTCCAATTAATATACCACATTAGAGACAAAGTTTTCTCTACGCAGTTCCTAATTTTGACGCCATATTTCCCGATTATGCATTCATTCGCTGCTTTGAGCTATGTACCAAATAAACATGATGCATTAAGTACTTTCTTGTTTAAATGAATTCATGTACTACCTAAAATGCAATCTCATTATCAAAGCATGGTAGGAAGTTTATGTTGTTTTTTGCTAATAAATCCACCCACCCCATAACTCCCATGGGCCCCTCCTCCTTTGACTTGCTGTTGGGAATTGAAGGCCATTAGCCTTCTTGGTTTTCCTTTGGGGTATGCAACCGACAGCCATTTGAAACGCCTGGAGCCATCTCATTTCAAAGTCTCTGTTTTCCAGAGAGAAAAAAGACAGAGAGCTGAGAGCCCCTAAGTTTTTCCAGAGAGCTTCAGAGAGCTTGAAGTTTCAGTGAGCTGCGAAACTTGGATCTGAAATTGGAGGGGAAGAAAGCTAGGGAGCTTCTTCTCGTGTGAGATCCAAGGTGAGTGTCTGTATTTCTTCTTCCGTGTTTGAGATCTAGAGTCCCTTGGGTAGCTTCCTAGTTTGGGGCTATATTACCGAGGAGTGGTCTCTATTGGTGTGGGATTGGTCCCTTGAGGAGCTCTACGTGTTGTAGAGGCTTTGTTATCAAGGATTCCCACTTAGTTGAGAGTGTGTGAGCTTGGTGAGAGATCTAGGGTTAGGTCTTGTTGCTTGGAGCTAATCTCTCATTGTGGAGGAAGAAGATGATGGGGTCGGTGTATGCCTTGCTTGATCAGTAGTGGAACCGGGTGCATTGGATGCTGGACGTAGGTTGTTCGCAACCGAACCAGGGTAAATCTCCGTCTCTTTTGTGTTTGCTCTTACTTTCGTATTATAAGCGTGTGCCTACATATATCTGTCGCAAGATCAAGAAGAGGGTTGTTTGTTGGTGACAACTTTCTTTTGTGCCCGTGAGGTGTTTGGTTTTTTGCCTAGGTGACATCTCGGTGGAATTCGGGCTTGGGATTGTTGGCCACCGTTTCCGCGTATTGCAGGTGGCGTTGTGTACCTAGCCTAAGTGTTGGGGAGGTGCACGGGGGATCCAACAAGTGGTATCAGAGCTTCCGGTTTGCGAAGAAGTGTAGTGCCGCAATGACGTCTTGCTCATGTGAGGAGACGACCGTGTGTTTATACGAAGTAGAGAGGCTTAATGGCCGGGACAATTATGGTCCGTGGCGACAAAAGATGGTGGCTTTGTTGAAGCACCATGGAGTTTACAGTGCCGTATGTGATACGGGCATGCCATGTAAGGCAACGGTGAATGATAAGCGAATGATGGAGCTTAAAGCCCTCGGTGAGATATTGCAATCCTTGGAGGATGAGATCCTTCGGCAGTTTGCCGATGTGGAGGTCGTGAGCGACCTATGGAGGATGCTTGAAGCTCGGTACTCGACCAAGACACCGATTGGACGAAGGTTGCAATTGTGGCAACGCTTCTATACTCACAGGATGAAAAGGGAAACCTCGTTGTGGAACCATGTTGGTGAGATGGACCGTATTGTAATGGACCTACGGGAATTGGGGAGTGTGATAGAGGATGAGCAACATGCTATGGCATTATTGTGTTCTCTTGCTCCGGTGTATTCCAAGTTTGTAGGCTCGATGTTGAATGGCCGAGACTCACTCACGTTGGATGAGGTGAAGTTTGCATTGAATACGGAGGATCTTCAAAGTTTGGTGTTAGTTGACACCGATGGTTACGAGGTACCCAATGTCATCCGGGGTCGCCAAGAGGGCGAACCCACTCCAAGATCCAAGACGGGCCGTTCCAAGAGTTGGCAGCGACGGCAGCGGCGGCGGTCCAAGTCAAAGGGCCGAGGTGACAACAAATGCTTTCTATGTAAGGAAAGCGGGCATTGGAAGTGGGATTGTCCAAGGTTGAAAGCGAGGATGTCGATTGGCATTGTGGAAGATGTTGCTCAGAGTTCGACTCATGTTGGAGCACGAGATAGGATGTTTTCTGGCGAGGATGATTGCTCGGTGTTTGTGGCATACTCCGTGGGAGAAGCGCAATGTTCGTGGCTATTGGACTCATGGTGTTCATTCCATATGACTCCGGATCGGAGTTCATTCGACTCATACATTCCATGCATTGGAGAGAGGATTCTCGTGGGGAATGGTATGGAGTGCGAGCAGGTTGGGAGTGGCACAGTCAGAGTCAGGATGCACGATGGCATCGTCCGTGTGTTTGATGGCGTCAGACATGTTCCTGATCTTCACAGTGGCCTGATATCGATAGGAGCTTTGACCGGGATGGGCTATAGGGCAGTGATCGAGGAGGATCGACTGCGTATTTCCCGAGGATGCCTGGTTGTCATGAGAGGGAAGAAGCATGGTAACTTGTATGCGCTCGATGGGCACACAGTAGTTGGCAAGATTGGCAGATCACAGGAGTCCGAGAGTATAGATCCAGCGAGACTGTGGCATCTCAGATTGGGGCATGCTGATGAGCAGAGCCTTGACATTCTTCAGAGGAGGAGTGTGTTCGGAGGTGATCATGGGCTTGAGTCTTGCAGTGACTGTGGTGCAGAGCGGCCGAGGCAAGTGCAGTTTGGGACAGGTGTCAGACACAGTAGGGAGCCCCTAGAGTGCGTCTACGCCGGCGTATGGGGTCCATGTCCAGTTCCTTCCCTGGAAGGCGCGAGGTACTTCGCGACCTTCATAGATGACTTCTCGAGGAGAGTCATGGTTACTCTCATGGGATCTCGGGAGGAGATCCATGAGAAGGTGCGGCTATGGAGGAGCATAGTCGAGAGGCGGATGGGTAGACCCGTAGGTGAGATCCGTACCAACGACGTAGAGATACAGGATGTTTGCAAGTCAGAGGGGATCGCGTGCCGATACACCATTCTTGATGGAGACCCTCACGGTGGCGTAGCAGACAGCATGATCAGGATGTTGGTAGAGAAGACACGGGGGCTACTGAGACCATCTGGCCTTCCTAGGGAATTATGGGCGGAGACCCTTGCTACTGCGGTATACCTCATCAACCGAACACCGTCACTAGCCGCAGGTAGTTCAATTCCCGAGGAGTTATGGACGGGCAGAGTCGTTGACTTTTCACACTTGCGTATGTTTGGATGTCCAGTGCGGCCGCACGAGAGGGACGATGACGATGTAGGACAATGCATGCATGATTGTGTCCTAGTCGGGTACGCTAGTGGAGGTGCGAAAGGGTACAGGTTATGGTGTCCTTGTACCCGTGAGGTGATTGTCAGACGACACATCATGATTGACGAGTCTGCAGTGCTTAGTGCGGAGCAGACTCATGATGGTGTGCAGAGAACAGAGGACAGCCCGGTCCATAGAGTGAATGAGGTGATTCAGATTCAGACTCAGGTAGATGATCAGACACGTGTGCATACGGACAGGGTGCAGAGTTCATCCGATGTGGTCAGTGTCAGTGATCAGCAGGTATCTCACGATGTAGCTCCAGATTCAGTTCAATTGGAGGTGCAGAGGACATCGGTCTACGAGGAGGCATTGCAGTCGGTCGTCGTATCGATGCAGTCAGTTGCAGTGTGTGAGGAGACAGAGGTCTCTCACAGTTCCAGCATGCATGTTGTGGGTGCTCTTGAGGAGACCCAGCATGCTGAGGTGTGCAGCTTTAGCTTCGTGGTAGAGCCGTCGATCTACGGAGGAGTAGGGCAATTGGTTTCCGCACCGATGCCAGAGGTTGCAGTGGGTGAGGAGACAGAGGTCTCTCACGTTTCTTGCACGCATGAGTTGGTTGCTTCTGAGGAGGACCAGCGTGTTGAGGTGTGCAGCTTCAGCTTCAGGGTAGAGAGGTCTTTTGAGGAGCTTGACATCAGGGTAGAGCATTCGCTGTGCATGGTAGAGCAGTCTTCACAGTATGGGCACAGGCGATATGGCTCTCGTTTGGCTAGGGGTAATTTATCAGGCGCATCTTCTGATATTTCAGAGGCCAGACCGGTGGAGATACAGAGGAGCAGGGAATCTGATAGCGTGGTGAAGCATGGAGACTCCCACGACAGTGTGGAGACTGCGATGGTAGTCCCAGGTGGAGTTACCACTAGGGACATGGAGCTGAGAGTTAGGAGGCCACATATCGAGTGCGTTCTCGCTCGATATAGGGAGGAGGCAGAGCCGAGTGGGGCTTCTTTTGTGTGCGCTCATCTCTCACCTTCGGCGAGTTCATCACAGGACATGGCAGGTGAGGACGATCTTCAGAGGCTAGATGTTGGTGCGGCAGACAGTTTGGCACAGGTGAGTGCGCATTCGTGTCTTGAGTCGTCGGCACAGTCAGTTGAGGCGCAGAGCCGATGGACGGCGAGTCTTGATGACAGGCATCAGCAGACAGAGCGGATACGGACGACGTATCGATGTGACCCGGCTGGGGTCGGTCTGCAGAGCAGTGGGGATGACGGCGTGTTTCTCATAGATGATGGCCATGGCGAGCATGAGTTGCTTGCGGACCCGTGGGATGATGATAGGGATATTCATGGATCGACAGAGGGCTCATTGGACACTGGCACGGTGTCATTTGATTCGTTCATGGAGTCCGAGCTCGCAGGGTTATCCTCAGAGACAGATGACTTCATTGCAGACATGGCGATGGACGAGGCGGAGATGCGTGAGGCTAGGCTCAGACGACTTCTGAGCTTGGCATGTCTCTCGGAGGATTGAGGCGCCAGAGGGCGCGATTTTCGATGCACATGATGGAGGTTCACATGTCCGATGGTCAAGGCAAGGTGAGGTCATACACGACAGGTACAGATTGGTGCTGGAGCTGTGTGTTGCAGTGTGTGTGGATTTATCAGCAGGGTAGAGTGTTGTTTTTTGCTAATAAATCCACCCACCCCATAACTCCCATGGGCCCCTCCTCCTTTGACTTGCTGTTGGGAATTGAAGGCCATTAGCCTTCTTGGTTTTCCTTTGGGGTATGCAACCGACAGCCATTTAAAACGCCTGGAGCCATCTCATTTCAAAGTCTCTGTTTTCCAGAGAGAAAAAAGACAGAGAGCTGAGAGCCCCTAAGTTTTTCCAGAGAGCTTCAGAGAGCTTGAAGTTTCAGTGAGCTGGGAAACTTGGATCTGAAATTGGAGGGGAAGAAAGCTAGGGAGCTTCTTCTCGTGTGAGATCCAAGGTGAGTGTCTGTATTTCTTCTTCCGTGTTTGAGATCTAGAGTCCCTTGGGTAGCTTCCTAGTTTGGGGCTATATTACCAAGGAGTGATCTCTATTGGTGTGGGATTGGTACCTTGAGGAGCTCTACGTGTTGTAGAGGCTTTGTTATCAAGGATTCCCACTTGGTTGAGAGTGTGTGAGCTTGGTGAGAGATCTAGGGTTAGGTCTTGTTGCTTGGAGCTAATCTCTCATTGTGGAGGAAGAAGATGATGGGGTCGGTGTATGCCTTGCTTGATCAGTAGTGGAACCGGGTGCATTGGATGCTGGACGTAGGTTGTTCGCAACCGAACCAGGGTAAATCTCCGTCTCTTTTGTGTTTGCTCTTACTTTCGTATTATAAGCGTGTGCCTACATATATCTGTCGCAAGATCAAGAAGAGGGTTGTTTGTTGGTGACAACTTTCTTTTGTGCCCGTGAGGTGTTTGGTTTTTTGCCTAGGTGACATCTCGGTGGAATTCGGGCTTGGGATTGTTGGCCACCGTTTTCGCGTATTGCAGGTGGCGTTGTGTACCTAGCCTAAGTGTTGGGGAGGTGCATGGGGGATCCAACAGTTTATACACTTTGGAATAAACTATATTCTATTTGACAAATTAACCATATTTCTATTACCGGAGATAAGAAGCCAATATTTTTGTATTTAATACATAAAATTTTCTTGAAATAGTTTCCATGTCAGCATTAGAGTATTCTATTCTTGCTATAAGCATTTGCTTTCAATTTGCACATATTGTTCTGTTATTTATACAAAGAAGATTATGTATCTGTAATTCAATACTATCAAAAGACATAATTTTTTCCACTCCTGTGATATATATTTTATTTGCAAGAAACCTTTTTGTTCTAACAGCTACCACCAAAAAAAATTTCTCTTGTTACAGAAGTCAACGTGTTTATATTTAAGAGTTTGCAAATTCATAAAATGGCGTCGTTAAGGTGAGCTTCTTATGTATAAACAGCGTATTCAATAAGTTTCTTTCTCATGATTATATAAATTGACAGTTCTTCTATTCTATAAGATCTGTTTGAGAAACAACCATGAAATATTATATGAATAATTTTTTCAGGTTGTTACATGATTTATCTCATTTGCAACTTCTATTATTTGTTTTGTGGGAGTTAACTTTTATTATTTGTTAAGAAGGAAAAAGGTCAAGGAAATGGCTGAAGGTGATAAAAGGAGGAGTGCAAGATTACAGACACTTGAAGAGTTAAAAAGTAAAAAGGCGGTGCTCGCCTTGCCAGCAGAGAATCAACAGAGAAGGACCAATGGACCTACAAATATGCATAAGCGAGGCAAGAGAATGAAAAAAGAAATTGATGGGGTATTGTATGATTCACAGTTTTATCAGATGTATAAATTGTAAATATCTATTATATCCGACATGGGATTATAGGTGGCAATCAAGTTTGTAAGCTACGTAAACATAATTCAAAGTTTAAACTCGGATATTATATATTTCACAGGAAACTCAAAGGTCACAAGAAGACGGTTCAAGCATTAACGGTAAAGTAATCTTAGGCCAGTATTTCAGTTAGCTATCAATTCAGGGCTGAGTTTGCCTCTTCCCACCAGGAACCTTTTCATCAGCATCTCACAGGGCAACCGATCGGATAATTGGATACATTCTTGATATTCTAGAGGTGTAAGTTGTAGTTCTCTTTTATATATAAAGAAGCAGGAGTTTCACCATCTACATTTCAGTAGCGCAAGTCCTACAGCGCTGGATACTGGATATTTTTCAGGACTTGCTGGAAACAAACATATTATGTTGTATCAATTACAAAGTTACGGCAGAATTAATATGGTTAACATATGTTCCAAATTTCTGTTGCAGGAAAGACACACATGAACTGTTCTCAATGCCAGATAACCTCCAGGTACACTTCCAACCGTTACAAATCATGTCGGTTATTTTCAATTAAAATTCATGCTTTCTTGATAAGGACTACTTACTTGTGCATGAAGACATACGATTATGAGGAAAGTATGAATCAACCTGGTGACTTCGCCACACTAAGGCAAAAACATACAGATAAGATGTATTCAACGTTGGATCACTTTGAGGTCAGTTGATCAGCCCATCTTTCATTCATTGAGAGTATAGCACATAGCATCGACACCCACTTCCTCTTACCATTGAAAATATTTTTCGCAGAATGATGTTTTGTCTGTATTCCAGAAAGCAATACATTCAAATGATCCAAGTTCCATCCCTTTTAGAGAGGTAGGCATTATAATAACCTACCCATTACATATCGTTTTGTACTCCTAGTTAGCAACCATTGAATTGTTGTGCCAGGCAATGGCTCAGCGAGATCAAGCCAAGCAAATTTTCCAATCCCTGAAGAATAACCTTTCATATACCGAACTCGAACTGTCAGACTGGCACCAGAATTATTTCAACGATAAGAGAAAGACATTGCGAAATGATCCCAGGATTGGGAATTCGAATACTTCTTCCCAACCCGAACATTGCACCCACCTTTCAAATCCCACAAGCATGAAACAGCACAGAGGAGCAACCAACTCTGCGAGGGCCAGGAGAAAGTCATTGTCAACGTCTAGCTTGAGGCCTAGAAGTAGAAAAGGTAAATAATGCATATTCAAATGAAGTTAGCATATGCTGATAATGTATTAAACAGTTGCCACGTATACCAAAATCAACTATCATCACTGTTTTTCTCAAATTTGGCACTTTACGTTCGGTTTAGACAACCTCCAGATTCAAAAGCCATGTTCCATCAAACCTAAAAACAAGCATCCGCATGATGTTTTCATAGATTTGAATAACATATTCGTTGTTTTTCTGCAGCTTCTGGCATAGAACATGACCATCCTCAATTCCCCAAAGTGCAACCAAGAGACTCTTACAACGCTGAGAATGATTCAAATGAGCCATTATTTACGACATTTTGCATCGAGCCAAAAACTTTTATCTATGTAAGTCTTACTCTGTTAATCTCGTCTTGTTTATTAATTGGTCGTAGCCAATAAATTATTGATAGACTAAAAAGTTCACGCAGTTGGATCTCAGAGTGTGCACCGAACATGAATTACACTTTTACTGCTATTGCTTTCTGAAATCTATCCATGAAATTAACCTATCATCTGTTGCGAAAAGATCCCAGCGGAAATAGCAAATTCTACGGCTAGCTAGGAAGTGTGGCTCACAAAAATGGATCCAAACAACAACAACCAATCTTGTCCTAACCTGATCTTGCGGGAGCAGAATGAGCAAATGATATACACATACACTTAACAAAAGCAAAAAGTAAATGAGACACAGACTTTACCCTGATTCGGTTTAAGACTTAACATTTACTCCAGCATTCCGAGACAAGTCCACTATCTGATCAAGAGTTACAAGCTTACACCATGTCTTCTCAACACTCAAGTGAGTAATAACATGGATGAATACACCAAGTCATCACTATCAACCTCACAAAGAAAAGTGGAAGAGATGACAAAAGAAGACACAAGAACCCAATAAATACCAAAATTCTTAACTTTCTCCTCTATGGTTCTTATCTCTTCTAATCCTCTTCAAAGCCCTCTTGAATGGTCCACAAATCTCTTAATGAACGTGCCCTAACGTCCCTCAAGCATCTTCTTAAATAGCCTCCAAGAGAAGCATACAATCATGGCCATTAGATTAAGAAAGAGCTCAATCCAATGGTCACGAAGTGGGCCCAAAAAATTAACTTAGCCAGTCAGTCAGACGTCTAATACTCTCTAGACGTCTAAATCCAAACTAGCACCTGGGTGATGAACTCTAGGCGTCTGGTCCCCAACCAGACGTTTGAAGAATTATCCACCCAAAAAACTGAGAGTTCAGAGAAATTACCATGAATGCCCCTCCGACATCTGTAGTGAACAATCAGCCACCTGATTGCTCAAGCGTTGATACATCTGATACGACAGACATATAACGTGCTCGTCCAGATGTCTATCTGGTACATCTAGACGTCTTTCTGGTACATCCAGACGTCTGTATCTAATGCTCTAGACGTCCAGAAATAGCCTTGAGCCAGAATTATGGAAAACATACGAATGCCATCAAATGTTTTATGCCTAATCACCAAACTTCTGATCTTGGTTCCAGATTTTGTGGATTTGCATCACAAATAATAACACTCTACCCTGCTACAGAATCCATTGACAACTCCAGCACACCATCAGCAAGCTCTACGCTGATCAGAACTCCTCGGTCATTCCATGGACCTCCTCGTTGTCCACCAAAAACACGCCCTCCGACGTTACACTCAAACCATTAAATGAATCATGGTCAAGCAAGTTTTGAGCTTGATGGTGAAAACAAGTTTAGTGAACATAGCTGCAAGATTCTTCTCTGTCGGAACTTTTTGAAGCTCGATCACCTGCCTTCTCTTCCAGAAAACAATCTCGAACCTCAATGTGCTTCATTCTTGAACTATAGGCTTGATGCTTGGCAAGATGTATGTTGCTCTGGCTATCGTTGAATATCGTCGACAACCTTGTGGCATGCCTAAATCCTATAATAGACTCCTGATGTGCTTCACCTCCTTCATAGCTTCAACTGCGGCAATATGCTCGACTTCTGTGGTTGACAACACAACCAACGACTATAAGACAGATCTCCACGACACCCTACGGTGCCCAATGTAAACATATGCAATGTGTCAGATCTCTTCCCACCTATGTCACCAACATAGTTTAAGTGACAGAACCTGGTCAGTACCAATCTGTCTCCTCTGCCAAAATGCATGCATACACTAATTGTACCACATAGGTATTGCATAATTCACTTGACGGCATGCCAATGTTCCTTCTCAGGGGTTGACATATATTTGATCACAACCCTGACTGTTTGAATAGGATATGGATGAGTGCAAACCATGCATACATTAAACTCTCCACTGCACCCGCATACGACACTTGAAACATAAACTTCTTCTCATCTTCGATATTGGGCAACTGTATTGCTTAAAGCTGTAAGTGAGCTCCCAGAGGTATATAAATGTGCTTTGCACTCTCCATCCCATAACGGACGAGAACCATCTAAACATACCCTTTCCGAAACAACTTCATTTCACCATTCTTCATATCCCAAGTAATCTATATATCTAGGATCTTCTTCGTCGGGCCTATGTCCTTCATATCAAACTCTTTACCCAGCTCCATCTTCAGTTTCTTAACCTCAGACATATTGTAGGAAGCAATCAACATGTCGTCAATATATAGTAATAGATAGACACTGGAAACATCATTTAATGTGCACACATAAACAGATTGATTCTTCATGCGTTGCCCATATCCAATGCCTTTCATGAATCTGTCAAATATCTTGTACCACTACCTCCGGGACTGCTTTAATATGTACAGTTATTTCTTCAATTTGCAAACGAACCTCTCATTTTCCTCTAACACGAAACCCTCCGGTTGGTGCATGTATATTTCTTCATCCAACTCGCTATGTAGGAATGAGGTTTTGACATCGAGTTGCTCTAACTCTATGTCCATGGATGTGCCTAGTGCTAACAACACTCTGATGGAGATAGTGCACTCCTTGACCACTATTCGACTTTAAAACATACATCACCACCATCTTGAATAGTGCACTCCTTGACCTTGTAGATCCATCTACATCCATTGACAATTGTTTCTTCGATAGACCAACTAAATTTCATGTGTCATTGTGGTGGAGCGACTCCATTTCTTACTACATGGCTTCTTACCAATTTGCAACATCGCTTGAGCTCATAGCTGCACCATAAGTTATTGGCTCATCGTGCACGATATTCAATGCATATGACATCATGTCATTGAAGGAGAATGTCATGTAGTCCCAAACCCATAGTCTCTTGGGTGTCTTCTTGGTCCTCTTTGACATTTGCACCTCATCGGCATGAAACGCATCACGTGCTTTAGTCTGCACGGCTGTCTGCACGTGGTCCTCATCTTGGACCACATCATGTCCCGCAACTGTGACCTCGACCATGGGCCCCTTTCTTGGTCTCCTACGAAGTGGGATTTGAAGCTCAATCGTCTCCTGTTCGGGCTACATGGATGTCGGCTCATCCTTCGACTGAGTCTGCTTCACACTAAACATCACAGACTCGTCGAAGGTAACATGTCGGCTTAATAACACTTTGCAGGCCACTAGATCCCACAAGTGATTCCTCTTCATGCCATCGATATAACCGAGAAATATGCACTTCTTTTCTCTCAGTTCCAACTTTTCGCCCCTATCATAAGCATTGGTTGGGCAACCAATAATGCAAAGGTATGAATAATCACCGATCTTCCCACTCCATTTCTCCTCAGAAAATTAGTTGTCGATAACTACCGATGGTACACTATTCACGATTAGCATGGCGTTGAGATAATTTCACCCTAAAATTCCTTCTCCAATCCAGATGAGTGCCTCAAGCACACATTCTCCACAACAATATTTTGTTCATCCTCTCTGCCATCCATTTGACTGCAGATCTCTCGAAGTGGTGAAATGTCATAGAATCCCTTGGAATCTGCAGTAACCAATGAACTTTCTAGAGTTGTACTTACCTCCATTATCAGACCTCAGGACTCTAACTATCCTTTCCATTTTCTTCTCAACCATGGTTTTCCCTTGCTTGAATTTTTCAAAAGTATGGCCTTTTTTTCGTTAGGTATAACCAACACTTCTCATAATAATCATCGATGAAGAGAACAATATATCTAGCACCCCCACCAGATGTCACAGGTCATGGCCTCCAGACATCTGAGTGTATATAATCCAGGGGACATTTTCTTGAATGCACTCCAGTGCTAAATTGCAACTTTGATTTTTTCCCCGAAAACACAGCTTTCATAGAATTCCATGTTCTCTTCACTAGCTTCAATCAATTTTCTCTTTCGGAGAAGATCAAGAGATTTATCACATGAATGATCCAAACGATAATACAGTAGTTTTGCGGAGTCTCCGTCACTGAAACTAGAAGAGGTGGCATTGGCTACGCCTTTTACTGTTGTAGGGCATACAACTTCCCTACTTTCTTTCCCTTTATCACTGCCATGACACCTTTGGATACTGTCAGTTGGCCATTCTCGACCACTGACTTACATCGCACATTATCCAACACACCGTTGGAAATTAAACTCTTCCTCAGATCGGACATGTGTCTGACATAAGTAAGGGTATGCATGATCCCGTCGTGCTTTCGGATCTGGACTGTTCCACTTCCCACGATCTTGCATGCAGAATTTTTCCCCATAAGGATATATACTCCATCTTCTTGAGAATGATACATCGAGAACCAACTCCTATGTGGACTCATATAGAATGAACATTCGCAATCCATCAACCATGCAACTTGTGTCTCATCCGACACTCCCGCTACAAACATTTGAGCTTTACCGTTGTCATCATGATCTTTGTCATCACGTATCTTCATGTCCTCAAATCCCATGAAAGTAGAGCTAAGGCACCATTGCCTTTCTTCAATTCGTTGGCATTTGGGCGTTTGTCTTTCAAATGGCCTTTTTGGCATATGAAACAAGAGGTGTCTCTTTTATCTCTAGATCCTTTGAACTTAGAGCGACCTTTCTTCCTGAAGTGACTTTAGCCCCCTTTCTTGTCCATCCTCCCCCTCATATACAGTGCAACATCATGGTTACTCTTACGGTCACTACCATGGACCTTCTCACATAGAATCTTCGTGTGGAAAGCTGTATTCACATCTTTTACGGTGAGTGTCATTCTTTCATAAATCACAGAACGAATGAAATTGGAGAAACCTTCAGTTAACGAGCATAGAAGAATACCAGCTTGTTGCTCCTCGATCTTAACTATCATTCATGTAGATCCATCACAATTCTTTTAATCTCATCTATGTGATCCTTCATTGACGAACCATGCTTTATTTTAGAGTATAGTGTTGCTGCAATAGATAAATATGGATATTAAATGACTTCTTCATGTACAACGTTTCTATCTTCTTCCAAATGTCCTTGCCTTGGCCTCGTCGATTACCTCCCTCAAGATGGTATTGACGAGTGATAATTGAATGGCACTAAATGCCTTCATCTCCATATCGGCCTTCTGAGCTTCTGTAACTGAATCATCAAGCTTGTCTTACTCGAAGACTATTTGGTAGCATTCTATCTGCATCATGTAAGACTTTTTCCTAACTTGCAGTAATTGAAAGTCATTGCAGCACGTGAACCTTCCAATGTTGAGAGATACCAGACTCACCATCTTCGCTCTTCACAATCTCCACAAGAAACCTAAGAGCTCTTATACCACTTATTTCAAAAAGATTCCCCGAGGAAATAGCAAACACTATGACTAGTTAGGAAGTGGTGCTCACAAAAAATGGATCAACACAACAACAAACTAAATTGTCCTAACCGGATCTTACGTGAGCAGAATGAGCAAACGATATACACATACACTCAACAAAAGGAAAAACTAAATTAGGCATATACATTACCTTGGTTCGGTCAAAGACTTGACCTACTCCAGTATTTCGAGATGAGTCCACTATCTGATCAAGAGTTACAAGCGTACATCACTTCTTCTCAACACTCAAGTGAGTAATAAACTGGATGAATACACCAAGTCCTCACTATCAATCTCACAAAAAAAGTGGAAGAGATAACAAAAGAAGACCTAAGAACCCAATAAATACTAAAGTCTTAGCTTTCCCTTATATGGCTCTTATCTCTTCTAATCTATCTTCAAAGCCCTCTTGAATACTCAACAACTCTCTTAATGAACCATGCCTTAACATCCCCCAATCATCTCCTTAAATAGCCCCTAAGAGAAGTATACAACCATGGCCATTGGATTGAGAAAGAGCTCAATCCAATGGTCACGAATCGGTCCCAAAAATTAACTCAGCCGATCAGTCAGATATCAGGAGTCCAGATGTTTGGATCCAAACCATGCATCTATGCTATGAACTACAAGCGTCTGGTCCAACCAGACGTTTGAAGAATTCTCCACCCCAAAAAACAAAGAGTTCGGAGAAATCACCCTGATTGCCACTCAGGCATCTGACGGAGTACAGTCAGCCGCCTGACCGCTCAATTGTTGTTACGTCTGATATGACAGACGTCTAACATGCTCGCTAGATGTCTGTTTGGTACGTCTAGACATTTAGATCCAATGCTCCAGACATCGAAAATAGCCCCCAGCTAGAATTCTGGAAAACTTACGAAGGCCATCAGTCGTCTAGTGCCCAAGCACCAGACGTGTGCTCCTGATTTCAGATTCTGTGTGAATTTTGCAGCACAAATAATCACATCATGATCTGGTATGGCATGAACCACTACAGTGGTCAAAAGAGTGAAAATAAAAGATTTATGGATTTAGGTGGTTTTTAGCAGCATTACTGTAGAATGTATGCATGATGAAGAATGTGACTGACACACATTAGCAAAATCATTAGGACACGCCAACAACTAGAAAGTGGGAATTGCTCATGAAGTATAATTAAAGTTCTAAAAGTGTTATAGTGCATGATATTTTCTAAATCTCAACAATACATATATATACAAGTGAGGAAGAAAAATTTAACAAAATTTTCTCAGTATTACATTTTTGAGCTAGAGCAGTGAGCTTGAGAACTACCGATGCCACCTAAAGTTGACAACCATAAGGGTGGAAAGTGTGTAGTAAAACCTCAAATATTTCATGTGGAGCCCTCTGGATGTTGTAAAGTCAAGATGTTTCTCGTTAGTTTCTAGCATGTATCCTTAACAATATTCGCTGCAATGCCAGGTATGTTCAGAATAATTCTATTAAGCTTCTGTAAATTACGATGAACCGCTGTTGAGGCTCTTTTTGTGTTGTTTAAAATATATGATAGAACTTGCGATGCTAAATTTAGACAGATCAGTCTCATTTTCTATGTTTTGTTGTTGTTGAGAGAAGACCAAAATAGTTATGTCCGAATGTTAAATTTGAAGTATACGACGTCTACAAATTATCATAAGAAACTAATCAACCATCACAAAGAAGAATGAAGATGCAGATCACGTATTGCGTTTCAATGTAAAATAACGTAAATACTGAATATCCATGGAGTTACCAAAATTCTCATGAAACGTAATTAACAAAATGTTGAGAATCATTGTATTTTTTATGTTTTCAGAACAGCAATGGTCTGAGCTACAAAGAGAGCCTGCGGCAATTTGTCAAGGATGCAGGTCCAATAGCCAAGCTGGTGGCAGAAGAGGCATGTCTCGAGTACTCAAAAAGGGCGACAGCACTGTCTCTTTGGAGACCATCTCCTTTTGGAAGCCAAAGCAAGCTCGGCGATCCGACTTCCTTTTCTCCTACTTCTCAAAGCCAACATTCTGAATCTTTCGGTACCGTTGGTCAGCAGGCCTATGACGAATTTGAATATCAAGCATGTCAGCTGCACACCGACGAGCTACTGACCCTATTCTCAGCTCGGAATATTGGGAAACCGGAGTTCATACAAACAAGCTCATCATCAAGCTCAAGACAATGCCCCAATCCAATGCTGGGATTCAGCCCGTTTCTTCAGGGATCGGGCGCAACCACCCGAAGCAGGGTCCACCCAACAGTGCACATTGTTCCGTGCTCCAACTTCAAGCCCGAACCACCCGCCGACTCCAAAGCAAGCAATGAATTACCAATCTGGCAACCGCGGTTCGGTGGTTCAAAGCCTTGGAAAGAGAGAGAGAGTAAGCAGGCTCCATACTATGGCTACTCAGGAAATGGGGCTTCGCCTTCTGCTAATTGAACATTCCATCAGAAGAGTAACTACAGCTACCCAATAAAGCCTCTCAATTTAAATTTGGTTGGCTGAAAGTAGCATTTGGACTGCTATCTATTTTTAGTTGTATTTCTCATTCCAAATTTCCCTATACAGAAACAAATGTTTCCCATTTTCATCCATATGTTAGATTGCATTCTGTTAGACTATATATATATGCTACTTGAAGATATACACTAATTAAGCAGAAAAGATATATAAGTTGTTTATTTCTGATGCTAAGTTCAATCTATTGGGATATCGGCTCGTCTTGATTTATTTATTATATACATGTCACCATGCTTTATGATAATCAAATCAATATAAAACTTTTAGGTTTGCATGTTAGTTTCTTTACAACTCGTGTGGTAAATAAAAGTCACATTTCTGTTTTGGGAAAACCAAGATGTCATGATTACATGGTAAAGATTAAAAGTCAATTTCTTGTCTGTTGGTGCAAATAGATTTTTCAGTTGATCTATGCATGTTTAATCTGCTTGACCATGTTTCTTCAATTGTCAGGTCTAAAGTTGTTGTAGAATTGATTTGAAAACATATCATGCCTTGTGCATTTGATTCCATCATTCAATTCGTTTCTTTTTCTTAATTTTCTATCTAATCGGAGAAAATATTCTCTCCCGCTATTCACCAAGTAAGTCAGATAATGCGAAATATGAGAAATAGGATCGAGGAACGAGATTAAAAAATCCAACCCAAAAAATGATTCATAAACTGTGTAATACTGCAACCTATAGTACATCGCTCAATAATAGAGCAGTACTGGACGGATGTATGACCACTTTTTCTAGCTCCTGCAAGTGGTGAATTTGAGATACAAGGAAGTTTTTTCCATACATATTATTGGTTTTTGCCACCACAATGACTCTACGGACACTGTATTCATATGTGGACAAGCTCTGATTAACGGTTATAGTCTTTTGATAAAAATACCTTAGTAGGATTAGGAGGTCGTTTAACGCTCCAACACTATTTTAGCAATATAATTGATTCAGTATGAAGAACTGCTTATTAATGTTTTAAGGCAAATCTTAAACCATGTAATCACGTGTCTCATTCTCCACTTACCTGTTGGTACCCCCCTTCTTGCTTGACAGATTGCCTCATCGAAAATGACAATCAGTTGATGATTCTGTAAGCTGAAGCGAGTCAATGCATGGAATACTTCTCACCTGTCTGCGCTTACTTGGCCAATGATTTTTTTGTTTTGTTTAGAAGGTGCGGAGAAACTATTAGCAATCGGCTTCAGTAATTTGATTCAGTTGACGTTTTCTACACTGGCCTCAACAAATCTAAAAGACAAGCGATGCATCAAAATGGTATAGCACCATTACTTGAGCATGCATTTAGGAAACTTGAGTGGCGGTGGTAAAATGCACATCGACAACATGTTAATTATCAAATATTAAAGTAGTAATCATGCAATGCAATGCCAGTATTTTTCTGTTTACGGGTGTTTTCTCACCACGGGCTCGTTGACCTACGCCTAGACGGTCAATGTGGTCAAGGGGTCGATGGGATCCCTTGGTCACGCCAAGCTCACGTGCTCTTGGCGTGGGTAGGCGAAGGATCCGTGGCTGAGCAGACGCTTCTTGGCGGAGCATCGTTCTTCGGTCGACGTGGAGACGAGGGGAAGCCTCGGTTCCAGGTCGGGTGCTCGGCCTCGGCTGGACGAGCGTCAAGGAGTAGCCTCGGCGCCTTGAATGCTCCCTGGTATTGATTGACGTCGGCTCGCGCTGATGACGCGCGGGTCCGTTCCGCTCCGAGTGGTAGCCTCGGCACCTCGGTTCAGCTCCTTCCTGGACAGACGAGAAAGCTCGTCAGGGGGGCCCGACCTTGGTTCCGGCCAAGTCCCCTCCGATGCTTAAGTCAGATCAAGGTTTGATGAGTGCCCGGCGGGGTATGACTCGAGAGGAGATCGATACGCTGACCCTCGATCCGAACAGTGGAAGGAAAATTACGGCGAAAGCAAGGTCGTTGATGGTGTACCTCAGATTTTGTTACCTGGGATTCGATCCCCCCACGGTTGCCCCTACCATCCCCTTATATGGTCTGGGCCACGATTACCCCCGATCCTCATCCTTCGTCCGCCTCCACTCACGCCCCCGCGATCCGCCTCCTTCAAGGCGCCTGTGTGCGTCGTGGGAAGCGTTGATTAACGGGCTCCTTAATGGTCATTAAGGAGCCACGGATTCAAGGGAACGGCTGTCTCTAGGGAGCACGAGCTGATCGTGCATTCCCTGGGCTAGGCCGGTCCAACTTTGGTTTTATTGGTGGGCCTCGTCTAATCTCACTCGTGGTCCTCCCGTTCATGGCTGGGTCTCGGGTCTCTGTTTCTTGGGCTTCTCCAAAATAGTCGTATCAATTGCCCCCATCATCCAAGCCGTTTAGGTTCAGCCGGTTCGGTTCAGGTGATGTGACTATTGGGGATTTGACAGGCGCGTCAGTCGAGGCCAGCCCATTAAATTGGGGTCATCATGACGCGGTCCGTTTGAACTTCCTTTGGTGTGGGATTCGAAGCTTCGTCGATCTTCAGATGCCGCCACGTGCTCCCTTCTGGACGATTTGGATTCCGCGATTGCCTTCCATATAAAGACGTCGGCCTCCCAAGTTTCAATTCTTTCGCGCCTTTCCTCCTAATCCTGGTTTTGCAAGCTCCTTCTCTCCGTCGTCTTGCTTCCTTCAGATCCTTTTCAAGGTAACCTCTTTTCTTCTTCTTTTGCCCCATGGCTATACTTAGGATAGGCGATTCGACATCGGGATCAAGGGACCCCCAGCGCTCGAATCTGGCAATATCCGGCTTTGGGACCCGGCGTCCCTCAGGGACACGTCCTGTCCACGACAAGGGGAAGGGAAAGCTTTTCACGGACCCCGTCGGCGATGACGTGGCTCGGGCCGTCGAGAGGTTCGATGTTCCCCCGGCGGTCCTCGGGTCGCTGTCTAAGGCCCCCTTCCTGGCGGTTACGGAGATCCGGGAGAAGTATTTATATCGTCCGTACGATGTCCGGATTCCCTTTAACGACGAGCGGATTTGCTTCCCGCGGAGTAATGAGGTCGGCGTCTACGTCGAGATGTTTCGCTTGGGACTCCGTTTCCCCCTTCATCCCTTCATCATCTAGGTCATGGAATTCCTGATGGTATCCTTGTGCCAGTTGACTCCGTACTCCGTCGCGGTGCTGACCGGGTTCAGGGTGGATGCTAGCTGGTGGTGTTATATGTTGGCGATGCTGGGAACCAATTGGGATTGATTGCTCAAAGAATTACGTGCTTGTGAAAATTCTTAAGACTAATTATAAGAATCTGATGAGTATTTACACAGTAGTAGCCTTGGTGCTCCTTCTAGACCGCCTAGTTATTCGGGTACAAGATAATCTCTTTTACCACGATGGGGATTTTAAGAACCACTATTTATGGCTATCATTGTTCACCAAATCACCTATCCGGCCACGTTACATAGGGGTGGCAATTTTCGGCCCGGCACGATAGCCCGGCACGGGCCTGTCACGATAAGACCGTGCTTGGGCCAACAATTTTGGCCCGAAATCCTTATCGGACCGGGCCGGCCCGGCCCTGTTCATTTTCGGGCCGGACCCGGGCCAAGCTTTTTAGCCCATGGACAGCACGGCACGACACGAAAAGCATTTGATCGCCCCACTTCAATTTGATCACACATTGATCTAAAGCGGATTTCAGTAATGTGTATTCATTTATGGTGTTGAGTCCAATGTCATGAATCTTATCAGATCAAGGTCAAAATATCATAAATTTTAACAACTTCCCGCCAGCACCAACTTTGATGTCTTCATATCTTGGGGGTCGATCTCAGTTTCCGAGAAGAGATAAAGAACCACCAACCATGTTACTTCATATTGCCAAATAAATGAAAACAATGTAGGACACATCACCTTATGGAACCTACGTAATCCTCTTCTTTCGTGCTCCATTTTGATGCATCTTTAAACATATGAGACAAGTTTGTGTTTAAAAATATGATAAAATATTGTCACAATACATAATTCATTCAACCCTATCGGACCGGGCCGGGCGGTCCGAATTTTTATCGGACCGTGCCCGGGCCTCTCCGGAATGGCCCGAAGTCTTACCGGGCCGGGCCAGCCCGATCCTTTAAGAAAACCAGACCGGACTGGCACGGCCTGATAAGACCGGGCCGGCCCGGATTGCCACCCCTAACGTTACAGAAATATTATGCCCTCCTTCAGCATTTACTTTTTGTATGTGCAAGCTCATGCATATTGACTATGCACCTGGTTCATTCAAGTGTGCGCATGTCAATGTGTAACGTGCATTAGTGTGCTGCCATGGACATGTATGCTTTTGGTGAGTATCTATTATACAAATGAGTGATGTTTTTGAATTTAGTCATACTATGACAAGCTGATTAGGAAAAAGATGATATTATAAAAGCTGACTAGGACAAAGTATTATGTATAATTTGGAGAGAAGGGTTGATGGATGTTTTTGAATTTGAAAAATCTATCGTACAAATGGGGAGGAAGTTTGAATTTTAGAGAGTACTCATGGGGGGGATGAAACCATTTAAATTTTCGGGGTAAACAAAGCAAAATTGGAAATTAAAGCCTCGCTCAGTTCTCTATCACTCTCTATTCTTTCTTTCTCCCTCACTCGAAGCCCATCCCTTTCCTCTTCCCTGAGCCTGCCACATTCCCCCTCGGCCCCACTGCACAGCCCCTCAGGACGCATCAGAAGTAGGCAGGCCCCCCTCAGAGCCGGCTGCCACCCTCAAGCACGGCCACGACTAGACCGGCAATCCCATCGCCGACGAACCCCCATCGAAGTAGACCTCTTTCGCTGGCGATGTGTGGTGCCATCTAAGCAGAAACTGGACCCGAATCCAACAAGTTAATGCAAACATCGGAGCAACCATCAAGATCACCGATGCAGTCATTGTACGTTGATTTTTCTCTTCCCTCTACAGTTATTTGTAGGGGTTTAAGCTGTTAATTACGCTTCAATTATTATTCGCTTCAGCAATTTCGTGTCAATTCTTATTCGCGACCAGAAATTTCCATTGAGTTATTTTCTAAAAAATTTGTGATTGCATAGAACTTTTTCTCCTAAAAGTAGAGAACTAATTCTGTATAATAGTTTCAGGCCCCTACCCTTAACCCAAGGGGAGGTTACGAAGAATTGGGCCTGAAACGAAGCAGGGGAGCTTCAGCTGATCTCTTCCGTTCAGGGAGCCATTGCCGTCACATAATCTCGCCTCAATTGTAAGATCTCGCTATCAAAAATCGCAGTTTTTGGCGACTTTCTGGAAAAATTTTGGGGGTTTTTGTTGGTGCACGCACTTCATGAGGAGATGCAAGATCCGAGCTCTCTGCTCTAACGAGATCTTTGGATGTCGACTTTGTAGAAAATTGGCTAAATACCATGGGTCAACCATCACTTTTAATTTCTACAACCCTATTTAAAAACTTTGCTAGAATACCACACCCCCTAAAAAAAGACTAAAATACCCCAGTTCGTTCCCAAAGATTAAAACCCGTCCGCACTGAGCGTATATTGGCGTATATTGGCGCATATTGACGCAAATTGGCGTAAATTGGCGCATATCTACGTCGATGCCGAACTCCAACCACCCCGCTTCAAAGCACGTCCGTAGCTGCCCTCCGACGTCCACTGAGAAGCTAGCGTAGATATGCGCATATTAAAACCCGTCCGCAATGAGCGTATATTGGCGCAAATTGGCGCATATCTACGTCGATGCCGAACTCCGACTACCCTGCTTCGAAGCCCGCAGATATGCGCTAATTTACGCCAATTTGCGCCAATAAACGCCAATATACGCTCACTGCGGACGGGTTTTAATATGCGCATATCTACGCTGGCTTCTCCGTGGACGTCGGAGGGCAACTGCGGACGGGCTTTGAAGCGGGGTGGTCGGAGTTCGGCATCGACGTAGATATGCGCCAATATGCGCCAATATGCGCCAATATACGCTAATATACGCTCAGTGCGGACGGGTTTTAATCTTTGGGAACGAACGGGGGTATTTTAGTCTTTTTTAGGGGGTGTGGTATTCTAGCAAAGTTTTTAAATAGGGTGGTAAAAATTAAAAGTGATGGTTGACCCATTGTATTTAGCCAATTTTCTCGTCAACTTTGCCACAACGAATCAACTGTTATTTGTTTTACTATATTATCATTGTATATGGCGTTTTTATTAGGTATCCTTGATTTTGGATTTGGATTGTTATCAGCACGAGCTCTGCCGGCACTATGTGAAGAAGGGGAGAGATATTGGATCTCGTTATCGTCTTGAATATAGACTCTTTTGTATGATTCTCAATTTATTTATTAGTTGTAATGATGTGCGAGTTGGTAATTTTTGTTTGGTATGCCAAACTAAGCAGCCATAATTTTTAATATACAGATTTTAATTTTGAATTTCTGGCTGTTTGCTTAATATACAGATTTGAGTGCTAGAGTTATTTTTTCGAGAAGACATACATTAATTTGGAGGTGATTTGTAGTTAGTGAATTCTCTGCATTATCATCTTTGATCTAGTAGAAACCGTGACAACAGAAGACTGGACGTAGGGGTGAGCACGGTTTGCTCAAACCGCCCGAACCGAACCGGACCGAACCAGACCGAGCCAAAAACCGAACCGAACCGCTCTCCATCGGTCTGGTTTGGTCTCAATCGTTGGAAACCGCCACTTATATGGTCTGGTTTGGTTTCACCCTGTCGAAACCGCTTAAACCGAACCGAACCGACTCCTAACATATAGTATATATTGTGCTGGAAATCAGTTGGGATTTTAACCCTAGTCCCTCGGAACCATAGCGGGGGGTGAGCACGGTTTGCTCAAACCGCCCGAACCGCGGTTCCAAACCGAACCAAACCACTCCAAGGGGTTTAAGCAGATCACTTAAATAGCCGTTAATTAACCCGGTGTCGGGTTACAAATGCATTTAAGTTCAACTGAAGGCATACTACTTTAGTTCTTTAATTGGGAAATCAAATTCTACTTAAAAAACTCAAGTCAGATCATTCTTCCATAAGAATTGAACAATGATATTAATTCTCAGTTTGCTTCAACCACAATTTTCTTTCCTCCCAAGTATCTGATGCATGAGGTTAAAGTCGATGCATGTTCTATAAAGACCCTATAATTTCAACTCATGGCATCCCACAACAGAAAAAAATCATGAAAATCAGTTCAGATTCACTGTAAAAACCCTAACATATCTATTGAACATCAACTGTAGTATCATCAACAAATATGCAAGAAATAAAGACTACAGCAGCAATACATGAACGACATGAATCCATCGTCGAAAAAACAACGCACATGAAGCGGGAACCTAATTTTAGTATTAACTGGAAATCGAGTCGAGCTGACGAAAAGAGTATTGGTTCAGTTTCAAAATCATTGTCAGCAAGATTAATGCTCATGAAAAATGAGCATTTTGAATTCTATGCTAAATGTAGCTTCTAGTTCTGTACATAATGAGCATCTTTGGGGCCATCAACATGGTTAGGGGATGAGGGATAAATTCTCTACGTTTTTTGCTTCTGCCTCATCTGTGTCGTCACCGACAAGCGATCTGCTTAAAATTAGATCTATATTTAGTAAAATTGGGTATACGAGGGGATCTTCCGTCATCATATGTCTGAACCACGGTTCCAAACCAACCAAACCACTCCAAGCGGTTTTCGTCGGCTCGAAAACCGTCGGTCTGGCGGTCTGGCTTGGTCTGGCCTGTGAGAAACGGCTACTTATACGGTCTGGTTCGGTTTAGGTCCCAAACCGCCGGTTTGAGACCGTGCTCTCCCCTAATTGGACGTAGGCCATAGGTTGAGCCGAACCAATATAAATCCATTCCTCTATATGCGGTTGCTTGGCCTTGTTTGTGTGGTGGTTTTCTTGTGCTTCTTATGATTTATCCAAGATCATGACTCTGCATTGATTTAGTTGGCGACACAATATTTTCATATATTCCGCTGTGCACACTTAGTGTTGTTTGATATTGTGTCAGAGATTCCCAACAACTCAATATTGGTGCTGACTCAATCCTGAGCTGATGTACATACGTGGTTTTTTCTACCTTGGGTCAATTATTCATCAGATGGTCATACGATCAACCTGATATTTAAAGAGAATGCCTCAACCATATATCAATAGAATCTTCCAACATTTCTCCCTCAAAAACTCTTGCATAACTAATTCTTGAGTTCATAAACATGCTTTTATATTAAAGATCATTGGATCATGTTGGCTTTGGGTCTGGATGTGCATGTTAGCTAGCCATTTTAATTATGGATTGAAATTTTTGAAAAATTGTATTAAATTTCAGTTTATTGGCTGATTGATTTTGAGTTAAATGACTTCATTTTATTGGTTGAGTTCTAGTGGAGATTGAATTATTTTATTTTTCTTAAATCTTTTGTAACATATCAGATTCATATCTACAAAATTGATTTTTATTTCTTAAACATAGCACACATATCTCCTTCTTATTTGATTCATTTCCATAACATAATTGAGTCTTTCAAACCATATCATGTCTCTACCCATGCCAAATCCTTAATTATTAAATTTTTTGTAAATAATAAATACCATGTTTATTTTCTATTTGATCGGTTTGCACTCTTTCCAATGTAATTTTCTGAAAGAACTAGTATTGCTTGTCAACTTGGTTTAATGCGTTTTTTTAATGCAACATGATGCACGAACCTCATTTCTCAACCATTCAAGGACTAGTTGAGCATGATGTTGGATATCAAGATCCTCGAAGAAATCCTTTGTACTACTGGACTAGTTATCTTCTTCTTTTCTAGTTATTATTAGGACTCTGTTTATGCTTAGACAGAGGGTTGACTTCTTTTTCTTCACCATTTCGTTGTTATTTGGAGGACATATCATTTGTTCTTATGAATTGAGACTTGACTTGCTTGTTACAAATGAACTTAATTTTGTTTTGAACAGTGATATGTATCAATACTTTTGTCGTTGAGTTTGCTTTGGATACAACATGTTTCTTGTTGTTAAAGTTTCCATGGCTTAAAACTTCTCATGTTACCTCTTTTCCTTATTTACAATAATAATAATAGTTTATTTATGCGTTGTGACAGATTTAAGTTGTTAGTGTTGCTAGATTTATAAGCTACAATATTCATTTTTAATTTGTGACACTTCATATCTGTCTTTGCTTATGATGATGTCAAATTTTGTTCATCATTATTTCTGTCTTTAATATTTATTATGTAATACATTATGTGACACATTAATTACTGTCTACAAAACCTCTATGGACAGTTCTATAAGGAAAGTGATGCATTATATATGTTATAATAGCTTGAAACTAGTTAACTGTGGTGACAGTTTACCTTAGTTTTATGGCAGTTAATTGTCGTCGTTTGATATTGAATAAGTGCCAACTTCATACTGTCACTACTTGCATCACTAAAATTATAGCGACGTGCTTCTAAGATGACAGATTTATTTTTCTCACAAATGTAAATTGTGATAGTTTTTTTGCATTTGGTGACAAAATTTGTTAGTCACCTTTGCACATTTTTCGTGTAGTGGATGTACAAATTCTAAAATACCAAAGCCATAAATATTCCATGAACCCTACGAAATTCAATCCACAGTCGGTTTTATAAAAATATCTATTTTTTGAAACTTTTGAATTTGCTACGATCCAATTGTGGTAGGGTTCACTTGATTTTTGGTATGTTCATCATCCATGATGCATAGATCACTCTAAAAATTTTTAAAAAAAAAACAATATTTATGTGCTAAATCATAATAATTTTTCATGCCATGTTAGCAGATATATTTATTTCTGTGTGTATGTTTTGTTGAGAAAAATGGATATCTTACAGCATATGGGAGGAAGCATCATACATGAACTTGAAAGTTCTCCAGTGTTTTTTGGATGATTGATACCTTTCAGGTTGATGGTCATATTCTAAACCCCAACATATCAAATGCTAGGATAACCCAAAGTTTTTTTATTGTTTTTTCTTTTCGTTGAAAAATTAACGGGTTTCTTGCAATAGAACGTTTGTCACATCTAGAGCAAAAATTAAAAAGCTTTGGGTTCACATAATATTTAGTGTTGTGTGGTTTTGTAATATAACATCACCGTTACGGGAGCTGATCCTTCATATTGCACACTCAAAAATAATCTTATTCGAGTGGAAAATAGGATAAATGGTAGGCCATTCCTCTTGCAGGTAAGAAGTTCACGTTGCACACTCAATAATTATGTATAGATATAAATTATATATAAACCCACATATCTAAATTATGTAAGAAGTTCACGCTGGACTCCAGACCTCACTATGGACAGAGATCTTCTGTCTTCAATTCCAGTGTGGGTAAGATTTCCTGACTTACCACTGAAATTTTGGTATTCAGAGTGCATAAGTATAATTGCTAGCTCTATAGGTAAGCCATTATTCCTTGATAAGGCTACAGCTTTGGGAGAAAGATACTCCTATGCAAGATGCTTTGTTGAAATTGATGCAAAGACCAAATTGCAAAATAAAATTGAGATTGCTGTTGAGGATGAGGAGAATGTGATCATTAAAGTGGAATATGAAAACTTGCCACCAAGTTGTCCCACGTGTGAGTGCTTTGGGCACTCAGCCTCCCAATTAGAGGTGGGCATCGGGCAAACCCGGTTTTTTTTTTCGAAATCCGAATCCGAATCCCAATAATTCGGATGTGAAAATTTCAGTCCGCTTTCCGATTCCGACTAATCGGATCCGGACGTAATAAATCCGATTATGAAATCGGTAGAGGACAGGAGACCCGAAACCCGATTCCGATGTTGAAAATATGGCCCCCACCGAGGAATTTCGCTTAAGAAAGAGCACCGCACTTCGAGACAGCAAGTTTTGTTGGTGGTTTCTCAAAGCAATATTATAAACTACTTGCTGGTTCCTTTGCAGTCGATGTGGGACTAAATGAGCAATGTGGGAAGTTTGGCCTTGGAGCAAGAAGAGTGGGAATAGTCCCACATCGGGCAGTTTGTTAATAATTGGGATCTTTAAATAGGTTTCGTTGGAATCACTTTGCAAAATGAGTTGGTTGCAGGTCCAACCGAGAGGACCATTTGACCCGTGCTTGGGTTATCCATGTTGGCAACGTGATACCAGCTATGCAACATAATTCGGATTCGGGTTGGACCGCTTGTTTGAGGTACAATTCCGATTCCGATCCGAATTAGAATCGGATGCATCTTTTTGCTCCGGATCCGATTCCGAATCCAATTTGTCCGAATATTCGGAATCGGATTCGGGTCCGGAACCGGGTTCGGAAACGAAACCGGGGTTTTTGCCCAGCCCTACTCCCAATGTCCGTTTAAGAAGGTTTGGGTGGAGAAAGGTAAGGCTACTATGTCTATGGCTGGAAGTGGGTTGATTAATGAAGAGAATGTTTCGAGAAGAGGTTTTTCATCTACTATAGAGCCTGGGGGCCATTCTAATGGAAATGTTGAGGTTACTAATGGTGATGCAGCGGATGTACATGTGATTCCAAATTCTGTAGAAGCTGGGGGCCCTTCTGGTAATGAACGTGTTGATGACCCTGATAATGTTGGGGATGAAAATGCTGATGAGGATGAATATGAGGAAGAATGGGTGGAAGAATTTGATGGAGATGCTACAATGATAAACCAAGAGTGGGAGGATGAAATGCGCCGCTTAGCTCCAAAATTAAAGACACTCAAAAAGACTTATTTGGACCCACCTCGACGGAAAAGCTCAAGGGAAACTCGGAACCCTAAATATCGCTAGGATTCCTTGCTTTATCGGAGTTGTTGGGTTTTGTATGGCTTTGTTTCTCTTGCGTTTTATGTTTGGGTCTATTTTGTAAACCAATATTGTAATTGGTTGAGCTATATGAATAAAGTTGCTTACTCTTCAAAAAAAAAAAAAGATTGGCTGTGTGTCTATTCATTTGACAACGTACATACTGCATTTGTTTAATTGTAGCTTGTTAGCTCAGCCCTTAGGTCATATTGTTATCGGTGAGCTCAGCCACGAGGTCATCCCTTCCCATGAGCTATAAATATTATATGATCAAGCAATCATAATTAAAGGGAATCCAATCAAACGAAGCATTCAAATAAACCACCGAGTGAAAAAGTCAGGCAGTTTCGAACTATATAAAGCTACCAATTAAGAAGCAGGCAGTAAGAAAGAGCAAGATGGCCGATGAGGCGAAGGTGTTGGGATGGTGGGCAAGCCCTTTCAGCCGTCGAGTGGAGCTTGCTCTCAAGCTGAAGGGAGTTCCCTACGAGTACATTGAGGAGGAGCTTACGAGCAAGAGCGCTTTGCTCCTTGAGTCGAATCCTGTGAATAAGAAGGTCCCTGTGCTCATCCACCGAGGGAAGCCAATTGCTGAGTCGCTCATCATCCTCGAGTACATTGAGGATACATGGAGTCATCATCCATTATTACCTGAGGATCCAGTAGACAGAGCTCATGCAAGATTCTGGGCAAAGTTCATCGACGACCAGGTCAAAAAAATCAAAACCATATTCACATTTGTTTCTCTTCAATTCACTGAGTATGCGTGACTTCAATCCTAACTATCATCTTAATTTAGTGCTTTCACAACCTATGGATGTCGTGCTGGACCAGAGGGGAAGCGCAGAAGGCCTTCATGGAGCAAACCAAGGAGGACTTGACTAATCTTGAGGGGTTTCTAAAGGGGAAGAAGTTCTTTGGAGGGGACTCCATTGGATTTGTCGACATAGCTGCAAATTTCTTGGCCTTTGGGGCTGCAGTCATCCAAGAAGTCAATGGGCTGAGCTTGACCAGTGAAGAGAAGCAGCCTGCATTATGGAAATGGTCACAAGAGTTCCTAAGCTCGGATATTGTTGTGAAGGAATGCCTACCCGAGAGAGAGAAATCTCTTGCCTGGTTCAAAGCCAAGAAAGAAGCAATCCTTGTTACCAAAGCTCCTGTGTACTGATATTTTCCGTTTCCCATGCATGATCTTAATAAACGCTGATTAAGGAATTCAAATGGGGTCATATATATGTTCTAGTTTATCTTATTTGTGCTTTTCTATGTCGATATATGGACAACAGAATGAACTTTGTATGTGAGACATTTTATTTTTATGATTACCAAACAAATAATATTTGTGCACAATGCGTTTTGACAACTGAATTGATTATGAGGCAATTAACTTATATATGAGACATCAACATCTTTATGATGCATTGTACAAACAATAAATATTTGACAACCATTAACGTGAAATTATGAGAGATCAGCTGTTTAATATATTTTTTTTGTTATGAATAGGTTGTGTGACCTTTCATATATCCACCTATTGAGATTCTAAACACTTTATATTAATATATAAGTGAGGCTAGGAAACCTCTAGCCATCACTCTTTCTTAGAGACTATTCATCTCTCAACACGTTATCAAACACGCTAGTTTCTACCAAAGACCCGAGTAAGATCAATTTTTTTCTGCCGTGCTTTTCCGAACTTCGTAAGGAACTTGATCAGTTTATTTGATTTGGAACTTTTGTTACGGATCTTCCCTAGATCTAACGTGTAACGACCACTTTTCGTGGTACGTTGTTCGTGCACGTGCTTTTGACCGTGCACGTGTTTGTTTTAGACTTTGTTTGTTCGTGAACACTTTCGTGTGATATGCCGTTGTGAACGTCTCTGAGAGTATTAAATAGTGGCACTATTTTGGAACGACGTTTTTCGAGTCGTTTTCCCACAATTTAATCTTACTCTATGAGACGTGGCGATTCTCACTTTTGACGGGAGACGTTTCTATTTTTGGTTTCGTCGTCCGACGTCGAAATTGAGATCTGTCTTGTTAGTTAGCTCACTTTCGTCACCACGATCACTCCGATATTTATTTTATAATTTTTGGAGTTCATTTGACCACTTTTATAATTTTAACAAGTTTTAAATTATTTTTAATAATTAATTTTCAAATTATTTTCGACCAAATAAAATTTATTTGAATTTTAAACATTTTAAAGAATTTTTGAGCCAATTTCCAGCTCATTTGGACCAGGTCAAATCCTTGGGTGAGTTGGAGAAGTTGAATTTCAAATTTTAAATTATTTTAAACTTCTAATCCTATTAGATTTAGCCCTAGACCAAGTCAACCCATCTATACTATATAAGCAACCCCTAGGAAGACCTATTTTCGCAAGAAATTAGCCCTAGCCTCTTCCAAAACCCAAATTGGACGTTGCGACGATTCGTCGCAACGTTGCGACGTTCAGCCACCGCACTGACCGAGAAAACCAACCAAAATCGCCCGCTCCGACCGCTAGCCGCCCCCGCATCCATCGCCGCTCGCATTGCAGCGCATCGCCCGCTCCGTTCCCTCGGTCTGACCGAGGGCCTGGCCGCACCCCGCTCGCATCCCCGCTCCGCACAGCGCTCCGCATCGACCCCGCCCCGTTCGCTTGCCTCTGCTCGCGCCTGACCGATCGGGCCGCCCGCACCGACCGACGATTGCAACGCTGCAACGTTGCAACGTCGCAGCCTTCGCATCCAAGCGCACGACCGACCCTCCCTACCGCTCTGACCGAAGGAGACAGCCCGCACCGCTGCTGCGACCGACCCAAAACGCTGCACAGCCCCGTTCCCCCGCAGCGACCGAGAGATCTCCCCGCACCGAGGCTGTACGACCGAGAGTCATTCGTCGCAACCCCGCATCCGTCGCACCACTTGCCTCCGTGGGCCCCCAAGTTCTCCAGAGGTATTGTGGGTCCCCCAAAGGTCCCTAGGACTACTGTGGGCCCCACCTAGGTGCGTTCTCTTTGACGACTTGCCGTGTACGACGTCGTCGCACGTCGTAGCTCGTCGTCGCACGTGCTAGCTTTGGAATCTGGAATCGTCGCCCGGGTTGATTGCTCTGAAATTTCCAGCGAGGAATCTAATTAGAATCTGGACTTGGAGCGCGATCTATTATTCCAACCCCCGGCGTCGCTACCCGACGCCGGTGTAGCTTTCGCGTCGTGTTGAGGTAACGCTTTGCACCCTTAGGACCCCCAACCCAATGCATGCTAATCAAGACTAAAATCAGTATTTTTAAAGTATTTTAAATGTTTTAAATTCACTAATCAAGATTAATAATATGGACTTTAGGCCGGTGGACTTGTGCACGTAGGATAATTGTGATTTTTGGACTCATTGGACGGTGTGCTCAGAAGTCGTACTTGCAGGCAAGTGAAACTTGCCAACTCTTGTGTAGGGCCATGTTTTTAGGCCACTTCCTTGTTTTCAGCGTAAAAGAGACTAGTCAGTGAAATTATAGCTGGCTAGACGCCTACTTGATCTAGTTTGACAACGAAACTAGATCCGTCACCTAATTGATCTAGCTTGACAACGAAGCTAGATCTAACCCTTTAAACTTGTTGTTCATGCATACTAAACTGTCACGTTTACTTTCCTTAACTGTACGTACTTTTAACTGCCATGCATTGCATCTTACATGTCATCCAAATTGATTGTTGCATCGTAGCACACGCTACAAAATACTTGTACAAATCCGTGTTTCCGTGTTCCTGGCTAGGTGCACCCCTAGGCCATACGTGTTTAAAACACTTCCTGGACGGGCCTCATGTGTTGGCTGAAAACCAATGCCCGATACACGTGGAGGGGTAGGGATAAACGGTCACTTGAGCTTAGGAGTGGCCTGATCCGCCCTCTAGCCAAAAGACGGAATCTCTGTGCACGAGGTGCTTACTTTCATTGTCTTGTACTTGTCTTGTGAATGATTCATGTAATACTTGTCATCCATGCCATGTTTAAATGCCATGCTCATACTTCACTTTACTTTACCTTACCTGTCGCACTCATTACTTTAACTGCCATGTCATTGCATCATGCTAGAACTGCTAGGTTGCTTTACTTTTAACCACTTTCAGTTTCCTTGCACAAGTCTCTTGTAGACTTGCTGACATGTGCCCCTTGCTCTTTTGGGTGTCACATGTTAGACCTGAGCCAGAGACCGTTGCTGTGTACGTGATGAGTTGCTGACGCTGAGCCTGAGTCCATGTCTGCCTAGGAGGAGTTTTGTGGATGTCAGTGATCTTTCTTGGTGACTTTTGCTGAGCTTTCTTTTGTTTTAGGTTTGTTGTTAGTTGTCGGTGCGTGGCACCTTTTCCCTGTACGTTGTACTTTTGTTGGCCATGTTTGGGCCTTTAGTCTCTTTTTCTTTTTAGCCTGGTGGCTTTTTCTGAGATGTTGAAACTTATTTTATGGATATTCTGAGATACCTCTTTTGTCTCATTTCAATATTATTATCTTTGTTTCGTTCGCGTTGCAAGGACCTGCAGTTTAAATTTGATTGACGCTTATCGGACTTGCAGCTTTGTGGCTTCAAGTCTGAGCGGACCTTCTCGCGCTTCGCCTCCATATTTTTGGGAAGCGGGGCGTGACAGGTTTTGTTGGTGGCCCATGCAGGTCCAGTCTTGCAATTGCGAATTAACGAAACAACGATAATAACGGAATGCCCATTAAATAAATTGCAACATCCGAGTCATAAGCCCTGAGTCTAGTCGTTTTCTTACGACACTAGGTGGTAAGAAGGCTTAATTAGACGCCAGTGATTGCTAGTTAGAGGCCTCTGATTGTTAGTGAGACCCCCTGTCAGCAATTGATTTAATCGTCGTAGGAATTACCTTAGTGGTCCTTGTCTACCCCTGACCATATTAGACTTCTAGAATTTCCTTTAGTCGTTCGCTTGGGTTCATCGATTTCGGACCAAGCTGAACGCATTTCATTACCGTCCAGCCCCTTAGAAGGTCTTAGCGCCTAGTCCCTAATCTTTAGTTGGTCGACCGTAGGAGTCTCCGTAGACTTTCCTGATCCATATCCTAGGCGTATGTATGATTTGATCATTCGACCAATTTCCTTGCCTCGATTCACGAGATCGCCTCATGACGATCGTCGTCAATTTTCAAACACCTCCATTGCAAAACCTGAACCTTCTGAAAGTATTTTTCAATCTTCTCTTCCACTAAGTTTAATTTTGTTCAAAATTTTAAAATACCTATACTTCATACTCCCTCATTGATTTAAATTTTAAAACGTTTGTCGGAATTTTTGAATACTAGCTTATAGTATTTTCCCAGCCTATGTTTTTCATACTTATGCAAATGTGTCGTCCCTTCATATATTAATTTTATTATGAATCGTACTTTTATTCAACTTGTAATTTTCCCTCCTGATCTATGCCATTCATATACTTTTCAAGACACATGGAATTTCAGCTTTCAGCAAGTTGGTTTTTGCTCGCTGTCCTCTCTATTTCAGATTTTTGCAAAATTACTATTTTCATAATCACTTCTTGCTTTAGACCCTCCCTGATTTGATTTTAAGGATTTGCGATTCGATCTTGAAAATTCTTATACTAAGTCATTACTATTATTTTTCCGTGCACCATATATACTTTCAACTATTTTTATATCCGTGCCAGACTTGTTGTGCTCGTATATTAAGAACCTTATGTAAATCAGTTTCTCATTTCTGGCAAACCCTGGTTCTCTAAAAAGTAGTTTCAATTTTGGTTATTTTAAATTTTCCATAGCCTAAGAGTTTTGAAAGCATTTAATGTGAGTTTAAATTCTTCCGTTACTTGATTTCATTCTTGACTTTCCAAAACTTTTGACAACATTATATTAAATCACTGACGTATAAATTTTCTAAACCACGTCCTTAATATTAGTGTAAATGGTTTTACTTCATTTTAATAATGATTTTATATAGATCAATGGACCATTTTCTCCTATTATGAATATTCGACTCAAATTTATTTTGAACAACTCGTTTTATCGATCTCCAAATATTTCTTTTCAGACTGGGATTTCAACTTTTGAAGTACAACAGTTTTCAGACTTCGCGTATTTTAGCTTGTGCTATTCACCCTATTTCCTTTTCTGTATCCTATTTAAGCATCACTACATCTCCTTTTCCTTCAACCTAAACATCACCATTGAGCCAATGTTTTCCCTAACCAAGCCGTCTCCTTGTATTCGTCCTATCTGAACTCGTGCTTATCGATCCTTCCATCGTCACGTTCTCGACCTCTCTTTATTGCTTAGGCCTTAGGGTCCGTCAATTTCTGTGTCAACCCTTAATTGTTAGTAGGCCCTTGGACCTTGTGAGGTGTTGTAGTGCACGTACGTGAGCTTAAATGAGTATACCCCCCATAGTATATTGATGATTGCCTATTGTGTGATATATATATATATATATATATATATATATATATATATATATATATATATATATATATATATATATATATATATATATACTCGAAGTTATTCGTGATACTATGAAGTTGTCGTGTGTTAAGAGTTATAGATTTTTGTGTGGATAGCTATACTATACTAGGGATGCCGGTGTGTATAAGTGTTAGCGTTGAAATATCTAAGTTGTGTATGTAGTTAGAGATACTTGTAATGGTTGAAATAAAATGATTGGTAAAGCTATGTGTATGTTAGGTGCGATAGTAATAAGTGTACGTATGGTTAAGTGAGTAGGCCTATTGAGTGACCTATATACTAGTACGTGTGAGTATGTGCTCGTAGGTAGATATATAAGGTGTTTAGACGTAAGTAGTTATGTTTTGTTGCCTGAGTATATACGTGATATACATATGGTAGTAGGGTTATAATTTTGATTGGTATTGTTTGCTTTCGCGGGATGTTGCATGCGTGCATACCGTGAGGTATACACGACTATTGCACATCTTAATTATGTACGTGTGGATGTGTTAGTATACTAATTATAGGTAGTATGCTATGGTATGAATATGTACATTACTTATGTGTGACTATACGGTGAATGTTTGTACTAGGGAGGGTATTATAAATATGTGGGTGCTGATGTCTGTAATGTTATTAGTATGGTATATAAATTGATTTAACTATGTGAGTATTGCCTGACTAAATATTAAGTGTGATTGATTTATGGAATGTATATGGTTGTATTGGTAGACGTATAAATTATGGGGTGGTATTGGTATATGTATGAATGCCGTGTTACGTATATAGAATATTCTGATATGTGTATTGAGTCTCACTCAAGCTTGAGTGGGTATACTCTAAGTATATTGAATGTATGTTTGTAGTTGAATATAGCAATGTTTGATGTATGTATAGTGATAAGAGCGTTTGTGCCTGGTTATGCTACGCACATGATTGTGGGTCGCTACGCCAGTATATAGTTGTAGGTGTTGGTCTTGTGGTATAATTATTTACTAAGGACTTGCTTGTGTGAACAAATGTGTACTAGCTAAACTAGGTGTGTAGATGTACTAGTAATATAATGGTATGATTGGTATGCGTAAATGAAATGTTAGCGTGTATGGGTGTGCACCATGCACGGGTAAGTATGTGCTTAGTTATAGGTATTAATGACTATGGTATAGGTGGCGTGTTGTAAATACAGTAATATGACCGTACGTAATGTGAATGTATGGTGAAATATTTGAATGCATTGAATGACTATATATATATTGTGAAACTATAGTGAATGTATATTAGATATAGTGAATTTGATTTAATAATGGTATGGTGTGACTGCATCTGTTGATGTGTTTGGTGTTGGATGAATACTAGGAAATATTAGAGGGTAGTATACCCTTGATGTTTGTGCATAGGTAGCTACCTATAGGTAGAGCAATGATTGTATTTGCTAAGTGTGAGACTATCCTATATGAGTATCTGAAATATTGTTTTGTGTTTAGGTAAGTAGTACAGATATAAGGAATGTATGCTTATATATATGATTGAAATACATGTATGAAATTGACTGGCTATAATGGGTATAAATGTATAACGTACGTGAATATATATAAATATATATACGTGTTGGTAGTATTAATGTTTGAATACCTAGTGCATATATAAGCACTTGTAATGACTATACCTGGTTGAATTATAATATGACTTGATTGGGGTAGTTACTAGAGCGCTTAGCTATATTAGAAAGTCCGAGGACGGACTTTATTCTAAGGTGGGGAGGATGTAACGACCACTTTTCGTGGTACGTTGTTCGTGCACGTGCTTTTGACCGTGCACGTGTTTGTTTTAGACTTTGTTTGTTCGTGAACACTTTCGTGTGATATACCGTTGTGAACGTCTCTGAGAGTATTAAATAGTGGCACTATTTTGGAACGACGTTTCTCGAGTCGTTTTCCCACAATTTAATCTTACTCGATGAGACGTGACGATTCTCACTTTTGACGGGAGACGTTTCTATTTTTGGTTTCGTCGTCCGACGTCGAAATTGAGATCCGTCTTCTTAGTTAGCTCACTTTCGTCACCACGATCACTCCGATATTTATTTTATAATTTTTGGAGTTTATTTGACCACTTTTATAATTTTAACAAGTTTTATATTATTTTTAATAATTAATTTATAAATTATTTTCGACCAAATAAAATTTATTTGAGTTTTAAACATTTTAAAGAATTTTTGAGCTAATTTCCAGCTCATTTGGACCAGGTCAAATCCTTGGGTGAGTTGGAGAAGTTGAATTTCAAATTTTAAATTATTTTAAACTTCTAATCCTATTAGATTTAGCCCTAGACCAAGTCAACCCATCTATACTATATAAGCAACCCCTAGGAAGACCTATTTTCGCAAGAAATTAGCCCTAGCCTCTTCCAAAACCCAAATTGGACGTTGCGACGATTCGTCGCAACGTTGCGACGTTCAGCCACCGCACTGACCGAGAAAACCAACCAAAATCGCCCGCTCCGACCGCTAGCCACCCCCGCATCCATCGCCGCTCGCATCGCAGCGCATCGCCCGCTCCGTTCCCTCGGTCTGACCGAGGGCCTGGCCGCACCCCGCTCGCATCCCCGCTCCGCACAGCGCTCCGCATCGACCCCGCCCCGTTCGCTTGCCTCCGCTCGCGCCTGACCGATCGGGCCGCCCGCACCGATCGACGATTGCAACGCTGCAACGTTGCAACGTCGCAGCCTTCACATCCAAGCGCACGACCGACCCTCCCTACCGCTCTGACCGAAGGAGACAGCCCGCACGCTGCTACGACCGACCCAAAACGCTGCACAGCCCCGTTCCCCCGCAAGACCGAGAGATCTCCCCGCACCGAGGCTGTACGACCGAGAGTCATTCGTCGCAACCCCGCATCCGTCGCACCACTTGCCTCCGTGGGCCCCCCCAAGTTCTCCAGATGTATTGTGGGTCCCCCAAAGGTCCCTAGGACTACTGTGGGCCCCACCTAGGTGCGTTCTCTTTGACGACTTGCCGCGTACGACGTCGTCGCACGTCGTAGCCCGTCGTCGCACGTGCTAGCTTTGGAATCTGGAATCGTCGCCCGGGTTGATTGCTCTGAAATTTCCAGCGAGGAATCTAATTGGAATCTGGACTTGGAGCGCGATCTATTATTCCAACCCCCGGCGTCGCTACCCGACGCCGGTGTAGCTTTCGCGTCGTGTTGAGGTAACGCTTTGCACCCTTAGGACCCCCAACCCAATGCATGCTAATCAAGACTAAAATCAGTATTTTTAAAGTATTTTAAATGTTTTAAATTCACTAATCAAGATTAATAATATGGACTTTAGGCCGGTGGACTTGTGCACGTAGGATAATTGTGATTTTTGGACTCATTGGACGGTGTGCTCAGAAGTCGTACTTGCAGGCAAGTGAAACTTGCCAACTCTTGTGTAGGGCCATGTTTTTAGGCCACTTCCTTGTTTTCAGCGTAAAAGAGACTAGTCAGTGAAATTATAGCTGGCTAGACGCCTACTTGATCTAGTTTGACAACGAAACTAGATCCGTCACCTAATTGATCTAGCTTGACAATGAAGCTAGATCCAACCCTTTAAACTTGTTGTTCATGCATACTAAACTGTCACGTTTACTTTCCTTAACTGTACGTACTTTTAACTGCCATGCATTGCATCTTACATGTCATCCAAATTGATTGTTGCATCGTAGCACACGCTACAAAATACTTGTACAAATCCGTGTTTCCGTGTTCCTGGCTAGGTGCACCCCTAGGCCATACTTGTTTAAAACACTTCCTGGCTCGTGGTCCAGAAGCGGGCCTCATGTGTTGGCTGAAAACCAATGCCCGATACACGTGGAGGGGTAGGGATAAACGGTCACTTGAGCTTAGGAGTGGCCTGATCCGCCCTCTAGCCAAAAGACGGAATCTCTGTGCACGAGGTGCTTACTTTCCTTGTCTTGTACTTGTCTTGTGAATGATTCATGTAATACTTGTCATCCATGCCATGTTTAAATGTCATGCTCGTACTTTACTTTACTTTACCTTACCTGTCGCACTCATTACTTTAACTGCCATGTCATTGCATCATGCTAGAACTGTTAGGTTGCTATACTTTTAACCACTTTCAGTTTCCTTGCACAAGTCTCTTGTAGACTTGCTGACATGTGCCCCTTGCTTTTTTGGGTGTCACATGTTAGACCTGAGCCAGAGACCGTTGCTGTGTACGTGATGAGTTGCTGACGCTGAGCCTTAGTCCATGTCTGCCTAGGAGGAGTTTTGTGGATGTCAGTGATCTTTCTTGGTGACTTTTGCTGAGCTTTCTTTTGTTTTAGGTTTGTTGTTAGTTGTCGGTGCGTGGCACCTTTTCCCTGTACGTTGTACTTTTGTTGGCCATGTTTGGGCCTTTAGTCTCTTTTTCTTTTTAGCCTGGTGGCTTTTTCTGAGATGTTGAAACTTATTTTATGGATATTCTGAGATACCTCTTTTGTCTCATTTCAATATTATTATCTTTGTTTCGTTCGCGTTGCAAGGACCTGCAGTTTAAATTTGATTGACGCTTATCGGACTTGCAGCTTTGTGGCTTCAAGTCTGAGCGGACCTTCTCACGCTTCGCCTCCATATTTTTGGGAAGCGTGGCGTGACATAACGGATCTAAAGGTATATTGCTCAATTTTTTATAGATCTACACTTATTATTTTTATCATATAGTTTAGATCGGCGCCGCCAGCAGGGGCATCACACATTTCCATCTACATATATGTGCATACAGATCACTAAAAATGAAACACATCATAAGCTTCCATGTAAAAGGAATGCTAAGACACAATCTGTATATATATATATATATTTATCATATATTAGATACGAAAAAGGGCGATGTATAACCCATCTAATAAAGGTATCTGATTACCTTGTAGCTAGGATGTAAACGGAGCAGGTATTACTATTTCTTCATCTGTACTTGTTTTAACTTTCAGGCGTAGACACGAATAAATGTGCTTTTCGAATACTGAACCCACTGATTATATTTGATGAAAATGTATCTGGGCTCGAATCAGATTCGGATATAAATCAGATGTTAGTGACTGCAGATAAAAGAGCTTCATTTATAGTACATGTGAATGAAAATGTTCCTTATCTGACATTATGTAATTCAAAGGAAATTAAATATGTGTGTGTTATCGGTGCAAAATTGATCATGCTTAGTTAATATATACTAGTATGTTAAAGATTGAGTTGTAAAAGAAGAAAACAATACTTAGTGGTTTCTTCAAATTGTTAAATATCCACATTGGTGATTAAAACATTACAGAAGTTAAAGACACGAGACATGCTAGTCATTGGTCACAGAGGTCCTTCACGGTAGTTAATAAATACATGTCTTGGATGAATTACATATGCACAAGTGATATGGCTCTGGCTGGTTTTACATTTCTGGCTGACTATTGATTGCTCAGATAATTTAAGTTTGAATGTGTATTTAGAACTATGGCATTAAGTTTTGGATGCTAAAGATCAATAACTTAAATAAAACCGAATGTGTGGAAGAATTCATAGATTCAAAAGATTTAAATGTCACTGATTTATTTTCTAAATTTATTTGTTATAACATGAGAAATCCATACGCAAAATGAATTGATGGAATTGGTGACGGTCAGAATTGCATGAATAATGTCCTTTTGAATTTGTCTTTATGAAACGGCCTGAAGCGATGCCTGAACCGAACCCGACCGGATATTCGGCACCCGACCGGAATCGTTGACGCCCGACCGGATTGTGGTCGCCAGCGACTGAATTGGCGCCGCCTGCAGCGACGCCCGATCGTTTTTCCTGTGCCATGTAGCCGATGCTATCGGCCACCCAAAGCGACCTTGGCCGACCATGATGGATGAATGAATCCCTCGTGTACACTGCCTGCTTTTCCATGCAGCGGTCGATATCGACGTTGTTTCGACGACCGCCTGCATCGGTTGATGTCGTCTATCGGTGCAAAATCTATCAGATCGATCGAAGCGATCCCGCCTGAAGCTTTAGCCCATGAACTTTAAATATACATATAAGATATGTAATATGTGGGCATGAAGCCGGCATCAGGCACGCATGCCTTAAAAGAGGCAGAAATTAGCCTAACTGGCTTGATGCCCACGGCCAACCCACGAGCCTCAGGCCCGCAGGCCGAATTAATTTTAGTATTTTCTAAAAATTAAAATTATTTATAATTATATTTTTAAATATATATGTATATATATTAAATTCAGAAAATACACATAAACTCTCACAATTCCCAGAAAAAATCCAGAAAAATCTGAAAAAATTCTGGAAAATTACATAAATATCCGGGAATAAAATTGAAGGGGATTGATATCATAAATGTTTTTTGGGGCACATGTTGCTTGGGGATATCGATAATATACGTTTTCGGTCTCGTTTAGTTTTTAATTTTTAATGAACATGACCTGATTGACCCAGTGCATATCGCGGGCGGCCCGAAACCTCCGTTTCCACCATTTACCCCACCAAAATTTCTTTTTTTGGGTTAAAGTCCCACGATATTCTTGGGGACATCTCATATAAATCAATGCATTTTAATAATAAAACATTAATGCACAATTGATTTAATACCTTGTTTGCATGTCCTTACCTCGGTTATTCTCATGTATATAATTGTTTTGTATACTTCAAATGAATTGCCTACTTAAATGTTCTATATATCTGCATGATATATTTAATAATTCATGCAATTATACTCACATATATAAATTATGTATTATGGCACACGATTAATTATAATTTTCAAAAATTTTAAAAATCATATCTATATATGATAATTGAACCTGAAGTTCAAAAAAAATATCAATACCCTTCTGACCAAACAAAATACGAGGGATTATGCGAAAACTATTTATGCCATATTCTTAAAGATGTGCACTACGCGGTAAATAGATCTCACAGATCTATGGTCAATATAGACCGATATGGACACCAGGAGTATGCCATAACACCGCTTAACTCTTTTAGAATAATCTCACTTTACAAGGAAAGATTATTGAATCTAGTCTTAAGTATAAGCTCACTCCTGAAGTCGTGGCTAAATAAATGAGTGAGAAATAATTTTTGACATTCGCACCCACGTATTTCTTTTCCACAAGCATGTTTCTCTATCCACATAAAAACTGAATGACTCAAGAAAATAATGGCCTGAAGTCAATGTAGGAGCATTCAAATGGACTTTCAAAAGTCACACATAAACTCAAAAATTGGAAGTATAGAAACAAGCTCATTTCCTAGTATATGTCTCCTAATAGAGATTACTGTTCATTCTTCCTTATAAATAACAATATGGAAGACTAAAAACAGGGGAAGCCCAGGACCAACTATGTCCTGATATAAAAAGGAGAAAGATATGATATGATATACCTCGACATGGAATAAGAAATGACAAACCAAGATCAGACCCAGAAGTTCTGATAAGACCCTTATTGCTGTTGCAATATGAAAGGTCATTAATTTATGTCATAGATAACATATACAAAGCTATTCTAAAGACGTAAGTCGATCTAGCTAATGTATACTTAGATATTCCCTGAGAAAACATAGACTTTTGAAAACAAAATTAATCTGTTGCCATAACATAATTCTTAGTGAGTATTTTTCCAACATAGTTGTAGACGTATGCTTTCAAAATCATATAACCCTAATAATTGTCAAATAGAAAACTATTTTTGGGACATCTGACTTGAGATTAGGATTTGCAAACCTGAATACACTATATGAGGATGCCTAATACTCTAAAAAACAAGTGTACTTATCCACTCCCTATATAAGGCTGGTGATGTACCTTTGTGTACTTGTCAATATATCTTCTACAAATGATCATAATCAAACCTATTATCCAACAGTACTCCAGCTTTTTCAAAGCATATAGGACACATTACTAAATGGCCGAAACATTGGATAATACTGGAAAATTAACCACAATTTACAACTGGAATAAAGTTGAACTCACTGAAGTTTGTGTTCCCACCCAAAAATGGGTTATATGAATTGTTACGTGTCTAATCCGCACACAATAAAATTTGTTTGTAGTGGAAATCACAGGTACAATGATTTACAAGTTTTTGGATGAAGTAGATGTTAGCGCGACTCGAAGCTCGCTTCAGAGGTGAAGGTCCAAGGTAGTCTGGAGATCGCCTGAAGGTCGCCTTCTCCCGATAGCTGAGGCGAGCTTCCTGCGAGGATGAACAACTGGTCAGAAAGGCCGGGCTGGATGTCAGCCTTTAGCCTCTCCTATGCCTAAGTTAGCAGGTGACGTAAAATGTAGGCGTCGGGCACATTGGACGACCTTAAGTTAGGTCGGCGAAGTGCGGCGGGCTTATGTGGAAGGCGCAGATATATGGAAGATACCTGACCTTGTGTATTGAAATAAGTTAGAAAATTTAACTGGACAACAACAAGAACTAACTAACCAACCCCCTCTATGGAGGCAGGAGGTGTCAGGAGCATTAATAGTGTCAGGAGGTGTCAGGAGCATTAATGAGACACGAGTGACGGCCATCAGTTCTTGCCCTTAACCTTTGGCATTAATGGAGTGTAGGTGAGCCCACGTCACCCTGTCAGAGATATTTATGCTTAGACGCCCTCAGAGGCAAATCATAGATTGGCGATCAAGCTCGGCTTCTCTGGGTGATGCTTCTTGATGGAAGGTATGCGAACTTGTCCTCGGCATGGTGAGCTTATAGGTCGCACCGGTGGGCTTCTTAGTTGACCTTGGAGGCGAGCTTGTGGCAAGGCGAGGCGAGCAACTTTGAATCGAAGCGATCTCTAGCTCGGCTAGTGTCCCATTAGGAGAATTGGTGATGTGTCTGTGTGGGCCCCCGGTGCATACGGGCCTTAAGTTCATGGGCCGGCCTTTAGGGCGTAACAATTGCCCCCGTCATTCAAGCTCGACGCGGCCAACCCAGCTTCAGTTTGGATGATGAATCGCATTCCCTTTGGACAAAGGCGGGTCAGTTGCATTTAATGAACTCTGACTGGCGAATCTCAGAAATGATGATGGCCATTCGGCGACAGTGCGAGTTCGAGGCGCCCATCTGCTGGATAGATGACGCATGGCTGAGGTGATGGGAGGAGAATTCTAGGTACCATCATAAACCCGATCGGATCTCGCCATATTGCCTATGGCAGACGGTGGTGATCGCCCACCTCTCCTTATAAATAGATTCGAATAGGGAGCATGAGAGACGTTTGCTAGAGCTTTCGAAACTTCATATTTTTCCCCTTGCATCGTCGAGAGCAGCTACCGTCGACCACCGTTGTTTACCAGAGATTCTTCCATTCGTTCTTCTCTAGGTACTCTCTCGATCCCAGCGATGCCTTCATCAGCTTCTTCTGCAGCTTCTTCTTCTTCAAATGTCCACATCGAACAGCACTTCGGGGAGGTTGGCAGGGGTGACGCCACCGAGTCGAAACCGGTGGTGTTGGAGATGTCGTCGAAGTCTAGGCCGGAGGGAGACACGGCAGTTGAACAGGCCGTCGCTTCATCACCGAAGATGATGAGGGACCCCAATAAAGGAAAGGTGCCCAAGTCGACCGCCAAGGCCACCCCAACCGCCATAGTCACAGGCAGCGGTGGAACAACGGCTGAGGTCCTTGCGGGAATTCGGGCCCAAGCATCTCAGCTGCTTACCTCAGAGATCCCAAAGATCTGTGCCAAGTACATTCGGTCCCCCTACACAGTCTGCATCCATGAGCTCAACGAGCAGGTTTGCTCCCCACAGGACAACAAGGTTGGTGTGTACTACCCGACCTTCGTCCTGGGGCTCCTCTTCCCACTCCACCCCTACCTTCTTCTGATCCTTCACTTTCTCGAGCTCCCCCTGTTCCAATTGACACCGAACTCCATCAGCGTGATGGCCGGCTTCCTCGTGCTCTGCTCCACCCACAGAGTAAGCCTGACGCTACCGCTCTTCCAGTATTTCTTTAAGGCGAAGAAGATGGACGACTTCTACAACGTCAGTGCAAAGAGGGGCAGGATGCTCATCCTCGAGCTGCTGGGCAAGGTCAGGGATTGGAAGGAGAAATTTGTGTTTGTCTCGACCCCGACGGATCTGGCTTTGCGGTTGAACTGGGGGACGCTAAACCCCGCAGTGAATGCTGATGTTGCCCTAGAGGGGAGCAACTTGGAGAGCGCTAGGATCCTGGAGGCGATCCCAAGGGAGAACAGGGTCTTCAAAGACCTTGTTGCAGACCAGATGGTCACCCAGCACATCTGGTTCGAAGGTACTCCGTGTGTTGTAAACAACATCTGAAGAGCTCACCCTGATCTGTTTTCTTTTTGAAGGAGCGGCCATGAGCATGTCTATGGACGAAGTGATGAGGAAGGCAAGGGAGGCGTCAACAAGGCCACCGCTGAGTAAGGGTAGGGGTCAGAAGTGGAGTTTGGAGGCGTACACAACCACCTGTGCTGAGAAAGGAGAACGGGTGAAGATGACAAGGAAGGAGGCTGAGGCCACCGCTCCTCCATCACACTCGAGCGGGGTGGCCGCTGGCGAAGTAGTCGACCTCGATCCGGAGGAGCCCGCGGTCAGCCCAGTGACTGCAGAGTGCCAGGGTCCGCCAATCGCGCCACTGCCGCTGTTTCCCCTAGTTTGGCCCCTCCACCGAAACCTCCGACGGCATCAACAACCACCAGCCGTCCTGTAGTGGCGACCTGGCCCTACGGATGCCCGTCGTACAGGCTGAGAAATCTGGGCCATCCGAGCTGTGAGGCCACCTCGCCACCTCAAATCGACAAAGGAGGTCGGTTCTTGCCATCCCACCGGAGACAATGGTCGTGCCGTGCTACTCGGTAGGGGCCCAGAAATCAGTCTTCGACGAGGCTGGTGTGACAACCTGCCTGGCAGAGAATAGCCTAGTGTCGAGGGACCGAGAGGCTCTGCAGGAGGTTGGTGCCAAGCTCCTTTGCGACAACCGCATGGCACAATATGCAGGTATGTCGTCGTTCCCCAGGATGCCGAACCCCTTCTCCTTCCAGCATGATTATGACTTGGTCTTCTTTGTAGGCAGTCGTCGCTTTTGTGTCCTTCCAGCGACATTCATCGAAGGTGAACCAACTCGAGGTGACGCTTGGGAGAAAGGTGGTCGCCCTCAAGGGCACCGAGGCGTGGATGAAGGACACCACGGAGAGGCTGGCGAAGGTCCAAGGGGATATCAAACCCAGAAGGATGTGACCGCCAGGCTGGAGAAGGCCACCGGGGAGCTGCAGGAGAGGACCCGCGATGAGGAGGTCTGAAGTGTTGTCGTCGATAAGCAGCTGGCCTCGAAGACAGAGGCAACTGGGGCAAATATTGCCGAGCTGGAGTGGCGGAATGGTGAACTGGTGAAGATCGACCTAGACCGAGCCAGGGTCCAGGCCATCCTTCAGTAACAAAAAAATGAGCTCGTCCCCGCACTAACAACCATGAGTGCGGAGGGCTTCGACGATGGTCTAGAGGCCGGCTTCGAGAGGGTGAAGGTGAGGTTGGAGAAACTCTACCCTAGGGAGATCGACTTCGTCCGGCTGTCAGCAGCGTCTGACGACGAGGCGGAAGCTTCAACATCTTCAGAGGCCGAGGTGGCAGGGACTCCAGGCAACGTCGACCAAGAAGGCAAGCAGGCAGATGCGCGGGCCCCGAAGGGCGTTGGTCAAGGGAGTGGTGGCGATCTAAGGTGCCATAGACTAGGGCGATTTTTTATGGCCGGCCTTAGGGCCGAGCCTGGAGTCTTGTTGTTTTTGGTTCCAACTCTGAGATGTACAAAGTTAATATATAAATAAAATTTGAAAATTTTCCTTATTGTTACTCTTTGTTTGTTCAATCTGTCTGTTGTATGAACTGTGCTAGTGTATGTGTATGCCCCCAATATTCTGCCATTGATGAGCACAAGGCTGAGGAGAGGGAGAATGTTGGGGAGTTGCATGTCCGCTCCGAATTTGAAGGCTGGCTTCCAGGGAGGGGGCAAGAGGGAGGAGCCAAACCCATGGCCTCCGTTGGTGGTGTACCACCCCAGAGTTGGGGGAGGGGAGGGTGCGAGCCGTCGCTCGTTCCTTGTCCCACCCGCAACACTATCGATGGCGATGCTGTTAGGCATGCCCCAGAGTTGGGGGAGGGGACGGTGCGAGCCGTAGCTTGTTCTTTAACCCACCAGTGATCCTATTGAGGGCAAAGCTCGTCAGCCTACCCCGGAGTCAAGGGAGAAGAGGGTGCAAGCCGTCGCTTATTCATTGTCCCACCCAGCGACACTATCGAGGGCAAAGCTGTTAGGCTTGCCCCCGAGTTGAGGGGAAAGGGTGCGAGCCGTAGCTCGTTCCTTAACCCACCGGCGATCCTATTGAGGGCGAAGCTCGTCAGCCTGCTCCGGAGTTGAGGGAGGAGAGGGTGCAAGTTGTCGCTTGTTCCTTGTCCCAACCGGTGACACTATCGAGGGAAAAGCCATTAGGCTTGCCCAGAAGTTGATGGAGGGGAGGGTACGAGCTGTAGATCGTTCCTTAACCCACTGGCGATCCTATCGAGGGCGAAGCTTGTCAGCCTCTCTCGGATCATTGCTGGCGATGAGGTAGCTTTCTACCAATGATTAAGCCGACCTTGACCTGTGATTTCTCGCACACAAAAGTAAACTCAAAGAGTGTGTAAGTCGAAACATATGGATATAGGTCGGAGAGAGAATAAAACCTGGGGCGGAGAGTGGAACCGATCTCGACTAGTAATTTCTTGCACACGAGAAAACTCGAAGAGTGTGTAAGTTGAAACCTGTCGACATAGGGCAGGAATAGAATAAAACCTGGTTGGGTGGGGGCGCGGTCCAGAAACTTTCCCCGGACCCATGGGCGACCTGTTGGGGGAGGATGACATTCACTGACAGCCTTTGCCTTAGGACACCCTTCCGGGGCACAGTTCCGAAACATGCCTTGGGTCTCTAACAGGGAGGGGTCGAGTTACGTAGGCTTTTCCAAACCCCTGGTGACCTCTCAGGGGCACAGCTCGGAAGCCTGCCCCAGATCTTTGCTGCGAGGTAGCTCGCTCCCTTCTTCGGTTTAGGTAGCGAGGCACGACCTGCTTTGGGTAGTCAGGCCACGACCTACCCGGAGGGCTTCCTGAGGGCGAGTGTCAGGCCAGAGCCCTTCTTGCACCCCTGGGGGGTCCTATGTGAAGGGATTTCTAGGACCCTTAGGGCACAAAAACTCTATTCCCATCATAAGTCGGACGGAACATAGACATCAAACGTGTAGCGGAAAAATTATGTTAATCTAATTAACATGCAACCCTAAGGAACCAGACCATCTTAGCCAGGATCTCTACCAACTCGGGATGGATCTGACCACCCCAAGAGGGATCTAACTACTGCGAATAATTATAACGAAAGCTTATAAAACACATACCCAGAATCTCAACCCTGGGCGGGCAAGATGTTCCGCACCGTCTTCCGAGCTGCTCCCTGTCCCACGCCGAGCCACTTCTCAAACCGCTCCTCGAACCGCTCCGCATCCCGAGGCGAGCAATCCTCGTGTCACCAAGCCAACCACATGCCGAAGAAAGTTTCACACGAGTGAAAGCCTTCGCCAAGATTTCGGATCCAAATCCGAACTCCTTCGTGTTTTGCTAGAGCCCTCAGGAGTAATGCAGAAATATATGGAGATAAAGAATATTAATTTCAGCCTAGATCCGAGCGTGCTCCAACATTTACGGGAGAAGCTCAGATCTGGAGCTTGGGACGAGTTTGGAGGAAGGGGGAGGCCTCTATTTATATAGGCGGCAGACTCTCCCCTTTTCCGCACAACCGATGTGGGACTATTAAATTAGAGTTAATTAAATCAAGTTAGTTTGCCTTTCACAAAGTGTAAACTTCCGTGAATTTTAGCTCCCTCACCGTTTACCTTCATGATTGATACAACCTATCAATTCGAAGGGTGTTCAACGGTGAACGCATAGGAAAAAACTGTGAGTCAATCGGAGTTCGTTTGACCCTTCAATTGATCGCCCAAAGTTCAGCCCAAGGCTTGGTTTTCGCTAAAGCAGAGCCGTCAAAAACTGCTCAACCCCTAGGGTTCGGCAAATCAGCTCCGTGAGACCTACCTGACCAGCTGGGCGAGCCCAGACCAGGCCAGAACCTGGTCTGGGTGCACCCAGTCTGGCGCACCCAACCAGGGCGCCTGGCCCAGGCCTGGCCCAGGCGCCCAGGGCACCTGGGCCTGCGGCCAGTCGCCTAGACGCCTGGGTGCCCGGGCCTGGGCCTAGGCCAGGCGCACAGGCCTATGCGGGCCGGGTGCCCTGGGCTGCCTGGTCTGGACAGGCGCCCAGGCCAGACCCAGTCTGGCCTAGGTCAGCCTGATCTGACCCGATCTGGTCCAACGGGCTATTTTGTGCATAACTAGAGCATTTGGCGTCCGATTTGGACGCCGTTTGAACCTGGGCATAGACCGGGACATTCCCGTCTTATCCGTGAACTATTCCTTGCGTTTATTTTATTAAATATGGTTTTAAACTATTTAAAACACATTTAATCTCTTTTTGCATCATATGCAAATTAGTCCCCTATCTTAGCTTAAATTTTCATTTGCATCAAATACAAATGATCTGAGGGCATATCCCTCTACATCTCCCACTTGCACTTAGGATCATTTATCCCAAATGCAGGAGATTATTGCAAACATCTTTTGCAATATTTTATCCCTTGCATCAAATGCATATTCTCCCTAATGTTTCTACCTATTACTAGACGAAGGTCGCACTCTATGTGAGACCCTACAGCCTGACCCTTACAACAGGTTGGGCTCGAAGCCCTATACGGTAGTGACCACGAGCAGTGGTTGCCATCCCTGCTTCAGAATCATCATTATATGGTTGACTCATCGACATGAGTATTGTCAGGACCACCCTGACTATTTCCGTGATGAATTCCGCTGTTATAGTCTCTTCGTCTTAACTATGTCGTGTAGATCAAGTCTAGGGTACGGTCAAACTGTCAACCCCAATAACTTGACTCCGGTTAGTTTCTATCGATCTTTAGTCAACTAATGTTGGACTTCTTCCAACATACTCTGATCAGAGATTTTACTAAAGACCGAACTAACTCTACAACACTAACTCATATTGACCAGGAGAGACGAATCCTCTCTTGGTCATTACTCTTCTCGTACGCTTCAAGTGACACCCAATCAAAGACCTTTCGACAGGCCTAGCCTCGAAGCTAGGTCAGTGATCTAAGTGGCATCGTTCACGCACAGGTTCGTAAAATGACCTCAAGTCAAAAGACCAACTTACATATCATCACTAAGAGTTATCATTGACAGATTGGTCAATATAACCATATGATAACTCTTACGGATCGTTCAGTGAACTCATTCTCTAATGAGCACCTATGTCTCGTCTTCGACTTCGCCAAGTCAAACGATCATGAGATCATCGCCACCGCTAAACAGGGAAGACTAAGACACAATGGTCTATCCGATGTTTCGATATCCTTGTCTCGAAACATCTACGACCACGAACCCTTTTAGACTTATGCTACAGACGGTCAAACATTTCTCTATGATCGAGATACTCATCTCTATACCTGTTTGACCTTGCATAAAGTCTCAGGACTTTACCTAAGTTAATATCTAATGTTAACTACATTATAAAATAACTTAGATAAATTATTACCAAACAGCTTACTGTTATTTAGAACAAGATGTTGTTGGATCTGGATCGTAGCCTAGAGGGGGGTGAATAGGCTAATAAAAATTCTCGTGCAACCCACGAGAAATCACATGCAGTTATAGGCACAAGCAAGGTAAATAAAAACAATCACAGAGTACGCACAGATATACCCTGGTTCGGTCGTCCCCACGACCTACTCCAGCCCCGAAAGCAACTACTAGATAGATATGTAATCAAGTATAGCTACAATGAGTCAAGATCCCAAATCTACTCTCACCTAGCTCGTACGCACACCACGTGCTCTACATTCTCAATGTCACGTCCCGCTTCCCAAAAACGTGGAGGCGAAGCGTGAGAAGGTCTGCTCAGACTTGAAGCTACAAAGCTGCAAGTCCGATAAGCGTCAATTACACGATAATAGCATGTCCTTGCAATTGCATTACGAAACAAAGATAATAAAAGAAAATGTGACAAAAGATAAATATCAGAATATCCATAATAATAAATTCCAACATCGCAGAAAAGCCACCAGGCTAAAAGAAAAGAGTCTAAAAGAGGCCCCAGCATGGCCAACAAAAGTACAAAGTACGAAAACAAAGTAAAGGTGCAAGCACCGATAACTAACAGCAACCTAAGGCAAAAACAACTCAACAGTCACTAAGACTGGTCTCCGGTGTCCTCGAACTCCTCGACGAACGTAGGCTCAGGCTCAGCGTCAGCAAACACCTCGTCCTCAACAACTATCTCTGGCTCAGGGTCTAACATGTGACACCCAAAAGAGCAAGGGGCACATGTCAGCACGTCTACAAGAGACTTGTGCAAGGAAACTGAAAGTACAAGTAAAAGCAACTTAGCAGTTCTAGCATGATGCAATGACATGGCAGTTAAAGAATGAGTGCAAAAAGTAAAGTAAAGCAAGTTCAAGAGGACAACTAGCATGGCATGGCAAGGGTAGTAAACTACTAACAATCACAAGTCACGTTTTCAAGTCGTGCACAGAGTTCACGCCTTACAGCTGAAGAGGCTGTACGGGCACACTTCTACGCTGAGTGGTCGCTCAACCCTACCCCTCCACGTGTATCGAGCCAGGGCCTTACCCCTGAACGGGAATGCTCGCTTCTGGATCACGAGCCAGGAAGTGTATTTCATGACGGCATAGGGGTGCACCTAGCCCGGGACAAGCAAGTACAAGTATGTAGCGTGTGCTACGAATGCGACATTCAATGCATGGATGACATGACATGGCAAGTAGTATAGCGTACATGTAAGGAAAGTAAACATGACAGTTTAGTATGCATGATCAACAAGTTTAAAGAGTTGGATCTAGCTTCGTTGTCAAGCTAGATCAATTTAGGTGACGGATCTAGTTTCGTTGTCAAACTAGATCAAGTAGGCGTCTAGCCAGCTATCATTTCACTGACTAGTCTCTTTTACGCTAAAAACAAGGGAGTGGCCTAAAAACATGGCCCTACACAAGAGTTGGCAAGTTTCACTTGCCTGCAAGTATCACGTCTGAGCAACACCGTCCAACGAGTCCAAAATCACAATAATCCTACGTGCACAAGTCCACCGGCCTACATCCGTTTTATTAATCTTGATTAGTGAATTCTAAAACATTTAAAAATACTTTAAAAATACTGATTTTAGTCTTGATTAGCATGCATTTGGTTGGGGGGTCCTAGGGGTGCAAAGCGTTACCTCAACACGACGCGAAAGCTACACTGGCGTCGGGTAGCGACGCCAGGGGTTGGAATAAAAGATAGCGCTCCAAGTCCAGATTCCAATTAGATTCCTTGCTGGAAATTTCAGAGCAACAACAGGAGCAATGAATCCAGATTCCAAAGCTAGCACGTGCGACGACGGCCTACGACGTGTCGCAACGTCGTACGCGGCGAATCCTCGAAGAGAAAGCACATAGGTGGGGCCCACAGTAGTCCTAGGGACCAATAGGGGACCCACAATACCTCTGGAGAACTTGGGGGGCCCATTGTGGCAAGTGGTGCGACGGGTGCGGGGTTGCGACGTTTGGCTCTCGGTCAGACAGCCTCGGTACGGGGGTTTTGCTCGGTCAGACACAGGGGGACGGCTTGCACAGCGCAGCGGGTCGGTGCGGCCTTGGTTCTCTCGGTCAGAGCGGGGAGGGCCGTCGGTCGGGCGCCTTGGATGCGGGGTTGCAACGTTGCAACGTTGCAACGTTGCGGCTTCGGTCGGTGCGGGCGATCCGCTCGGTCAGACACGGGCGGAGGCGGGGCGACAGAGCGGGGCGCTGTGCGGTGCGGGGATGTGGGCGTGAGCGGGCCAAGCTCTCGGTCAGACCGAGAACTCCTCTCGGTCGGAGCGGGCGAACGGAGCAGGCGGCTGTGCAGCGATGCGGAGCGGGCTTGGTGCGGGGCGGGGCTTCGGTCAGAGCGGGGGAACGGGCTAGTTTTCCTCGGTCGTGCGGGGGTTGGCTGTCGCAACGTTGCGACGATTCGTCGCAACGTCAAATTTGAGTTTTGGAAGCGGCTAGGGTTATTTTCTTGCGAAAATAGGTCTTCCTAAAGGGTGTTTATATAGTGTAGATGGGTTGACTTGGTCTAGGGCTAAATCTAATAAGATTAGAAGTTCAAAAATATTTAAAATTCGTATCTCACCCTCTCCAACTCGCACAAGGATTTGATGCGGTCCAAATGAGCTGAGATTTGGCTCAAAAATTATTTAAGACGTTTAAAACTCAAATAAATTTTATTTGGCCGAAAATAATTTAAAACTTAATTATTAAAAAAATATTTTAAACCTTGCTAAAAATATAAAAGTGGTCAAATAAACTCCAAAAATAATAAAATAAATATCAGGGTGATCGTGATGATGAAAGTGAGCTAACTAAGAAGACGGATCTCAATTTCAACTTCGGACGACGAAACTAAAAATAGAAACGTCTCCTGTCGAAAGTGAATCGTAACGTCTCATCGAATAAGATTAAATTGTGGGAAAACGACTCGAGAACGTCGTTCCAAATTAGTGCCACTATTTGATACTCTCAGAGATGTTCACAACGGCATATCACAACAAAGTGTTCACAAACAAACAAAGTCTAAAATAAACACGTGCACAGCCAAAAGCACGTGCACGAACAAGTACAACGAAAAGTGGTCGTTACAATCAATCTAGTCAGATGCTCTCCCTCCGTGACGACTCTCAAAGTCGTCAGGTCCCCCAAAAAGGAACACATATAATGGTAAAGTTTCCACTACGAAGATCTAACACAATACTACACAATATAATAAACAAGGGAGTTTAGAATGCTCAGATTGTGTAGCGATGTCGTCTTCGTCAATCAGCACGGACCAGATGTCGTCTGGCAAGTGGTAGTAGTCTCTCGCTCGCTTCTCAACTCAAGTTGCGTTGATTTCCCCCTTAGTAGATGCTCTCGACCCCTTTGTTGATGCTTACGGATTTGCACTCTGTCACTTTAGTTTTGATGGCATCCTTCTTTTATTTTTGATGCACAGATCTCTGATTGTCCCAAAAAAGAATTTGATGTTGTGCCTCTCTCAGAAATTTGTGCGTGCTACTCAAAGAAGTGTGTGCATCAAAAAGCTTGCGGCTTGCTGTTGAGAACAAAAGCTTGCGGCTAGAATTAATGCGCCTGATGTATTCTTGAGGAAGACAATGTGCCGCTTCCCTTTTTCTTTTATTTCTTAATGTCACCTGCAATCAAAAGCACAAGTATTAAACAGACCACATAAAAACGGCAGGCCATGGGAATCAAAGGATTTTAACTGCGGCTCTCCCCTTTCATATGTATGTTATAATCTGTTGAAGATGCAAAAAGCAAAACCCCACAAAACAAATTCGCCCTGACACAAAACCTCACAAATATATAATCAAATGAAAGTGCCCTTCAAAAAAATTACATGAAGAAGAGATGAGGCAAAAAAATGAGAAGCAAAACGTGGATGTGCCCTTTGAGATTCCAAAAAAACGAAGAGAAAAAAACGTTCAGAAATTTTTGCGTGCTCTTCGAAAATCTTGATTCGTGCGCCCCTGATTTTTTTTAAAACAGCCTCAAACAAAGTGTTGCCCTTGGGGATTAAATAAATGGAGAGTGCGGCTGCGTTAGGTCAAGAAAAAAAATCATGCGGCGCCTCCTGCTCAATTCGTATGAAGAGAACCTGTGCTTGGGGGTTTTCAAAATGATGGGTATTTTTTTTCGGCCCTCTGAGATTTTTGTGTGATAAAAATATATGTGGCCAGGGCTCTTGGACCTTTTTTGTGCGGCCTCTCTAAGAGAATTAATTGGGCACTTAAGATTAAGATGCCAGCCTTGTTATTTTTTTTAAATGCACAATTCTTAATCCTTTCTTCATAACAGACTTGAGTGCTCCACTAATTTTGTTTTGCATGGCCTTGTGGCTTGATTTTTTTCAGGTGTGCTTGGAAATTGCATGGAGATTCATATCACTAAACCAAGAGGTATTAATGATTTCGGCCAAGTCCTATTTTTTCCAAAGGAATAATTCGGCAGCCCCTTTTTTTAATGGTTGGCCCAACCTATTCTCTAACCAATGCGCTAACCAATGGGCAGTTAATGAGATGATGAAGCACAAGTTCAAAGGAACACAAACTCTTGGACTATTGAATTCCACTTGATCAATATATACCTGAAATCACTTAACAAACACGTCAGAACATTCACATACGTTTGTTATCATCAAACACGAAGTTCACAGATCGTTGCTACCAACAATCTCCCCCTTTTGATGATGACAAACTAAGTAGAAGATTTGAGCATTAGAATTCCAAATAGTGTGTGTGTGAAAGTGTGACGATAGAGGGTGACATGCAATGATATATAATGATGTGCAAACATGATGTGTACAGTTAACACTATGCATGATCCCCCTATTTTTGTGCTCCCCCTTAATTCAGTATTCAGATTCTCACGAGCATTAACATCAAATCTTTCCCAAATTTTTCTCCCCCTTTGTTATCATCAAAAGTCGAAACACGAAGTCAAAATCATATAACATGCAAAAAGAGAGTATTATTAACCATTACCAACAATTGCATGCAAACTTATCATAGAATAATCAAGTCAAAACCCAATGAAATTAAACAACGAAGACTTCAACACCAACGTGTACGTGCGATGATTAAAATTGAAGCACAAAGGGAGAATCATTTAAAAAAGTCAACCAAAACCAATCCTCATTTTCCAAATAACATTCTATCACCTAGGATTGATTTTTCCCACCTCATTAAAAATGAGTTCAAGGTACAACACCCCAAAACATAGCCTATAAGGACTCTTAGATGTGGGGGTGGCATTGCTTGACGAGTAAATACACCAACGCTAAAGTTTACCCATAAAGCTTATGTTGGATACTCGTGGGTAATACCGTTGCCAAGGATTGTATCCATTTTTCATACGGAGCAATTAACCTTCTTTTTCATTTTTATACTTGTAGTATCATCATTTTTTTAAATGCTCAATTTTTATCTATTGCAAGGCATATCATATTCCTTAGGTTTTGAGTTAAGTTTTCCTCCTACATTCACTTTCCATACTTCATAAACGATATCTCCAAATGTGCAACAATAGTAATACATGTGGAAGTGAAATAGGTGGTGTAGAATTCAAGTTATTTTCATTCATTGAATATACCATGAATATTTAGAAAGATGAACATGCGCATGTGGCAAAAGCAATAATACACCAATTTCTACAGAGATATGAAAGTCATTCGTGCATGCTTCAATAATGAAACAAAAAGAAAATATACACATTTAAGCACCATTTTTTTTCAGTTTTTCATTTTTTTAATGCATGAAGTACTAAAGCAAACATGAGATGCAATCACACAAACAAAAAAATCATGCACACATAGCAATGCAACTACTAGCACACAAGAGAAAAAAAAGTTCAAGCACACAAAAAAAATGCGAACAAAAAAATTGCTATGAAGGTATGCATTAAGTTTAAAGAATGAGATATACCTTCGCGTCGCTATTTGACTAAGGAGCTAAAATATTGAGACTCTCAATTTATCGCTCCTCGCCAAAGTTCCGTCTCACCTACAAAAGAGGTGTTATGTGTGACCTTGGAATCTAACAAGGTCCACTAGTGTTAGTCAATAAAGATTTAGGAACCCATATTTGTTTGAATTTAATATTAGAGTTCCTATATTTGCAATTATACGATGTGTGACCAACACTATCACAGGTAAAGCACTTTGCATGCACATTTTTAGCAATGGAAGGCACATTATGAAATTTTTTATACGTAGTCTTTTCAACATTTTTAGCACTAAATCCTAGTCCTCGTCTATTATTGCCATAAAGTTGATTTCCAAGAATAATGTCCAAAAACCGACTCCCTCGGCCCCACCGGGAAGCGGAGGCGAAGAAGCCCCTCGCCTGACTGAGGTGAATCAACGGGAACCGAGTGGAACACGCCTAGGTACTGCTCATAAACCTCAGGGAGAGGGCTCTGCTGCCGAGACGAGGGCCCGGCCCATGGCCAAGCGGCCTCAACTGAGGAGGACAACACCCGACCCTCAGACGATGGGACGTCAACCCCCTCGACTTGAGCACGGGCTTTCTTCGAGGTGCTCGGCAAGGGGGAGGACGGAACTTGCCCCCTCGCTCTCTTGGAACCGGCGCCGGAAGGCCCGGCCCGCTATTTCTTTCGGACCTCCAGTACGTGATCCCTCCTTCGCGGAGCAAGATCCGGGACCGTGACTTGGGGAGGGGTCGCAGAGGAACCGGGGGCAAACCCACCTGTACAGAGGGGCAGAAGAAAAGGTCAGAATTGGCCGGAGTAGCCCCAGGCATCAGCTCGCCCGAGCGACGGACATCAGCAGAACTCACCAATAGGCCACGTGGTCTTTCGCAAGTTAAGATCGTCAAAGAGAACGTCGATTCTCCGATCCCTCGAGGGGACCGCCAAGAGGATCTTCACCGCCTCAAGCTCAGCGTCGGTTGGGTCTCCCAGCTCAAGAACCAGCGTGCCGGCGGCGCTCTAATGGGTCGGGAAATCTACGTCCGATGGGAAGACGACGAAGACGTATTCCCCTTTCCAGAGCTTCAAGGAGATCGGCAACCCCAACACCAGGCTCATCTTTGGCCGAGCGCTGATATAAATCCAGGCCCCCGACTGATGATGGCTCAGACTGTAGAATTGGGCGAAGAGTCGGAGGGAGGGAACCACCCCCTTCAGTACGCCAAGAACGACAAACCCAACGATGAGCCCAATGGCGTTGGGACAGAATTGGCATAAGGCCACTCTATGAGCTTGCAGAAACTCGGTGATGAAGGGGTGGAGAGGAAACCGAAGCCCAAACCGAAAACACTTTTCATATACCCCGACCTCCCGTGGTCTGGGAAAGCAGATCCGCTCGTCGAGTTCAGGGGCCCGGGCAGAGTATGGGGGAAGAAGGTAGCGGGTGCGCATATCCCCGATGGAGGTGGCACAGATGGACGAGGGCCACCCAAGAACCTCGGAGGGCACCCCTGAAAGCACGCCCCCGTGACGGCGAACCGCCGAGACTGACCCGCAAGCCGGGTTGGGATCAACGACGTCCTACGGGCGACCCGAACCAGCGGCGGAGGAGGACGACATGAGGTGGAGCTCGAACAGGATTCAACTCGACGAAAATAGAGAGGAAAGAATGGGGGGAGGGCGATTGGAAAAGACAGACCCTCGCCCGATGGGTGGCAGCTCTCCTTTTATACATCGTTTCCCCCCAAGACGACCCCTCGCAGGGCGGAGATGAACGCACGAGGGCACGTAGCAGCATCTGGAAGCCGACGACGCTTCGAAATCTGCACTTAGAGGGATTTGAACGGGCCGCCTCATGATGGCCTCCATTTAATGGACCGGCCTCGACTGGAACGCCTGTCAAAATCAACAAAAGTCACATCGGTCCGAACCGAACCGGCTAAACCCGAACGGCTCGGACGATGGGGGCAATTGATACGACTATTTTGGAGAAGCCCAAGAAACAGAGACCCAAGACCCAGCCATGAACAAAAGGCCCACTAGCGAGATTGGACCCCGCCAAACGAGGCCCACAAATAAAGTCCTACGCCGGGCCCGACTAGCCCGAGGGATGCACGATCAGCTCGCGCTCCCCCGGGACAGCCGTTCCTCTGAATCCGCGGCTCCTTAATGACCATTAAGGGGTTCATTGATTAACCCCCTACGACGCACGCTGGCGCTTGGAAGGAGGCGGATCGCGGGGGCATAAGTGGGGGTGGACGAGTGACGTGCATCAGGGGCAATCGTGGCACAAACCCTATAAGAGGGTGGCAGGAGCAACCGGAAAAGGGATCGAACCCCAGGTATTCAGATCTGAGGTATTCCATCAACGACTTTGGTTTCCGCCATTTTCTTTCCCTCCCCCTACTCGTGCCGAGGGTCAGCGTATCGATCTCCTCTCGAGTCATACCTACCCCGCCGAGTACTCTTCAGACCTTGATCTGACAGGCATCGGAGGGGATACGGCCGGAACCAAGGTCCGGCCCCCCTGACGAGTTTCTCGTTTATCCAGTGGTGAGAAAACACCCGTAAACATAACTGAATTAGATTCGAGTACATACTGGTTTTTACCAAATGTAACAGTAAGTTATAGCAGTAATAGTCCATATTTTGCTAAAACAAAACAAGTACACCTACCACCAGTGTTCAATCTACAACCGTGACGTCTGCACCCACAGCATGGAGCTGAGAGAGGTCAGACCATACACTTTCACTGCTATCATTCTAAGGCAACAGAAGAATGTTGATGAGCGTACAAATCTTTTTGAATTTTTTTTAAAGTATTTCACTGAAAGAAGCTTCAGAACAATTTCAAAGCACCCTAACCGAGTTTCTTTGAGAAAGATCCTGTCGTAAGGCAGTACTACATCCTTTTGGCAGACTGGAAGCTACATCATCTTCGCTTTCTTTGACATATTACATGTTGCCAGGTTCGTTCAATGTCTTCATGTCTGTCGTCGTAGGGAAAATGCTTGATACCGACGGCCAACAAATTTTCTTATGAGGTGCCGCATTACTTTCCCAAAATCAACATTGGGAACTTCTTCCACCGCTATTTCTCTCAGGCGCTTGTGAAACAAAAATATTTCTATCAGGTGCTGCATCCTTCTAAATATTGGAGATCCTACCTGCCTATTTTCGATGCTTAAACAACTGTTTGTCAAATGCTTGCTTCGAATCTGACTTGTATTATGTTCGGCGACAATGGAAGTCTTTCGTTTGTTGCGCGCTCAATGAGCACCCCCTTGCTCATGATGAGCGAGAGTTCAAAATAGGACAGTAATATGCCTAAAAACATACGTTTTCTACTGACTAAAACAGAAGATCATCTCCAGGTGATACAACCTCATTTGAATGACACTAGCAAAGACCGATAACTATGATAAAACATATAGTGACATGCATGTGCAGTGGAAGCAGTAGGCAGCTTCAACTCTGCAGAGTTGTGATCTAGAAGTATTTGCAAAGCAAATTGATGCAGCAAAAGGTAAAAAACATTTAAAAATAAAATAAAAATCCAACTTTTATAAAAAAGATATGTATTTCAAGTATAAAGTCTTTCTTATTGTACATCACATTAACACTTCAAATTTCCAACGCGGCCCTGTTTCAATGATGCAATGCAACACGTATCTGCCAAAGCAGAAGTCACAGAACAAACGTGCTCCAAGTTTCCTTCTAAACTAAAGAGACGAGCAAAATAGGGTCTGGACTCTGAAACTAGCAGAATTTTTGGAAAAAATGCATATTTTATCATCCTTAAGTAAATAGTACGCCATAGAAAATAGCTATAGTAGTAAACGTCCAAAGATCATGAGAAACAGCAAGCACGTTAAATATTATGTGAAACGGTGTCATGATCTCATTACACTGGAATTAAAAGTTGAAGTTCACCTGAAACTTTACAAATGACATGAATCCGTTGTAAGCTGCAGCTCTACATGGTCAAATGTAAGTGACAGTAACCTACGGCAGAAGTGAAGAAAAGCCGTAAACTGAAAAAAAAATAAAAAAGAACCAAATTTCACAATCGCATCAGACTAAAATCTGCAGCTCTGCTTGGCCAGTCGCTCTGAGCTTTCACAGCTTTACAAAAGAATACACAAAACCCCGAAGGCTCAAGCTTTCAGCTTCAGTATTAATGGAGGAAACAGAGTATCACATCTGTTGTACAATAATCTTCACAAGTGGATGCAATATATGACCCATGACCCATCAGCCAGCAGCATAATGAGAGAACCTACTTGGGTTCAACCCAACCTCAAACCGAGCGAAACGCTTCCATCGATGCAACTTCAACCTGAGGGCAGGCAACTTTCTGGCCACAGCCTTCCAAATCATCTGAACAGCGTCATCCTTCTCTGACGGGTAGTGGAACTCAAAGTAGCCTTCTATTTCTTTTAGCCGCTCCCACATCTCAGTCCACTGCTCACGGCTAATTCCTCGAATCAAGTTTATCAGAAAGTCCTTCTTGATTGCATCACTGGTGCGAACAAACACAGAAAACTTGGAGTAATCGAGAATATCCTCATAAGGAAGCTCAATCTCATCGCTGATAATGACTGGCACGCAGTGGCTTGCTATAGCATCAAACAAGCGGTTGGACGATGGGGTGTCACCCGCAATGTTCAAGCAGAACTTTGAGGAGTGCATGCCTTGAGTAGCTTCGCTGACCCCATTCTGACGCACAGTTCCAAATGCGAAATGGACATTCTTCTCATTTTTGAGGAGATAATATAGCTCTTGCCTAATATACCCACCCTGCGGAAAATGAAAGACATTCATTGATATAACAACATTTATTGCACTAATATTTTGTTATGTACAGGATTTTTTTCTAAAATTAATGCAATTACAGGATTAATTATCATATTCGAATCAAGATATGAGAAGGGGCAAACAAAGGTACATATGTTAAATTGAGGCATGCAAAACCGTAAATGTCAAATGAAGCAACCTTGGAAGGTAAACATGGCATAATTCTTATCACTTAGTTTAAACCATGTAGACATGATAAAATGCCCGATGAAATCCCATAAATTGAATATTCCCATATATGTCGAATTGGATTCAATATTCTCTTGTCCTTTTTTTCTCCAAGTAAAAGAAAACATTTCCAGTCAAGCGTCCTCTTTGTGATGAATTGACCGATAGAGATTCTGAGAAACATGAGTGACATGAACAATGAAACTGTAATTGTGAGGCTCGCAACCATAAGGATGAAGTCAATATCACGAATTTGATGAGAACGCATCCTAATGGAAGATCTGTAATTTTAGCCCATCAGGGCGTTTACATAATTTTCGGATTTCTAGTGGGTTTTTAGCAATTTTCAGTTTAACGGTCTTTTCGTAATTTCTTATTTTCAATTTATTATTTATATGGGGCTTAGGAAGATTAAGGATTCTCACGTTAGATTTGGTGAAGAAACTTCGTAGAGCTTGAGAATTCTCTTTTTTGGGAGAGAGAGTGGCCGTCCTCTAAAATTTACGGCTTGGGAGAGAGTTCCCATCGAAAGAACTCATCGTTGTCCTTTGTATCTCGTTATTTTTAGTTTTTTCAATAAAAATCTGTCCTTTTCCCCAATTCCTCTCATCAAACCCGAAAAATCTCATCTTTCTCATAAAATTCTACCTTTCCAAAAAAACCCCCTATTTTTACCCATCGAAATCTCGCGCTTCCTATCAATTTGGTATCAGAGCATAAACGATTCATTATAGCGAAAAGATCCAAGAACAAATTCGAAATTTTGGATGAAAAATATGATGGCGAGATCAAAGAATTGGAGAAATCTATGGAGGAATTTAGGGCATCAAGCGAGGAAAGGTCCAAGGCGATGGGTTTGAACATCTTTTGTGCAAACCCAAGCACATCATGGTGCCCTCCTACAAACCCTAGCGCAACGATTTACGAATTCAGAGGCGGTGAAGATCTCTAAAGTGGTCGACAACCCTAACCGAGGGCAAAAAGAGGCGGTTTTGATAAATAGAAATAAAAAAGCGGAAGAAAATGTTAAATGGTTACTCTCCGACGCTGATAAGTACTTCGTGGAAGAAGAAAACCCCATGAAGAGGAAACCCCTAACCCTAGGGGAAACCCTAGCCGTCAGATCCAGAGCAAAGGGATCATGCAACATGGAGATAGCCATATTGCAAGGGAACTACATGTGCTGCCACATGTCCTGCAAGTCACCTACAGAGCCACCAGGGCCCTACAGGCCCCGTGCAGAGCCGATATGGCTCTCGTGGGCTTCTGGCAATCTGCCAGAGACCCGTCGAGCCTTGGGAGCAGCATAAGGGGCACCACGACGTCTGGAGACCCGTCGAGACCTCGACAATGATTTTCAGTGGCTTTCAAGACCAGAGAATGACGTGAAAGAACTTCAGGGGCTCCATGGGCCTCAGTTTGCGGCAGAAAGGCGACGACGTCGAGTTTCTCTAGTTTACGAGGATTTTCAAGGTAGTTGTGACAAGGACACATGCTTTGATGAGGATGGTGACTATTATGCTTGGGATGAGGGCAACGATCCGTTGAGAGGCTATGAGCGACACATAGAGATAGGACTTGATCATTACCATCCTACTAACTATAGACAAGCAGGAGGGTGAGCTGATCAAGGGAGTGGATGACAGAATAAGAAAGCTGAAGTTGCACATATTTAAAGGGAATGATCCTCATGTATGGATCTATCAAGCAGAGGTTCTTTATGATCACTCGCATGATAGAAAGGTAGAAACTGTAGGCGATCGTAGTCGGTTTAAAGGAAAAGCACTCCCGTGGTTTCTGTGGAGAGAACAGAGACAACCTATACACACATGGGAAGAGCTGAACGTTTGATGGACATGTTTCAGGAGACACATGAAGAAAACCTACATTAACTGTTATTGGCCCTCAGGTAGGATGGATCCGTCAGGTAGTATATGAAGAAGTTTGAGACACTCTCAGGGCGAGCCAGGGGCATGTCGGAGGAGACTTTGGATTGGAGCTTCATGAAGGGACTCAAGCCAAACATACATGCAGAGCTCTGTACTTTTCAATCAAGAAGATTAGAGACGATGGACCGAGAACAGCTAGTAGAGGACGTCTTGCTGAGGAGAGAATGTCTAGAGGAACTTCGAATGGACCTGATCTTCGCAGTTAAGAGAAAGAGACAAAAGACATCAGCAGTGGTAGAGCAGTCCAGCAGCGAGAAACGCGGCGAGTCGTAGTCGGGTTAACAGATCAAGAAGATGACAAAGTCTAAGATGCAGGAAAAAAGACAAAAGGGGTTGTGTTTTAAGCGTGATGAGAAGTTTAACACCAGGCATCGTTGTGGAGTTTGCAAGCTCCATCATATGATAGTGGATGACGATAAGGAGGCAGAATAAAGGACGAGTCGATAAGAGACACACATCTTCACTAGTAGTGGCATGCCATGGTTTTCATGCACCATCTTGGGGACAAAATAGTTTTTTGGAGCGGAGTAATGTTGAGATCGCATCCTAATAGCAGAAATACAATTTTGGTCCATCAGGTATGTTTTCGTAATTTTTGGATTTCTAGGATTTTTTTAGCAATTTTCAGTTTTAGTGGTCTATTTGTAATTTCTTATTTTCAGTTTACTAAATTATATAGGACTTAAGGGATTTAGAGATTATAATGTTGGATTTAGTGAAGAAACTTCATAGAGGTTGACAAGTCCCTCTTTTTGAGAGTGCATCCGTCCTCTAGAATTGGCAGATTGGGAGAGAGTTCCTCTTGAAAGAACTCATTGTTATCACTTGTATCTCTTTATTTTCGGTTTTTCTTCAATAAAAATCCATCCCTTTCCCCAATTCTTCTCATCAAAATCCTAAAAATCCCACCTTTCTTATAAAAACCATACCTTTTCTATAAAAACCATATTTTTACACATCAAAATCTAGTGGTTCCTATCAAAATTTGAACTTGTTCCAAGTACGGCTAAAATGTAAATAATGAGTTCAAACTGATTACTCGTATAAGCTAAATGTGCATGTGAGAAGGAGAATAGTGAGGCCCACCTACTTACCTTATCATTTGGTTAGTAGTGTGTGCACAATTGCTTTTCCTTCCCACAATCTCATTTTAGCTTAAAAAAGTTGTCAGCTCGCATCTAGCATTCCTATCTAGACTTTAGTAGTTTTGTAGGGTAAGATGTGATGATCTATGATTCTGGTCAGTACTATATTCACAATGATTCATGAAGATAAGTTTTTTTATATGTATTAGGCATAGACCTAACCGGATTCTTAGGAGATAACTTTAGTAAAGGTAATTAGTAGTGCATGTAACACATGGAGATTGAGCTCTCCTGCTTGGGTCCTTAAAGTGGTACCAAGAGCATCAACCCTCACTTTATTACCCAATACCTGTAACACACGGTAATTAGTAGTGCATGTACCATGATGGCACTAATAGCATCATGCATTCCCATGGAAATCTAGCCAACCAATTCTGAAGTTCAATTCTTAAGCTTTGAGGCAGTGGTTCAAAGTTTTGGCAGACTTTGGATTTATACAATTTTAAGAAAATCAATCTATTTAAGATGGAAGCTCAGGGGAAACAGAATTCTCTACCAGAAAAAGAATAAAGATAAGGAAAATCATTCAATTGGAAAAATGTCTTTATTCCACGGAATTGATTAAGATTTCTCCACTTCCTTCTTATACAACAAATATAGTCACCCTTGACGACAACTGCAATTTATTACCCAATACCTGTTTTTGACTTAATTTCAAACTCAATAAATTAACTTGTTTGCAAACGATATCAGTAGCTATGAACTTGCATAATTTAGACTAGAAGATGAAGGGGACGGATCCATTTGGATGGGTTGGGGGATACATGAAAAACAACAGATGGAGAAAAGAAATCCAAGTGCCATTCAGATAATAAGAAATATTACAAATTCACATCATAATATGATAGGAATCACCCAAATCTACCCAAATCTGAACTTAAATTAAATAATAACAGCGAATAAAAGAGTTTTGGCTACAATATAGGGGCAACCACCCTCCCAAGTCGCCGGTAAGCGAGGACGTCCGCACTCTCCTAAGACCCCTTGAAGAACTCTCGAAGAACTCTCTCAATTTATCAAAATAAGCATGAAAACATCAATAACGGCTAGCCCTAATTTAATAGAAAACCCCCACTCTAAACTAATTACAAATATGCCATTAAAATTAATTAGAAGAAAGGGGGACGAAAATGCCCCTATTGATCGCGCGCGCAGGTGGCCCAGACAGGCCGCAGGTCCTCCTCCTCTGATAGGTGCGGATCGCATCATTACTTTCCTCCCAATGAGCCACCTTGTCCTCAAGGTGGAAGTTTGGAAACTGCTGCGGCATCACGTCCATGGGCTTCCACGTGCTCTTGTGCTCTGGTAAATCCCTCCACTGTAGCAGAACCTCTCGCTCTCCCGTACTCCCTCTACGGACCCCCTTCAGCTCCGCTGGCTCCAGCCTCACCTCCATATCAGTTGTAAATATCCCCGAAAGGGTGGGTGAATGGGTGTGATCTCCGATCGCCTAGAGAAGCTGTGACACATGGAACACCGGGTGAATAACAGATCCTGGAGGTAATCGCAGCCTGTAAGCAACTGGTCCCACTGTCGCCTCGACCTCGAAAGGTCCAAAATAACGTGACGCTAACTTCTCATTCCTCATATGAGCTAAGGATCTCTGCCGGTAGGGTTTCAGCTTCAGGTACACCATATCTCCTACGGCAAACTGCACATCTCTGCGGTGTAGCTCTGCTCGTCTTCATAACCTGCTGCACCCTAGCTAGATGGAGCTTCAGCTCATCCAAAATCTGATCCCTCTCCATCAGATACTGCTCCACATCAGAAACTGGTGTCGAGCCTTGCCCATAATGCAATAAATGGGGAGGATCTCTGCCATACAGAATCCTAAACGGGGTCGTCTGAGTGGCAGTGTGATAAGATGTGTTGTACCAGTACTCCGCACATGCTAGCCAACGAGCCCACTTCTTGGGATTTTCAGAAATAAAGCATCGCATGTAAGTCTCCATGCTCCTGTTTACCACCTTCGTCTGGCCATCGGTCTGAGGATGGTAGGTCGTGCTCCGTCTCAACACTGTCCCCTGCAGCCTGAACAGCTCCTGCCAGAATCTACTCAAGAACACCTTCTCTCTATCAGAGACAATGGACTTTGGGGGTCCGTGCAAGCGAATGACCTCCCTCACAAATACCTCCGCCACCGATAATGTGTTGTAAGGATACCGAAGTAGGACAAAGTGCACATGATTGCTGAGGCGGTCAATCACAACAAATATGACTGTATATCCACCTGATTTCGGCAGTACATCTATGAAATCCATGGAGAGGTCCTCCCACACTCGATCGGACAAGGACAACGGCTGTACTAATCTCCCGGGGACATCGCCTGGGACTTGTGACGCTGACACTTGTCACACTCTGCAACCCTCTTCGCCACCTCCTTCATCCCCTTCTAGTAGACCTCCCTCGCCAGTCTCTGGTAGGTCTTGAGGACCCCAGAATGTCCTCCAATGGCATTGCTATGGAACTCCTGGAATATGACCGGTATATATGTCGAAGTCCTCGACAGAACCAGTCTCCTCCAATATAATAGACGTACATCCTGAAGAGAATACCCCGGATACTCAGTCGATCCCTGCAATAGAGCCTCTTGTATGCCTGCCAACTCCTGATCTTGCTCAACTCCTGTTGTAGTGGCTCCCAGTCCTGGAGCACGGAAACTGCTAGTGTGGCCAACTCTGCCTCCTCCTCTCGCCGCGAAAGTGCATCAGCAGTCTTGTTCTCCAGCCTCGGGTGATACTCAATCTCAAATATGTACCACATCAGCTTTCGCACCCACTTCTAATACTCATGTGCTACCATCCTCTGCTCTAATAGGTACCTGAGGCTTCGCTGATCTGTGCACACCAAAAAACTCCGCCCCAGCAAGTACAGCCTCCACTTTTGAATCGATAAGACTATGGTCATCAACTCCCTCTCGTAGACATACTGCAGTCGGTCTCTAGCGGTCAACACCTGACTGAAATACGCAATAGGCCGCTACTCCTGCATCAAACTGCTCCCAGCCCATGTCCCGATGCATATGCCTCTACCATAAATGGCCTGGAGAAATCTGGCAACACCAAAACTGGTACGGTGGTCATGGCCCTCTTCAGGGCCTCAAATGCCGTCGTCGCCTCCCCCAATGGAACTGATCTTTCAATAGCTCGGTCAGTGGTCAGGCGATCGTCTCATACCCCTCCACAAATCTGTGGTAGTAACATGTTAAACCCAGAAAACCACGTAGCCCCCTGAGTGTGGTGGGACACGGCCAGTCTAGCATCGTCGTTATCTTCGCTCTATCTGCTACCATCCCTCCTGCTGACAACACATCCCAAATACTCCACATATGGCTGTCCAAATAAACATTACTTCCTGTTCGCAAACAGCTAATGACACTGCAACTCCTGAAACACGACCTGCACATAGTCCAAGTACTCCTCCAAGGTACGACTGTACACCAAAATGTCATCGAAGAAAATGAGTATGAATCGCCTCAGGTAAGGACGGAATACCGTATTCATAAGAGCCTGAAATGTGGCTGGTATGTTCGTCAAGCCGAACGACATGACTAGAAACTCGTAGTGGCCCTCATGCGTCCTAAACGCCGTCTTGGGCACATCCTCCCGTCGCATCCTGATTTGATGGTAGCCCGACTTGAGATTTATCTTGCTGAACAGGGCTACCCCATGTAACTCATCCAGGAGCTCATCTATCACCGCTATGGGAAATTTGTCTGGCACTGTCTCCTTGTTCAACGCCCTTTAGTTTATACAGAAACGCCAACTCCCATCTTTCTTCTTCACTAACAGCACTGGACTGGAGAATGAACTCACACTAGGCTGAATCACTCCCACCTGCACCATCTCTATAAAATTGGTTATTTTCTTCTTCACTATCTAGTTATTTTCATTGTTTTCTCTATAAAATTGGTATCTTTTGTTAGTTCCTAACAATTTGTTAGTTCCTAGATAATTGAATACAAAAAGGTGTATTCTCCTCCCAAGACGCCTAGAGGACGTCCGCACTCGTCTAGATCTAGATCTACTCCTAATGAACGCTCAATAGAAATATTCCAATATCAAGCATAAAATCCCTAATGACGGCTAGCCCGTATTTATAGAGGAAACTAGGGTTTCTAAAGGAGGAGGGGCGCGCGCGCAAAGGCAAACCCGCCGGCCCACATGGGCCGGCCCAAGAGGGCCGGCGGTAGACCCAGGCGGGTCTAACAATACTCTCCCCAAAGAACCACCTTGTCCTCAAGGTGGTGTAAGTACCGGCGGTGCTACTCCGAGTGGGAGTCGCCCTCCCCTCCAACGTCTTCGTCCTCCAAGTCATCGTCCTCGTCCGCTTCCGCTATCAAAACCTGCAGCTTCCGATCCACACAACGGTGTCCGGGAGAGAAGCGCTCGTCGCATCTAAAACAGAGTCTCTTTTGCCGCTTCTCCCTCATCTCCGCATCGGTCATCCGTCGGAATGGGCCCCCAGCTGGTAGCGGGGTCGGCTCCCCCGTCTTCTCAAGCCCTGTCTGAACTGTCTCAGTAGGGACCCCTGCTCCGCATATCCCAGTTGTGGCGATCCGCTGCATCTGCCCACTGTAGCCGCTTCCGCCTCGTCGATCCTCAGCTCGGGAGTCCTCCACCATCTGCGCCATCTCGATGACCTCTGAAAGCCCTCGAGGCTTGTATGGTCTCACCGCAGCTCGAAGACTAGGACGTAGCCCCTTCAAGAAGGTGCCCTCCAGCGACTCGTCTGACACCCCATGAACTCGTCCTGCCAGCGTCTCAAATTTCTCGATGTACTCCCGCACCGGCCCCTCCTGTCTGAGGGCAAATAGCTGTTCATGTAAGTTCCCCAAGCGGGGGTCTCGAAACTTCTCCAGAACCATTTCCTTCAGCTCCTCCCAGCTCCGGATCTGCTGCCTCCTCTCCTTCCACTGGAACCACCCCAAAGCTCGCCCCTCCAGCCAGATGGCCGCCGCCTCCAACTTCTGGGCCTCGGTCATGAGATGCGCAGCGAAATATCTCTCTGCCGTGAACAGCCAGGCGTGTGGATCCTCCCAAGAAAAAATCGGCATCTTCAGCTTCCAGACTCTGCAATCCCCTCCAAAGTGCCCCTGCTCGGGCCTCCCATCGTCCCTGTGACACGGACGGTAGTGCTGTCGCCTCTCGTCCATGGTCTCGTAACGCCTGGGTGGCCCTCCTCCGCGACCCCCATAGTCCCCTCGGTCTCTGTGCCCCGCGTCTGCTCCAACATCGTCCTCTGGCCACTCCTGGTAGTCTCCGAACCTCCCACCGGTGTCTGCGGTGCGCCTCTCCTGGCGGTGGGGCGGTGGCTGCCACCCTCCGTCGTCAAAGCGGGGGTCGGGAGGGTCCCGATAGTAGTCATCGTGCTCCTGAAAATTTCCGGGTGCCCACTCCTCCTCGAAAACACGTGCCGGAGCCTCTCGCCGTGGCGGATCTTGCGAAAACCCCCAAAATCGCCGCCAAAAGCCGCTGCCGACTCCGATCGCTGTCTGGAAGAGTCCCGGGGGCCCCAGCGGTCACCCCTGGGGTCGGCAGGGGTCGCCGGAACCCCAGGGGGGTCGGCGCCCCCGGCCGAACTCAGGGGGGTTCGCCGGGCCCCCCGAGCATCCTGGGGGCCCCAGTGGCCCCCCGGGGGCTGCCGGAGGGGAGGGAGGCCCTGCCGGCCTTCCGGCAGGACCGCCGGCCATTTCTGCAAGACTTCGGGGGGTTCCTGCCCCCTGGGGAGTAAGTCGGGGGGCTCCGGCCCCCTGTCGAAGCTTGTCGGGCCCCTCCGGGGCTACCGGCGGGGCGGCAGGCCCTGCCGGGCTTCCGGCAGGGGCGGCGGGCCATGTCGGAGGTCCGGCAGGGTCGCCGGACCCTGCCGAGCCCCGACGGGGCCTGGCCCCCCCTGTCGGGGCCCGGCAGCGGAGGGGTAGGCCCCCCCCGCCCCTTTCGCATGACGTCCGCGGCTCCCAAGTAGGGCGGCTAGGGCCGCCGCTCCCCCGTTGGTTTTCCACCGCCTTCCGTCGCACCTCCTCGCGGTAGTCCCCCCTCCATGGCTCTTCGTCTTCGTCGTCGACTAGATCCTCCACCAAGAAAGCACTTTTGGGTCAAAGCTATCAACTTTCTCCTTTTCCTTCTTCAAAGGTGCCGCCTTTTCCCCCAATGTAGGGTTTTCCTCCTCTTTGTTGTTCGCCGCCAATTGCTTTAGGGTTGCCATCATTTGTGCAAATTGGTCGTCGTGCTTTGCTTGATTGGTCGTCAATTGGTTGACGGCCTCCGTCAATTTTGTCAAGTATTCGTCATTGGCCGCCAAAGACTTCTTGATTCCGTCGATTTCGCTCGTGAATTTGGCCTCCAAAGCTTCAATTTTATCGTGGGATCTCGTAGTAGTCGCCATGGATCCTCACGTGCTCTGATACCAAATTGTTAGGAACTAACAAAAGATACCAATTTTATAGAGAAAACAATGAAAATAACTAGATAATTGAATACAAAAAGGTGTATTCTCCTCCCAAGACGCCTAGAGGACGTCCGCACTCGTCTAGATCTAGATCTACTCCTAATGGACGCTCAATAGAAATATTCCAATATCAAGCATAAAATCCCTAATGACGGCTAGCCCGTATTTATAGAGGAAACTAGGGTTTCTAAAGGAGAGGGGGCGCGCGCGCGCAAAGGCAAACCCGCTGGCCCACATGGGCCAGCCCAAGAGGGCCGGCGGTAGACCCAGGCGGGTCTAACACAAAACTGACAACTGGCTCATAGACAGAAGATATTTAACCTAAGTAGACGTAGACACACATCAAACAACATACAATAGGCAACCATCAAACAATTGCTCCAACATGATTATCTTAAATATCTTTTATGAATTGTTTTTGCATCAAATGAGTGAGTTTAGTATCAAAAATATTCAATGTATATTCTAATTTTCAACTTTTGATAGGAAAATAGTTGAAATATCTTAAACAGCCTAGCATAGCCTGTATGATCATAATAATGACAAATCCCTAATGTGTAATCACTCAAACTAGAATGTATATCACCTCTGAAAGGGCACACATGTAATGTCTTATTTAGCTTAATTTCTATATTTGGATGTATGTATTTCCCTAAATTCACTTTCAGTCACTCTCCTAAAATATGGTCATGTAACACTTGTAATTTTCTTTTTCTTGTTGTAAAATTATGTAACTGCTGGCCAGTTCTGGGCAACTTAGGGAAAGTGCACGCACAGAGGCCTGCAGGGAAGTACACTCACATATGCTTGCATATCAGAGAGAATTTAGGGATATCGATGCATTAAGAGACAAGTGAGTAAATTAACATCCCATAATAACATGCAATCACCGGCATACCACAATTTTGTTGGCCACTGAGACAGAAGTGGGGGTACTACAATTTTGTTCACGGCCACCTAGAACAGAAACGGGACCCAGATTCCAACTAGCATTACATTCCATGATTTCCACCAACTGTTATACGTACCTATTTATGTAGACAATAGCGTACGTGTCAATGAACATGTGGCTGTCCACAACAACCAAAAATCTCGTATCCCAAACTATGGGGTCTGGGTCCATGAATCATATTCTTTCATTCCGCTCTATTAAGGGGCCAACTCCGTGGTGAAAACTGTCATATCCTTTTTAACTGCCTTCATACATGTTCATTTGGTGTGTATATCTAGATCAAACCATTGATTTTATATGCATATATTGATCTTCGAGATGGATATCTCTATTTCACACTTTTCCTAACTAGTTGGATGCACATATGCTCAAGCCATCTCAATCTCTTCTTGGTCAATTACCTACTCCTCAATATTGTAATTAGGAGCATCCATGTTAGCTCAGGGGTATTTGATGGATGATATAATCTCAGGAAGCACTTCTCCAGCCCAGCATGACCACCCGCTTCATTGATTATATGTAGTATTTGTTCCTTGCCACAGTGTTCCATGCTATAACAAGCCTAAAACTACTAAACAATATTTATCCATAATCCAGGCACTAAAGCATCTTAAAGATAATGTAACAAGGAGCATCATTATCATCTGACTCCAATAGATATAGGATCTTCTTGAGTTTTGTGCATTTTCCTGACACCAGCCGCCAAAAAATCAATAAAAAGCCACAGGCCACGTTATATTCCCAACAAGCAAAGAACATACAAAAAAAATTGGAACAGGTAGCTACAGTGGAAATACCAAGAAAGAGAATATCACCTAACACTACCTTCCCAACATGGGAAGCGGACCACTTGATCTCTGCTCTCTTCTTCTCAATCTTCCTTAATTGATGGACTTCAAAATTAGCCAAAGATTGAATGTTCTTGTTGATCGGGTTTATCATAAAACTTGAGCAACTAGGATCTCATGATCTTGACCACCGAAAGAGAGCAACAGAAGTTTTCCAATTTCACTATCTCAATTATTGGCCAGCACAAACATTGTCACTGCATGACCCTAAACCCATCTAGAAGCTAGCCATCCTTGTATTAGTAACATCAATCTGGTGGCTAGATTGCATTAAATTCAGATCACATGGATGAGTAGTCGCTGCCATCATCGGTCGACACTGCATATCACCACATCCACCGCCTTCAAGAATAAAGGGAGTGTGAATAAAGGGGGTGAGAGTGGTGTTATGATTCTGAACCCTAACCCATTTTACTAGAAGCAAGTTGGGCATACCCTGTTTTTAATTAGTCTGTCTCTTCCCTTTCTAATGTAGAGGTGTAGCTAGGCATTAGACGATTAGCCCTTAGTCATAGTCATTTGTGTTTGAGAATAGTCTCTTATTGGATAAATTAGAAAAAAAAATGCAATAGACATAAATACATAGTTGAATCTTTACATATTAGCTTAATGTTTTTGGATATATAAAATTCAAACTTAGTTTATGTCCTTACCGATTTGACTCTGATGTGTTTTGCATTTAGTTTTATTTTAAAACCTGCAATTTCTGTAAATTTTCTTTTATTTAAGCTAGGGCCGGCTAGGAGAGGGATATGCTTCATCATTTTGAGAAAACTATTGTTCTAGGTGTCTACGAACCCTAGCCGGGAAATCTTAGTCTTTCTTCTCGAATTGAATACAAGGAGACAGGCTTACTCTCGAATTGTATCCATTTATCCTTTTATTTCCTTAATTATTCTATAATAATCCCATGTTTTTTCCTTTTCCACTTATTAAAATCTCATTTTTATCTCTACAAAAACCCTAAATCGCATCAAATTGGTATCAGAGCATCTGGCGACGACGAGATCGAACGACGAGATCGACGCGTTGGACGAAAAATTCATCGGCAAGATCAAAGAGATGAAGAAATCTATAAAGGATTTTTAGGGCATCATCGTATAGAAGGTTCGAAGAGATCATGCAAATCCAAGAAAAACAAGATGAAGGCCTAGCGCAACAAGGTGCTTCCCTACAAACCCTAACTCAAAAATTTCTCGACATGAAGGCATCAAAATTTTAAGATTTGGGTGAAAGCCCAAATCTAGGACAAAAGACGAAGATTTTGAAGAAAGTGAAAGGGAAAGTGGAGGAATACAACGAGGGTTTGCTATCCGACGCCGATGACTACTTTATGGAAGAAGAAGAAAACCACACCAAGGGAAAGACCCTAGCCTTCGCAAAGAGGTTGCTTGTAGCCCTACAGGCTGCCAGTGGCCTACAAGCATTGCGCAAGCCACACATGCCACCTGCATCCTGCAGGCCATCTGTAGGCCCGACGGGGCCCTGCAGGCCATCTACAAGCCCGACAGTGCCCTGCAGTAGGCATGTAGGCCACTGCATGCCACTGCAGACCCTGACAGGTCCCTCGCGACCCACCAAAGGCCCATCAAGCTGTGGGAGCAGCATATGGGTCCCCGTGACGTCTGGGGGGCCTGCTGAGACATTGACGAAGATTTTCAACGGCTTTCAGTATTAGAGGATGACGTGGAAAAATTTCAGGGGCTCCATGGGCCGCGGTTCGCTCCATAAAGGCGACGACCTCAAGTCCCGAAGTTGGAGTACGAAGACTATAGCATGTTTGCAAGGATGATTGTGGGGACTTCAAGTATAGAGGTGGAGCCAACTAGGGAGAGGAAGACTGGGAGAATGATGAGGGGGAGGATAAGGCCACAACAGGAGACTATTATGGCCTACATGGTCCTCTGCTACCGCGATGCCACGATCATTATAAGTAGAAAGGTACACTTGGGTCGTTCATAGCAGAGAGCAGGATCAGGAAGTTGAAAATGCCTATGAAGGACCCAGACGAGTGGATCTACAAGGCCGAACGGTACTTTGATGCTTCGCAAGTTCAGGAGACTGAGTGGCTGAGGGTCATGGGGTTTGCCAGGACGGGGAGGCACAGTCGTGGTACAATTGCACACAACAGCAGCGGTGGGAGAAGTTCACAACTTGCCTTCTGGACCGATTCGGGGAGGTTCAAGGGACAACATGTATGAGTAGTTGTATGCCTTAGCTGTATCTCTTATGATATGAAGGGACGATCAGGGAGTATATAAAGAAGTTCGAGATGTTTGCAGGCCGTATCCGTGGAGTTTCAAGATAGTCTGTAGAGGGGTGCTTAATGAACAGCATGATGCTCACCATCAGGGCAGAGCTGTGAATCCAGAGGTCCCAAGGTTTGGTAGATCGGATGCGTCTGGCAAAAATGGTTGAGGACAGGCTAGCGGAGGAGAAGCGAGCCCGAGGAGCGTGGAGCTGATCCAGTTCTCGAAGTAAGGTAGCGGCGAGAGAATAGAATACGTTGTCAGGAGGGCTCCAGTCCACCATGAAAGGAACACCGAGCTTCAACCAGACAGTAGACGTAAGCGGCTCACAGAGACGAAAATCCAGGAAAAATGCACCAAGGGACTCTGTTTCCGTTGCGGCGAGAAGTATGGACCAGGACACTGTTGCAAGGATCCGGCTCTACATATGCTGATCATTGAAGATGAAGGAGGCCAGCTGATGGATCAGGAAGAGCCGTGAGAGGACGAGAACCTCCATATGGATTAGTGAGCCCTTGGTTTTCACGATACCACCTTGAAGACAATGTGGTTCTTTGGGGGCGGAGTAATGATGTGTTTTACATTTAGGCCCAGCATGGGCATTTTTGGAATTTTCAAATCTTAGAGGGTATTTTTGTAATTTACAGCAGTAGAGGTTTTTTCGTAAACCTGCAATTTCTGCTATTTTTATTTTAATTAAGGTAGGACCGGCTAGGAGATGGGTATGCTTGATTCGTTTGTGAAAACTATTGTCCTAGGTGTCTAGGTGTCTACGAACCCCAACCGGGAGATCGTAGGCTTTCTTTTCGAACTAAAAGCTAGGAGAGATGCTTCCTCTCGAATTGTGGCAATTTATCCTTTTATTTCCAGAATTATTTTATAAAAATCCTATCTTTTTCCCTTTTCCACTTATAAAAATCATATTTTTATCTCTACAAAAACCATAGATCGCATCAGACTCTTATGGTCCCAAACTTGTCATAATAAGTCAATCAAAGTCCAAATGTGACCTACGAGGGAATTTGAAGTATGTACGTCTTTAAAGCCAGTTTAGGCCCACAAATGATGAAAGCTGGAGCTATTTGTGGTTAACCCTCTTATGTGCCTACCCAATTTGAAGTATTGGTAATGAAACTTAAGCCATTTTTGTCCGATCTATGTTGACCTTCGTGTGCTCCAATAATTGAGGTTGTTGATATATGTAAATCCTGGAGATGGAATACACAAAAGGTGGAGATTTGTTAGGATAATATGTTTTAAAAATAGTTTCATATAGGATAAATTAGAAAAAGGTAATATGCATAAAAATAGAGTTGGATCTCAACTATTGGCTTAAGTTTTTGGGCTAGAAAATATTCTAACTTAGTTTATAACATCACTGATTTTGACTCTCATGTGACCAATCTTGCCGTAACATTCCATTTAAAACATTGAAGTTGATTCTATAATTTAGCAATGGTGCACCTCCAAAACTAATCTTTATTTACCTACTTTATCTCAAGTAATGTAATTTATAATGCATACGTATTTAAGATTTATTTTTATTATTCCAAATAAGCTTCCGACTCGATCCTCTTCTCTTCCAAAAAAATATTTTTTTTATTTGTTTCTTTTTTTACCTTTTCCACTAGTTTCATTAACAGTGAGAAAATTTAATAATCAGATACATACTCCTCAAAAGATATCTCTGTACACAAGTCTAAAAAGTTAATAAAGGTTTGAAACACTAATTTTATAGTTTAAAATCACAATGTATCACATTTCACAACATGTGATCACCATCGCAGATCGGGGTTACTCAGATCGGCATTTTTGAATAACACTGTAAAGGACTATAAGTATCACATTCTACCCTAACCATATTGTAAGGCACAATCTAAAGTTATTACCCAATTACATCCTTTTTACCTAATTCTAACATTCCAATGCCTGGTTTTTTTCTTATAATTCCCTAAGCTAACCATCTATATTCCACATTCCATAATTATAGAACATAGACATAAAACAAATCCATGCCTTTTGGGAAACCAACTTATGAAAGGCATAATATGTGTTGAAAACAAAATTAAATTAAATGTATAAGTAATAGAGGCTTACCTTTTTATTATGTCCTCACTTTCATTCATCTTTCAACTGTAAGATTATTCTAATTAGATATATTCATAATAAATCTCATCCTTCGTCTATGTTGCATCCAAAGGAATTACATGCGCGAACAATCCTTTAGAGAGTGGTGATACAAGAGGGATTCCATGGTTTGATATAAATAATATATCATTCAAGTCTCCATCACTTCTAGACACAAAGCTGATACTATCGAGCCTTACATTATTATAAACCCCTTTTAGACCGTAACCAAGCTCTAAGATTAATAAATTACCATAAATTCATGTCCTTACGAGGCTTACTTGTGAAAATGTATTATGGTTGAAACCAAATCTAACACAAACGTTCAAGGTGATAGGTATGTAGATTTTTACGTTTCACATATCTTACATATATGATACTATTCTGATTTTTACGTTTCACACATCTTACATATATGATACTATTCTGATTAAAAAATGAGCACCAGTGCCCCCCAACCCCCCCCCCCCCAAAAAAAAAAAAATAATAAATAAATAAATAAATAAATAAATTAAATTAAATAAATAAATTTAAGGCATTGTTTTAAAGGCTTCATAATCCGATATTAACCTCCTCTACTTCATGCTTCACACTACAGATTTTTCCTTTTAATTTGGTCAGGCCATCTATGCTCCCAAGAACAATCGACCTACGCTTTCTTCATGCCTCTTCAGCAAACTATTACAGTGTGCTTTAAAACTATTGAGCCGTCTTTCTCAAACTGAGGTCTAACAAATCAGCAAATCAGTAGTAGTCAGAGGTGTCACTAGTGGCTGAGGTGATTGCTCATCACACTTATAATATGCCATGTTCAGCCTTTGGTGATATATGTCGCATGCAGCTCCCTTTGCCTTCCTAAAAGCACCCTGGGCACCAAAAACTAGACCCAAAGATTGATGGGTCCATATAGAGGTTTGCGAACAAGCATTTGAAGGCTTGCTTTGAACATGTCAGAGTGCAATGGGTTGGAGTATATTTAAGTCACGGATAGATCCGAAAAGAGGAATCTAGACAATTGATAATCAAAATAGAGACAGCAACAATAGTAAGATAATTGAATACAAGAAAGGTGTATTCTCCTTCCAAGACGCCAATAGAGGACGTCCGCACTCATCTAAACTATGAAATCACTCCAATGTCAAAAGATAGCATAAATCCTACCGACGGCTAGCCCACCATATAAATAATCAAACTAGGGTTTTCGGCCAAGGGAGGCGTGCGCGGGCTAGCGGGTTTGGACGACTAGCGGTTCGGCCCGCGGGTGGGCTTAGGCACGGGTTCTCCTTCGGGAATAAACTCGCGTCCCATCAATACTCCCCCAAAGAGCCACCTTGTCCTCAAGATAGAAGTCTGGAAAGCGCGTAGCCATCTCGTCCATAGCCTCCCACGTGCTCTCGTGCTCTGGCAACCCATTCCATTGTAATAACACCTGACGCTCTCCTGCGGTCCCATGCCGCACTCCTTTCAATGCCTCAGGCTCCAACCTCACCTCCATATCTGTCGTCAACATCTCTGGTTGGGTGGGGGATGGTGTGTGGTCTCCGATCGCTTGGCGCAGCTGTGAGACATGGAACACTGAGTGAATCACCGATCCTGGGGGCAATCTCAACATGTAGGCCACCGGTCCAACTCTAACCACAACCTCAAAGGGTCCAAAATAACGTGGTGCTAGCTTCTCATTCCGCCTGTGTGCCAAGGATCGCTGCCTGTAGGGTCTCAGCTTCAGGTACACCATGTCTCCCACCGCGAACTGTACATCCCTGCGATATAAGTCTGCTCTCGCCTTCATGACCTGCTGCACCCTCGCTAGATGGAGCTTCAGCTCCTCCAAAACCTGATCCCTCTCTACCAAATACCGCTCCACATCTGAAACTGGTGTCGACTCATGCCCATAGTGCAGTAGATGAGGGGGGTCCCTGCCATAAAGAATCCTGAAGGGTGTCGTCTGTATTGCCGTGTGATATGATGTGTTATACCAGTATTCCGCCTATGCCAGCCAACGAGCCCACTCCTTGGGATTATCCGAAATGAAGCACCGCAGATAGGTCTCCACACTCCTGTTTACCACCTCCATCTATCCATCGGTCTGAGGGTGGTAGGCCGTGCTTCGTTTCAACACCGTCCCCTGCAGCCTAAAAAGCTCCTGCCAGAATCTAGTCTGGAATACTTTGTCTCGGTCCGAGACTATGGACTTTGGGGGTCCATGAAAACGAATGATCTCCCTCAAAAATGCCTCTGCCACCGATACTGCGCTGTAAGGATGCCGAAGCGGAACAAAGTGTGCATACTTGCTGAGGCGGTCGACCACAACAAAAATGATTGTATATCCACTCGACTTTGGCAACTCATCTATGAAGTCTATGGAGAGATCCTTCCATACTCGATCTGGCAAGGACAGCGGCTGTAGTAGCCCTCCTGGGGACATCGCCTGGTACTTGGTGACGCTGACACACGTCACACTCTGCCACCATCCTCGCCACCTCCTTCTTCATCCACGTCCAGTAGATCTCGCTCGCCAGTCTGCGGTAGGTCTTGAGGACCCCAGAATGTCCTCCGACAGTATTGCTGTGAAACTCCTGGAATATGGCCGGTAGATATGCAGATGTCCTCGGTAGCACAAGTCTCCCCCAATAGAGTAGACGTCCATCCTGAAGAGAATATCCCGAAAACTCAGTCGACCCCTGCAAAAGAGCCTCTCGTATGCCTGCTAACTCCGGGTCCTGCTCCACATCCTGATGTAGTGGCCCCCAGTCCTGAAGTACGAACACTGCTAGTGCGGCCAACTCCGCCTCCTCCTTTCGCCGTGATAAGGCATCAACCGCCTTGTTCTCCAGCCCCGATCGATACTCGATCTCAAACATGTACCACATCAGCTTCCGCAGCCACTTCTGATGCTCATATGCTACCATCCGCTGCTCTATTAAGTACTTCAGGCTTCGCTGATCGGTGCATACAAGGAAACTCCTCCCCAACAAGTATGGCCTCCACTTCTGAATAGCCAAAACTATGGCCATCAGCACTCTCTCGTAAAATGACCTCAGTCGGACTCTAGCTGTCAACACCTGGCTGAAGTATGCAATGGACTGCTGCTCCTGCATCAACACTGCCCCTAGCCCGTGCCCTGACGCATCCGCCTCTACCACAAAGGGCCTGGAAAAGTTTGGTAGTGCCAAGACAGGCACTATAGTCATGGCTTCCTTCAGAGCCTCAAAAGCTGATGTCGCCTCCTCCCCCAGTGGAACTGGTCCTTCTTTAGTAGCTCGGTCAACTGCCAGGCGATCGTCCCATACCCCTCCACAAACCTGCGGTAGTAACCTGTCAAACCTAGAAACCCCCGCAACCTCCTGAGAGTGGTGGGGCGCGGCCAGTCCAGCATCGTTGCGATCTTCCTCCTGTCTGCTGCAACTTCATCTGCTGACACCACATGTCTTAGGTACTCCACATGTGGCTGCCCAAATAGGCACTTCTTCCTGTTCGCTATCAGCTGATGGTACTGCAACTCCGTAAACACCACCTGCAGATGATCCAGGTGCTCCTCCAAGGTGCGACTGTACACTAGTATATCGTCGTAAAAAACAAGTACAAATCGCCTCAGGTACAGGCGGAATACCTTGTTCATGAGTGCCTGGAAGGTCGCCGGTGCGTTCGTCAAGCCAAAGAGCATGACGAGGAACTCGTAGTGGCTCTCATGCGTCATAAACACCGTCTTGGCCACATCCTTCCGCTACATCCTGATCTGGTGGTAACCTGATTTGAGATCTACCTTGTTGAACCAAGCTGCCCCATGTAACACGTCCAGGAGCTCGTCTATCACTGGTATAGGAAACTTATCTGACACTGTCTCTTTATTCAATGCCCGGTAGTCCACACAGAAACGCTAGCTCACATCCTTCTTCTTCACCAGGAGCACGGGACTGGAGAACGGGCTCACACTAGGCTGAATCACTCCCGCCTCTATCATCTCGGCCACCATCCTCTCAATCTCATCCTTCTGATGCTGGGGATACCGATATGGTCTGACAGTGATGGGGAAGCACCCTCCCACAGTACAATGGCATGCTCATGGTCCCTCGGCGGTGGCAGACCCCGAGGCTCCTGAAAAATCTCCTTAAACTGCGCCAACATTTGCTGCACCTCCCCTGGTACGGTGTGCTCTCCACTGGTCTCTGCGCCTTCTCCCTCTGTCATGGTATACAGCTCAACCAAGTACCGTCCTCAGCATGGTCTTCAGTGACACTACCACTCGGCAAAGGCTGGGATCCCCATGTAGTGTGACCGCTCTCCCCTCATCCTGGAACTCCATCCGCAGAAGTTTCCAGTTCACCGTCATCGCCCCCAGCGTCTGCAGCCATGTCATGCCCAAGATGACATCTGTGCTCCCCAAGTTTAAAGGTAGAAAATCCGCCATCACATGTATCCCCTGTAGGGTCAGCACCAACCCCTGCAGACTCCCCGACTACTCTCCTTCTTCTCCGTCCCCATCATCACACTGAAGCTCCCGCAGTCGGTCAGCTGCAGTCCCTGTCGGTCCACCACTCTCCTGTAGATGAAATTGTAAGTCGACACACTGTCAATCAGCACGATCACCTCCTGCTCGCCGATCTCCCCCCCCTCAAATTCATGGTGTGGTTCGGTGTGAACCCTACCACGGAGTTAAGGGACACCTCTGTCACGTCTAGCTGATGGCCCTCGGGCTCCTCCTCCTCCTGCTCAGCGCTCTCGTCCTCGACGTCCTCGTCTACGTCGTCATCCTCCAATATCAGAAACATGTAACTTGCGCCCCGTGCACCTGTGGCCTGGCAGGAACCTCTCGTCACACCGAAAGCATAAGAACTTCTGACGCTTCTCCCTTATCTCGGCATCCGACATCCTCCTGAACTGTCCTCCTGCTGGGGTAGCGCTACTCCTTTCTCCTGTCTTCTCCCTACTTGTCAGGCCCGCCCCGTGGTGGTCCCGGCTCCCCCAGCTCCAGACGAGGTGCCCCGCTGCATCTGGCCACTATAGCTACTCCTGACTCTCCTATCTTTAGTCTGAGAGTCCTCCACCAGTTGTGCCATCTCTATGACCTTGGAGAGCCACCGGGGCTTGTAGGGTCTCACTGCAGGTCGAAGGCTGTGTCTCAGCCCCTTCAGGAAGGTGCTCTCGAGTGACTCGTCTGAAACGCCGTGTACTCTCCCTACCAAAGTCTCGAACCTCTCAATGTACTCTCGTACTAGTCCATCCTGCCTGAGGGCGTATAATTGCTCGTGAAGGTTTCCCTGGCGGGGATCCCTGAACTTCTCCAGAATTAGGTCCTTCAGCTCCTCCCAGTCACGAACCTGCAGTCTCCTCTCCTTCCACTGGTACCAACCCAGAGCTCTCTCCTCTATGCAAATAGCGCCTGCCTCCAACTTCTGAGCATCCGTCATGCGGTGTGCTACAAAGTACCTCTCCGCAGTGAACAGCCAGGCATGTGGATCCTCTTCACTGAACAGATGCATCTCCAACTTCCTCACCTTGCAGTCTCCACCAAAGTGTCCCTGATTGGGCCTCCCCTCTGGACGGCGAGGCTGGCGATAGTGCTGACGCCTCTCGTCCTAGGCCTCGTAATGTCGCGATGGCTCTCCTCTACCTCCCGCATAGTCTCCTCGGGGAACCACACGCCTGTCCTCAAAGTCATCCCATCCCGCGTCATCTCCGAAGTCCGCCCCATAGCCTCCTCCCTCATCATAGTACCCCTGACTCTCCCCCAGGTCAAATCCACCACCAAATTCGCGAGCCAGATCCTTCCAGTATGGCACAAAACCCCTCTCAACCTGTCGCGATCGCCCATGTGGCTCTCCGGAGACTTCAGGAGGCCGCTGTGGCCCCGACAAAGACCCACCGGGTGGGCGGATGGGACGCAGGAACCTGGGCGATGCTGCCCAGGCCCCCCGCGGGCCTGTACCAGGGCCGCGGGGCCCTGGCGGTGACTGCCCAGGGCCACCGGGCCCTGGCGGTACTCCTTCGGGCCCCCGCGGCCTGGGGCGGTGGCCGCGGGGCCCGTTGGGGGCCGACGGTTGTTCGCCGGCCCCTGGCTGTGCTGGTGGTGCGCCGCCCCCGGCCGTCTTCCAGGGGCTCCGTGGGGAGCCCTTCAGCTCTTCATCGCTCGTGGGGGCGGCGGCTAAGTTCGCCTCCCCCTTTCGCCTCTTCCGCCCTTCGCCTAATAGATTCGCGGTAGTCTTCATTCCACGGATCCCCATCTTCCCCATCGTATGACCCCTCCTCCACATAAGGCCGGTCCGCAACCCGATCATCTATTTTCTCATTTCCATTCTCCAAAGGTGCCGCCTTTGATGCCAAATTAGGGTTTCCTCCATCGGGTGACTCGTCGACCCTTGGGAGAGAAGCTTCGTCAATTGTTCCCCTTACTTGAATTGATTAGCCGCCAATAAATTGATGGAATCCACCAATGACTTCATCGCCTTCATTGTTTCTTCGTGTGATTTCTTCATCCCTTCAATTTCCCCAATGAATTTTTCCTCCAAAGTGTCGAATTTATCCTTCGATCTCGTTGTCGACGCCGCCATGGATCGTCACGTGCTCTGATACCAAATTGATAGATCCAAAAAGAGGAATCTAGCCAATTGATAATCAAAGTAGAGACAAAGCAACAATAGTAAGATAATTGAATACAAGAAAGGTGTATTCTCCTTCTAAGACGCCAATAGAGGACGTCTGCACTGGTCTAAACTATGAAATCACTCCAATGTCAAAAGATATCATAAATCCTACCGACGGCTAGCCCACCATATAAATAATCAAACTAGGGTTTTCGGTCAAAGGAGGCGCGCGCGGGCTAGCGGGTTTGGGCGACTAGCGGTTCGGCCCGCTGGTGGGCTTGGGCGCGGGTTCTCCTTCGGGAATAAACCCGCGTCCCATCAGTCACATGAACATTAAGTTTTCTATTCAAACTGGTGGCAGCTGCAACTTTGAAAATCCTAAGTGGCTTTTTTGAAAGGAAAACTACAAAGGGACTTGAAGTAAATTTATTATATTTAGTGCATTTCAAGAACTGAAGCTGAACATGTACTAATGTTCCAGTAAGAAGCTTAGTTATCATTGATGCAGGTACAAGATTCCACTCATGAACATGAACTAGTGATGATTTTCAAAAATATGCATTTGATTCACCATTTGCAAATGTATTTCAATTGCATGAAACCATATTAGATAAGACCTGAACATTGGTGGTTGTGACAAGAAAACTCATAATTTGGGCTAAAGAACATTGGTTGGAGTTGAATGATCGTGAGTTGGTCATAGCTTGCTTGAGGACAAATTATTTAACTAACCCAATTGGTGGAAAATTTTATAGAGAAAATAAAAGAAAGAATTGAAGAGATTAGCAAAAGATAGATGAACCAACACTTGATCATGGATGGAAAAAGGCAGACCTTCACTAAGGAAACCAATCAAACCTCTAAACGAGAATGGAGAAGCGGGTCAGGAGCCTTTAAGCAAAGAAACAAATTCAAATAAAGCTAAGCATTTCATAGAAGAATTGTTATCAATCAATAATCTAAACTTTGAGTATAAAATATCCGGCTTAGATTTAAAATATCCTTATTTATGTAGAATAAACATAAAAGTCCTAACTTGACCACAATTCAAATTTAACTAAACCAAAATTTGTATAAAAAGAAAGTTACAGATCAACCAAAATTCTAAATAAAAGATTAAAAAAACTCATAATCTAAGAATCCTTATCCTAATCAAACTCAAATTCTAACTAAACTGGAAGTCACATCCAAGCTCAACTCCTTTAAGATAACTCTAACTTAGGATGCTCTTCAATTAGAATTTCTTCTACATCATCAACTGCTTTATTGTGCTTCCCCAACCTCAGTTCAGATAGTAGTGAGATTGTGGTTGGAAACAATTTAATAACTTCTCCATGTATGAATTAAGGAGATTCCATCACCAATCCAACTAGAAAATCATATAAATCAAACCAAATGCAACTAGCCTGAGTCACTTCATGTAAGAAAAGGATACAAACCTAATCAAGATTTCCAATCTATAAGGGGCAATTCTTTTTTATAATGAATGTCTATCGTAGGATTTCTCAAGGAAAGATTACAAAATCAGAAACCTATTGTAAGGCCTAGTCTTCAAGCACAATAGTACTGTAAAAATCTTCTTAGCAACTTCGCATGGTACGTCCAAACTTTTCTTCAATTCACCAACATGCACATGTACATTTAAATCCGAATTATGAAAGTTTTATATTGGTAATATGTTAGGATCCAAGATAAAGAGACAATTTTTATAGATAAAAAGTAGCAAAAACAAGATATTTGAACACAAAAGAGGTGCGCTCTCCTCCCAAGACGCCGAAGAGGACGTCCGCACTCGTTTAATCTAAAATCTAAACCTAAAGACGCTCAAGAGAAAATATCCAATATCAAGCATGCATACAAATGACGGCTAGCCCTAGTTTAAATAGAAAATAAGAAAACCCCCCTTGTTGTGCGCAAAGTAATTTCTCCATGACTTGTTGTGCGCAAAGTAATTTCTCCATGACTTGTGCGCAAAGTAATTTCCTCCTCTCTTTAGCCGCGCACGGATCTAACATTATTTCGCCCCTGAAAATCCACATTGTCCTCCAGGTGGTGCATGGAGTGTGCGTGCCATCCATTCCACGTATTGCATATCTCCTCCCGGATCAAAAGGATGAAAATGATCTCCACCGCTTTCACTGCCGTTCTGAAGAAATCCAGATCTGAAAGGTTCATATCTGAAAACTTGAAGAACTGGATCTGAAAATTTCAGATCTGAGAATTTCAGATCTGGATCTGAGAATTTCAGATCTGGATCTGAGAATTTCAGATCTGGATCTGAGAATTTCAGATCTGGATCTGAAATTTTCAGATCTGAGACTTTTAGATCTGGATCCGAGAATTTCAGATCTGGATCTGAAAGATCTGGATCTGAGAATTTCTGAACTGGATCTGAGAATTTCAGATCTGGATCTGAAAATTTCAGATCTGAGAATTTCAGATCTGGATCTGAGAATTTCAGATCTGAAATTTTCAGATCTGGGCCTTTCTCGTCCAAAGATGTCGCCTTTGACGTCGATTTAGGGTTTCCTTCACCTTATGTAATAGCCGCCAAGAGGGTGAAGATCTTTGCAAATTGTTCGTCACGCTTCGCTTGATTTTCCGTTAATTGGTCGATAGATGTCAATTTCTTTACGGCCTCCTCGTTCCTCGTCAATGATCTCTTTATCCCCTCGATCTCGCCGTTGAACTTCTCCTCCAGAGCTTCAATTTGTTTGGTGGTAGCCACCTCCATGGATGCCAAGATCGTCGCTCTGATACCAAAATGTTAGGATCCAAGATAAAGAGACAATTTTTATAGATAAAAATTAGCAAAAACAAGGATATTTGAGCACAAAAGAGGTGCGCTCTCCTCCCAAGACGCCGAAGAGGACGTCCGCACTCGTTTAATCTAAGATCTAAACCTAAAGACGCTCAATAGAAAATATCCAATATCAAGCATGCATACAAATGACGGCTAGCCCTAGTTTAAATAGAAAATAAGAAAACCCTCCTTACTGTGCGCAAAGTAATTTCTATATGACTTGTTGTGCGCATGACTTGTTGTGCGCAAAGTAATTTCCTCCTTCTTTAGCCGCGCACGGATCTAACATAATACTCAACCTATGTTTAATTATCTCTAGTCTTTGATCAAACTTGATTCCGTAATTGAGTAGCATCCATATGTCATCGCTCTTTCCCCTTAAAGCTAATAATATCCTACTAACATCGATTATTGTTCAAGTAGATTTGCTTTAGCTTCCTTCATATGCGGAAAAATATTCCAATATATTTTATTGAATCCATTCAAATGCATGTGAAGCTGCCAAATTCTTAGATAAATCTCCCACATCCAATCAAACTAAAGTTTTTTGGTAGTTGGTTGATCAATTCTGAGTGATTAGGTAAATTAGGTGCTTCTTTCCCCCTTATTTTATTATCTTGTTTCCCCTTCACTTGACCAGTTAGGCAGTGAGTTAAAGTTAAGCACTTCTTACCTTTCTATTCTCATATTGCTCCTTCACTTGGCCACTCAAACTTGAGCCAGATTGGTATGAAAATATCTCTGGTATTCCTTATTCAAAACTGGTGGAAAGTTGTTTCTCCTAAACCCAACCCTCGTTTCTCCAATCTAGTGTTATGGAACTAACTTCTGTTCTAACAAGAATGAAGTTTCTATATTTTCCACGTGAGATGCAAGCCAATAATATCAAATAGCATACAAAGCACATTAAGTTTTTAATATTAATTGGTGTCGCACACTAATGCTAAAAAATACCGCTAAGCAAGGATGGGACATGATATGGAACCACCACCTTGAGATAATTGTTTTCACAATGGACACGGAAAGAAAAATTAATTATTGTGGTTCTAAATCGCAAACATAAAAATAAAATTACATGTTATTATGTGTAGTTTCCATCATGGCCCTCTTGGACTATTGGCATCATCCATCATGTAGTTTCCATCATTACCTTCTTTGCATGAGAGGGAGGGAGGGAGGGAGAGAAAGAGATATAGAAAGATCAATAGATAAATAGAGAGGGATATGTGTAAGGGTCAAAATTCTAATCTCCCTCTGTCCCTTATCATTTAGAGGTGATGAGACGATGCTAGATATTCTAGGTGATGCAGGCCAACGATGACAATGACACATGGAGACCAAGTTTTCATGCTTCTCGAAAATTTCTCAAACTAGGCGAATCACCGCCTACTAGCAACACCTCTCTTTTTAAAAAAATTTAAACTACATGTAGCAACAACTAAAAGTGACTTGACCGCCTAATAGCCTAGGACCACCTTTGTCTAGGCTGGTACCTAAGCTAGGATGGGGCCATCCAAGCTGCTTTTAACCAGGTTGCACACAACTGAATGCTGTGACTTCTCTAGAGATTAATGACATATACTAAATATTTTAAGAAAAGCATTGTTCTAGTGAAATTAAGTTTATATTGGTAATAATGTAACCTAAAATTTCTAGAAACCTTTAGGATGGATTTAGGATCACCAAGAATATTAAGATTTCTTATATTTCAAACCATGTCGGCTGTCCCAAAAATTGACTAATTGATCGCTCAGATTTTGAATGCTTTAATGGTTTTAGGGTCACACAATTAAAATAAAACAAGATACAATGGTAAAGAACCAGACCAAACAAAAAAACTAATGCTATTTGATATAACTTATGGATTAGATGCTTTGGATACCACAAATAGAAGACATAAATTATATTTCAATTATAGGAGCAAAAAAAGCACCTATTAGGTCATTGTGGAATAAGAAGGCAAGTACCTATAAGAAGAAAGAATAAGTGCTAAAGCCTCTCAATGATGTTTATTGCCTTTGGAACAGGAAAATAAGTGATATACAGGTCGTCAATGGATCGCTGAAAAAAGTGTCAATTAGATTCTGTCTAACTGTTTGCATGCTTAAATTAATCAGCCTATAAAACATGTATTAAAAGGAATTAAAACTAATTAAGAATATACAATGCATAACCCTCCTTATATAAGACGTGTATGACTATACCTAATGTTTGCATTAATCTTGTTTTGTACGAATGAGCTCAAATCTGAAAGTAGACACAATAACCAAAGCCTGCTATACTCAAACTCCTCTCAATTATAACCTTAATTAGAATCGCATAAAGGGCCCTGATTACTAATTGGCACTGATGCATTGTATGATCTAAGGTATGATGCTTCCCAAAGGTATAGATATATACCTTAGAATGCAATAATTTCTCTTTGCAGCAGAAACGATTAACTGTTGAACGCGGTATTAGTGAAAAAATTTACATAACCATCCAAAGGTTCCAAAGCCTTGCGGTCGTACCTAACATGTTTTTCATAGTACTAGCCCTAATCTAATCAAAATTCAGGTTTTAAGTAAGCATGGCTTCATGTGCAGCAATACGGCTAACAAATGAATGCCATCTAAGAAAACAGTTTAATCTTCCTTATGTTCCTTCCAAATGTTCATGTTTTCTTGTTGATACCAAACATGATAATGGTGAGAATTCTAGGGTTTGATAGAATAAAAATAGGATTTTATATATTTGAGGGAAATGGATTACAAGATAAGGGTTTCTTTCGACTTTCGAGAGCAAGCCCACTCTACAAGCTTTAGATATAAGAGACGAAGCATAATCTCACTTAGATTAGGCTTTCTATCTAGGGATTTCTTCTCTAAACATGCATGAAAAAGATGAAGTTCTCTCCCAAAACATAAATAGGGCAGATCTGGCCCAAATTACAAATAACCTCCAAAAACACAAAACTTTGCAAAACGCGCCTAAAATCTTCACATAAATGTCCCTGGCCTAATTTGTCGATCCACAATCTTTCCTGCGTCGCCTCCTCTGATAGGTGATGATCTCATCATTACTCCCCTCAAAACAACCACCTTGTCCTCAAGGTGGAAATTTGGGAACCACTGAGCAATAACTCCGTAAGGTTCCCACGAGGTTTCATGATCTGGAAGGCACGTCCACCTAATCAACACCTCTCGTGCTTCTGAACTTTCCTGGCAACCCCCTTCACTCGGCTTGCTCCAAAAGCACCTCAATGACATCCGTCAGTGTCGATGGTAGTGACGGGGAAGCAGTATGGTGTCCGATGGTCCAACGGAGCTGCGACACATGAAAGACTGGGTAAATGGCTGACTTGGGTGGCAATCTCAGCCCATACGCTACCTGGTCAATCCTCGCCTCAACCTCATAAGGACCAAAGTACCAGTGTGACAGCTTATCGTTCCACATGTGCGCCAAGAAGCCTACCGATAGGGTCGCAGCTTCAAATACACACTGTCACTCACCTCAAATTGCACATCTCTCATATGTTCATCCTCCAGGTTCTTCATGAGATGCTGGGTTCTTATCAAGTGGCACCTCAACTCCTCCGACATTCGGTCCCTCTCCTACAGATATTGGTCCACAAGAGAAACCGGCATGTAGTGATGACCATAGTGAAACAAATGCAAAGGATCCCGCCCATGCAAGACACGAAAAGGAGTGGACTGAGCAAACATGTGGAAAGACGTGTTGTACCAATACTCTGCCCAAACCAACCACTTCACACACTGCTTCGGAGTCTCTGAGACCAAGCAACGTAGTCACATTGATGAACTCTGCCTGGCCGTTCGTCTGGGTGGTAGGCGGTGTTTCTCTTCAGTAATGCTCACTGCATCTTGAACTCCTTCCAGAAGTGGCTAAGGAAGATCTTGTCCCAATCAGTCACAATAGAGCTCAGAATTCCATACAATCTCAACAATCTCACTATCTACCTGATAAATATTGCCGTCACTATATTACCGATGTATAAGGGTATTGCAGCGTCACGAAATGTGCATACTTGATAAGCCTATCGACCACCACCATGATGATTGAATATCCCTTTGACTTCCGCAATCTGTCAATAAAATCCATATTCACCTCATCGACCCGATTTGGCAAGGATATGGGTTGTAGCAATCTCCCAGAAGCTGTCGATATGTACTTATGACGCTCGCAAATGTCACGTTATGCCACCATTTCTGCTACATCCTTCCTCATGCCCTCCCAGTAGAGTTCTCTAGAACGGCACTGATAGGTCGTGAGGACCGTGGATGTGTGGCTGGGTCCTGCAGTAATGCGAATGTGTGGTTGGGTCGTGCAGTAGTGCTGATCTAATCTTCGTCAGGCCCTCATTCTCCCTAATCTCTCGTAGCAAGGGTTCCCAATCTAGTATGAACGTTACCGAAAAGGCCGCTAGTTGTGCATCCACCTCTTGTTGTGATATTGAGTCTACTGCTTTGCTCTCTAATCATGTTCTGTACTGGATCTCGAAGCTATAGCCCAACACCTTTCTCAGCCGCCTCTGCTCCTCTGTCACAATCCACGGCTCCAGGAGGTACTTGAGGCTCCTCTGATCTGTCCGAACTATAAAACATCGGCCAAGAGATAGGGTTGCCAATTCTACACTGCCAGGACGATCCCCATCAGCTCGCGCTCATAGACAAACTTGAGTCCAGCTCTCGCCGTCAACACCTGGCTAAAGTACACCACTGGCCTCTGATCCAGAATCAGAACTGCTTCCAACCCGTAGCCTGACGCCTCTGTCTCCAACACAAAAGGCCGACTGAAGTCTAAAAGTGCTAGCACAGGTACGCTCGTTGTGGCCCTTTTTAGGGTCTCAAAGGCTCGGATTGCCTCATCACCCAACTGGAAGCTGTCCTTCTTTAGCTGCTCCGTCAACGGTTAGACAATGGTACTGTATCTTTTGATGAACTTCCGGTATTAGTCCGGCATCCCCCAAAAATCCTCTCAATACCAGCATGGTGGTAGGAAGTGGCCAATCAACCATATCTGCTATCTTCGATCTGTCTGTCGATACACCCTTCACAGAAACAGCATAACCAAGACACTCCACACTCCGTTAGCCGAACATGCACTTCTTCATATAGGCATAAAGCTGATAGTTTTGTCGCTCCTGTAGCACGGTCGTCAAATGCTCCACATGTGTCTCCATGGACCGGCTATCACTAAGATGTCATCAAAAAATACCAGCATGAACTTCCTCATATATCGGCGAAACACTTTGTTCATAAGCGCCTGAAAGATGCCAGGGTATTGGTCAAGCCAAACGATATAACCAAGAGACCATAATGGCCCACGTGTGTCCTGAAAGAAATATTCGCCACGTCCTCATCTTTCATCCGAATCTGATGATACCCGAATTTCAAGTCGATCTTTGAGAAAACCACTGTGCCATGTAGCTCATCTAACAACTCGTCGATCACAGGAATGTCGAATTTGTCTGGAAACGTCTCCTGTTTAAGGCCCTGTAATCGACACAGAATCTCCAACTCACGTCCTTCTTGACCAACAGCAAAGGGCTAGAGAAAGGGCTCACACTTGCCTGTATCACCCGCTACCTGAATCATCTCTACTATCATCCTCTCAATCTTCACATTCTACACCCGAGGGTAGAGGTACCGTCATACAGTGAGACACCCTCTCGTAGCACGATGACATGCTCGTGGTCCCGAGCAGAGGGAGCTCGCGAGGTGCCTGAAACACTCCCTCAAACTGAATAGAGCTTACTGCATCATGAATGGAATGTCCGGCTTCTGCTTTGCCTCCTCTACTGCCAATCCTTGTAGCTCTAATAAGAAGCCGCCCCCTCGGCCTTGAATGCCCTCTTCATAGTCTTCAAGGAACTCCTGGTTCGGCATAAACTGGGTCCCCTGAAGTGTCACCACCCTTGTCGCATGTTGAAACTCCATCCTGAGTAGCTTCCAGTTGGTATTTATCTCCCACATGGACTGCAACCACCTCATGCCCAAAATTGCGTCCGTGCTGTCCAGGTCGAGCGGTAGAAAACTCTCCACAATTTTATCTCTTATAGAGTCAAAATCACACCTCGACATACTCTCCTGATACGCTCCACATGTCACATCCACATCATCACGCCAAAGCTCCCGGTGTCTATCAACTGCAACTAATGTTGCTCCACTACACTGTTAGATATGAAATTGTGGGTGACCCGACTATCATCATGTTAGTGGTTTTGCCCTGGGCCAAATATTTGGACCTTTATGTTATGTCATTTTCATTAATAAAATGTTTCTCTTCTTGTTATTATTATATTGCTTGCATGTTTCTTTATAATTATATTTGAATAGCTTTTTTGTTATTCTAAGCATCCCTAGTCATTCGTCGTTAAAGGTTTAATAATGAATTACGACTAGTATGGGTTTGGTTGATAATTATGAGATAATTATACATATGGTGATACAAATCAAACTTATAGTTACTTGTTGGAGAACATGTACTGGATAGACTCGCTATGAGATCATTACATGGATTAGTGTCATAAATGATCTCATAATAGTTATGTCATAGAATCCTTAGACCTGAGATCATCACAGATTCCTACATAAGAAACATCATGTTTTGACATAACCAAACGTTATCTTTAATCAGATAATCATAAAGGTTATGGTTGAACATGATGTGAATTATGCAGAGGAAAGTGAATGAACAAGATGGAATTTGTCCCTCTCTTATGAGAGAGATATCTAATGGGCCCCTCGATAAGTAGGACTGATAAATACATGGTCGTGCTCAAATGAATGTCATTTGATTTTATCAGTCTACTTAGAAAGCGAGAAATTAAATGTTTGAACAATATAAGTATGACACTGCCCATGACTTATGTTCAAATAAGATATCGTGTGACAAAAGGATTATGACATGTTCTATTGGTTAAGTTAATATCGGACTAACGATATTCATATTAATTGGGTAGTCATAATGTCTTGCTAGAGACCAATTATGACTTGTGGGCTTCTAATGAAGATTAGGCCCACTGCCAATTTAATATGAGCCTATTGGGTCGCATACAAAGAACGAAATGGATAGGATAGGGTTTAAACATGATTTCGAATATGATTTGAAATTCGTAATAAGGTGAAATATCTTAACCGTCAGATATCGTATCTCGTTAAGATATTATCCCTAAGATATCGCCGCTTAACTGAAATACGTTAATGAGTTAACGTGGGATTCTTATCCCTAAGATAGCGTCGCGTAACTGAATGTTGTTAAGGGGTTAACGTAGGATTCTATATAAGATATAGAATCGCGATTTTCAGTTTTACGTTTTTCAATCTATCTCCTCTTTTTTTGAGAAAAACAAAGAGCGAGAGAAACCCTAGTTGCGGCAAAGGAGCTAGCACCCTCGCAAGTTCTGTTCGTGACGTTCGCGTGTGGATACCGATTGAGGGTGGTCGTTTGTAGAGCAGCACCTGTAGTCCGACAGATTCAGATCGTTATAAAGGTTAGTAATCGATTCGAATCAATTAGAAACGCATGGATCTTGGTAGGTTTCTATTTTCCGCTGCGTATAAAGTAGTTATGCATGATAGAAACCCTAACACATCAATACCACTACCTCCTGCTCTGAGATCCTCCCGATCAACTTCATAGTGTTGTTCGGAGTGAACCCCACTATGGAAATGGGTGACACCTCTGCTACGTCTAAATTGGAATGCTCATACTCAATGACATCTTCTTCATCCCCTCTACCAACTCATCATCCTCCGCGAGTAACACCTAGAAGGTGCGCTCTTGGTAACGATGTCCAGGGGTATACTTCTCGTCACATCGGAAATACAACACATTCAACTTCTTGTTATGTATATCCGCCTCTGTCATGCATTGAAACTGTTCACTGGGTTGTGCGTCGCTACTTCTCTCCTTGCCCACCTGGGCACCCCCTGTCAGGGCCTGCTGCCATCCCAGAGTTGCCTGGCTGTAGAAGGTGGACACGTCCGAGGCTCCATTGGCATGTTGCTCCGCCATGAGTTTATATTATATAGTCCACCATCTGGGCTAGCTACATGATCTCCAACAACTCACTCAGCCTCTACAAGCAAAGCTAGCCCTGATGTCGAGCTTGAGCCTTTTCATGAAGCTCTCAATCAATGTGGCCTTGGAAATCCCCTCACACGGCCTAAAAGTGCTTTGAATCTCTCCATGTAGTCCTTGACCGCACCATCCTGCCATAGGGCTAGAAGCTACTCGTGCAAATCTCCTCCATGTGTGTCTTTGAAACGATCCAGCACACAGTACTCAAATTCTTCCCACGACCGCACGGGCTGCCATTGTTCCCTACACTGAAACCAAGACAACGTCCTTCCTTTTAAGCACATGTACACTGTCTGTAACTTCTCAAGCTCCGTCATCTGTTACACCTCAAAATATCTCTCCGCGTGAAAGACCCACCCGTGGGGATCCTCTCCTTCAAAGACCGACATCTTCAGCTTTCGAACTCTGTTCTCGGACCCAAACATCCCACGTACGTCTCTTTCCCTCGGCTGTCCAAAGTGGAATTGTTCAAACGCATTTTGTGGGGCTCCTCCACCTTCCAACGGTCCTCATCCTTCCTCGCCATGGTTACTCCAGCCACCGGTCATCCCATCTGGGTCTCTGCCATCATCCGCCAATCACCAAGGGTCATCAGCGCAAACATTGTACCGCTTGAAGTTGTCATCATTTTTTCGAGATGGCCATCGAGCTCCAAAAGCTCCTTCATGTGCTTTGCCGAACTACTGGACCCCAGAAAATGGGCAACCACCCCCTGGATTGCCACCGGGGCCAACGGCCTTGATTCAGGCCGGAACAGGGCCCCAGGGGCCCTTGTTACTATGGATGGGGCTCACGGGGTCCATGCAATAGTGCAGGGGGCCAGCGTGGCCCTTACGGCTGTGTAGAAGGCTCACAACCCCCAGAGGTTCATCGGGCCCTCGCCGAGTTCCGACATGTGCGCCATGGCCTAACGAGGCCCCGCGTGGGCCGCTGGGGGCCTGCTGCCCCCAGCTAGGGTTTTGGGAGACAACAGTCCCCCTGCGGCTACTGTCGTCTACCGGTCTCTCCTTCCATGTCTGTGGAAGGGGATTTTGCTCCCAAGTGCGCCATTCCTCATCCTTCTCTAGCGGATCTTCTCCAAAAATCACCATTCTTCCTTTGTCTTTGTCCATCATTGGTCCCTTTTGCCCAAGATCTGAGGGATTCTTAACAAATTCGTCGCCTTTAAGTCTTTCCTCCTCATGGCGTGGATGGCATTGCCTCTCCATGACCTCCCTAAACATGGACTCCAAGGATGCTAACTTCTCATGGATGTATTTCACATCACTTCCCAATTCTTATTGTTGCTCCTTTAGGGTTTCGATCTCCTCATGTGTTTCATCCAAAGCTTCAAGGAGAAGCTTCTCCTTGGATCTTGTTGTCGCCACGATGGATCTTCGCTCTAATACCAATTGATGAGAATTCTAGGGTTTGAGAGAATAAAAATAGGATTTTATATATTTGGGGGCCATGGATTACAAGCTAAGAGTTTCTTTCGAAAAGAACCCAACTCTCCCAGCTTTAGATCTAAGAGACATCGTAATCTCACTTACTAATCTAGGGATTTCTTCCCAAAACAAGTATGAAAAAAATGAAGTTCTCTTCCAAAACATAAACAAGGCAACTCTGGCCCAAATTACAAATAACCTACCAAAAACCCAAAACTTTGCAAAAGCACCCAAAATCTTCACAAAAATACACCTGGCCCAATTCTCCGATCTATGATCCGTCCTGCGCCGCCTCCTCTGATAGGTGACGATCTCATCAGATACAATCAGCTCTCCCAATCCCAATCTATTCATTAATTCAGGTTTCACATCGAATATGTACCAGCTTAGTCTATGCGCCAAAGACTTCTGTTCATTTGAAATTAAAAATAGATGTCGCAAATCATCACAGCAAAACAAATTTATATGGTATCCAGTTTGTTCAAAAGCCTCTGAATCATTTGACAATGATGTGTCCTCTTTACTGGCAAGTCTGTTATATGATCCAAGCCAACCACAAAGGTCCACCTTATCAGCTTCCCTTCAAACAAAATCAATCAGTCTATACATGCTTTTAACTAGTTAGTTTACAAGATCATAAAGCAATGATGAATATGTTATGAATATGTTAAGAATGTTGTGTGAATGTGGACTTACTACGAAAGACAATGAGAATGAATTCAACAACTTCAGGGTAAAAAAATTACACCCTTGAGTACTGAAACATGTACGAAATCCACCAGTTCCATCTATTAAACAAAAAATCACTCTCATACCGATATTACTAATATGTTAACTGTAATATAAATAGACATCCAACACTCCTTCAAACCCCTTCAATGAATACACTACTCACTAGCTTCTCCAACCAGGATTTGGATTTCATGAACCGTAAGAACCCCAACACACGGGGGTGGTGGGTGGGTGGATGGGGGATTATTAAATGATTTTTTCATTAAATATGTCAATATTTAAAGTAACATCAGTTTTAAATCTTCATATGCATAATAATCGAATCTCTTAGACAGGCCAAATGACTCCATTAAAATGATGCAATTATCAAAATATGAATGTTATGCAGGCTACGTTTGTAAAATGGAGGAGATAGAGAGAGGATAATCAGATATTTGAATCCGAATTATTATTCACTATATTAATCCTTTTAAATGTCCAACAGATTTATGAAAACACTAACCGGATCCAAATTCAACGGATATTAGCCAAATTCATAAAATATCTAAAAAGAACAAAATATTTGCATAATAATAAAATGATTTTTAAAAGTAGCAAGAAATTATATATGAAATCATCATAATCAATACGCACAATAGAACATTCAAAAAGTAAAATTACTAATTTACAAGTGATATGCACTTTACTCTATTACCATTAAAAAGCACTTATACATTAATTATATATCATTTGTACAGTAGTATATTTAATAAGCAGCCTCTGATTTCAGACTCAAATTTGGATAACATATGCTAAGCATGAGCGGCATGGATACCACAATATCTGTTCCACACTGTCTAGTAGATAGTAAACATGGCAAACACTGATTATTACACATTTGCTTAAATGGATGAGGGTACGAAACGGATTCAGGCATTCTAAAATACTGATTTGCATACCTAATTCCAAGATTATTTTACTTCATTTATGTAAGTTAAAGTTCAATTCTCAGTAAATAATGCTCCCAAGATAAGATATAGGAGTTGACTACATTATCGATTGCTATAAGAGAAGTTAACTACTTCTGACCAGATTGCGGCACTGTTCAGCATACCATTCAATGTTATGCACCCAACGAGAAGAAAGTCTATGTTTAGTAACTTTCTGAGCCAAGCATAATTTGTATTGTATGTCTTCTGAAGTTGGAATAAAGTGAATAGAGTTATTAAGTGATTGGAGTTATTACTTATTAGAGTTATTAGAGTAATCTATGTGGAGCATGTGTGCATAAGAGTATCACAGATCAGTAATATCCAATAATGACAAATCATTGGACTAGTAATAAGCAATAAGTTCAAAGATTCATCTACAGACATGCACCCGATTCTTTTTACCCTAGAGTGAAAACGAGAAGATGGTTCCTGAGGCGACATGCATGGATTTCTTCTCTAAGAAGCCAGGTTCACACTTCTGTACATACAGATGTTTTTCACTTGTTAAAGACAACATGGATTTTGATAAAAGTAACTTTAAATAGACACAATCCACACTCTTTTAACATAATTTCTATTAATCATTGAAAATTGAAAAGGAGACCTGTTGGAAGAAAATTATTGGGAAAATATAATCTTTTATGCTTTACAGTTTTACTTTTTACACGTATTCATCTAGACGATAAAGATACGGTGAGATGGAAAGCTAAGATCCTTATCGTGAGCTAGCCCAATCGATGACACCAATCAACAATTGGCTCCATTCATCTTGAAGAATTTGTCGATATATCTATAGCCTAAAATTAGATATTTTAAACCCCAAAATCATATGGATCAACCCATTCGAATTTTGTTACATTTGCATGCAACTTATAAGTCGTCCATCTTGCGTACGCTTGATGCATTTGATAGAAATATCCTAACAAGTTTTTTATATATAAAGATCACTTGATAGATAGAGTCGGATGAATGATTCCGGTTATTGATTTGGAAAATAGATTTGGCTAGCTCAATGTATAAAGATCTCATCTCACCATCTCACCATCTCATTTTATCAGCTTTCTTCATCTAGATATGCCCTTTGCACATACATTCCTGCACAAAAATATATGACTGAAGTACAATTTCTGCATGCATATCCCGGCAATTATTTTATGTATAACTTTGTAATCCAATGTGCAATAAAGTTATAGGTCAACAAAACTAATGCACGTGCATCAACATGTGCCCAAAAATTATAGTTTGCACTATTATAAGACTTGCCATATTAGCATGTACATGTTAATGCTTCACTTTTTCTCTGTTTTTTTCAGCACATAACTATTGGTAATTAAAGATTTTAAGATTGGAAGGATCTCTATGTGTATCATATATGTGGACTGTTTCTATTTTAGTGTCACTTTGGCTCTGTTACTGTGAAGTCAGTCTACTTTCCATGGAATAAAATATTGCTCATTCATGCAGATTTCTTCTTTTGACTATCAAATGCTAAGTTTATTCTAGAATGCATTTCATTGGTTGACTACATTAATCTTCGACCTGAGGTTTCCATAGTTGCAGTTTTCAAGTACTAGAGATTGTGCCAATCAAACCTACTGATCAGTTGCCTCAAAATTCATGCATCCAGTTTAGAATTGCCACAATCAAGAGTAGTGATTTAGTGAAGCGATGATCATCATTTTCAACATTTTCCATGCTAGATGCAAAATAAAGAAAACCAGAGACATGAAAGAAAATAATAGTACGGAGTTAAAGATGATCGAATAGAATCTTACATCTTTCCTGTATATGGCTCCTTGAAAGTATAGTAAGGTCGGGCGGTCATCAAAGCCTGCTGAATCATTTACAAAGGTCCTAATCATGTGTCTGTAAGGGGCAATGACATCTTTCTCCACGTTGGCTATATGTGGAGGATACCTCCCAAAATCCGAAAGAATGAACATGCAGGGCCACAGCTTAAACCTCGCATCCAGCATGCTATTCGGATGGTGAGCCATAACAATATGGTCTCGCCCTCCTGATCTCTTCCATTCCTCCTGTTCTGTCAAATACTTCACTATCTTTTCTTGCAGGATCTTGTTCAGGTTACCTTTCACCTTAGTAAACCGATTAAAACTCACCGATGAAAAGAAAGGAACAAACACCACATCAGCTTCTTTTGCATTCATTACTCGAACAGCAGTGCAAGGTCCTGGCCGGTTAGGGAGCCTCGACGAGAGGAGATCCAATGTAAGCCAAAACTCGATGCTGTGCTGGAGATTCAAGCCCCCAGGATATCTCGGTATATTCTTGGTAATATCAGGCCACACGCTCTTGCTGTCGGCATCGGGCTTCCATCCTAGCAAACCAAAGTGATATTCTGGAGGCAAGTCATACATGAACACCTTCAAGATTGCATGCTTCGGGTCACATGTGCCGGTCTCTTGTTCAACCAAGGAAGAGGCTGATGACGACCCCGGGTGTAATCTCAAGATACCGTTCGGATGGAGACGTGAGGCGGAGTCAGCATTTTCCGACAACGAAAGGGCCTTAATGGAGCTGGGAAATTTGCTATTGTCGATAAGATGGGAAAGGCCAGTTGAGCCTAAGAGGAAGGCCCAGGACAACAAGAACAAGATTGTTGCCATGATGAAGAGAAAGAAGAGGGATCTCCGGCACACAAGGCCAAAAAGATGGATGCACTTATCACCCATTTTGACGTGAATTCATCACATAAACATAAAATGGGGGCGGATAAAAGGCTACCAAGAATTAACAAACAAATCTCATCATGGATTGTAGAATCAATCCATTATTGCAACCATGGCAGCAGTAATTTCTGAAATGAGATTATTGGAACCCACGAGCATAAAGAATCTAAAGAACACATTGCTCCAATCATATGGAAAGTTTTTAATAAAAAATTAATGATGTAATGATTAAGACAATGAAGTAACCCAAGAAGAGCAAATTGAAGAGATTGAGAAAAGATGTCAGTTACCAAATATGAATACGAATTGTTCAAAGATTTTGGAAATTGCCCAGATGGTTGAATTCGAGATCTCCGATGCCTTTTTCTCCCCTTTTTCTTGGGTTGTTGACAACATCCGAGAGGCAAGGAGAGATCGGTGGACGCGGGCTCCGACTCCTGGGCTCTGCCCGTTTGGATCAAACCGCATGTGCCCCAAGGCACATGCCGAGCACGTGTAGGCTAGGAGAACAGAACGGGAAGCGAGGGTCCCACTTCTTCGGGTGGAGCTTCCTCTGTGTGGGCTAATGCTTTTTGGCATATAGCTTGTCATTTTTGTCTGTGTTTTCCACTGTCCCTCGTTTCCTTGCGGATCCCCTAACTTAATTTTCAATAAACTTATTTAACTTTTGAACTTTACCATATTTTTCATAGACCCACTAAACTTTAACTTGTTATGAATATGTCCATGAGGCCCATTGGATATACAGTCCAGTATTGAAAGCTATAAATATGAGGGTAATTGGGCTCTTAACCCCCTACACCTATTTCTCTACTTTTCCTTTCACAACACGTTATCAGCACGATCACGCTCGTTGGAGAAGGCGGCGGCTCGCGAGGAAGAAGATACATCAATCGCTCAGATTCAAGAAGATCGTAATCTTCTCAACGGGTAGCGAAAAGGGCATCCTTCACCAACCGTCGACTAGATTCCCTTGTCGAATCTAGAGGTAAAAATCAAAACTTTTTAGATCTAAAACTTGCGTTTCACATATATCTGCATGATTTAAGATAAAAAAGTTTGAAAACACAGTAAAAATCACTTTTTTATTTACATCCGCATGTCTAAAAACAATAAAAATCAGTTTTTTAGAGATCTAAATGCTTGAAAAATCCGTTTTTTTTACCCCCGACCTTGATACATACTCTGCATGCCCAAAGGGCGAAACGGCGGCGCTTCACAAGCGCCGCCGGCGGCCAAAACGCCACGGCCATAGGACGCGGCCAGCAACCGCCGCCTCAGGCCGCGGACTGCGGCCGCGGCGGCCGCGCCTTGCGCGGCCAGCCGTCGCGGTGGCGCGCCGCGGGCCCCCTAGGGTTTTTCGGAAACCCTAGCCCTAACTAGGCCAATTTTTCGGGGGAGGCCCAATTAACCCTAATGGGTTGTTTTCATGGCCCAAAAGCCTGAAAATTAGCCCATTTACACAAATAATTTTTCTTTTTTATTTTTGGCCCTAAAAGCCCAAAATAATTAAAGAAACTTTATAAAAAGGGTTTAAAGCGGTAAACAAAACATTAAAAATATGGATCAAAGGTAAAAAGTTTTTTTCTTCAAAAATAATTTTAGCACATCACACACTATTTAGATTATTTAATTAATCTTTACATGCCTGTGAAATGATTATCTGCGTGGTTGTATATTTTCCGTATATTATTTGCGTGGATGTGCGATTAGGCTATGTTTTTAGGGATCAGCCAGGTTTCCGACATCTTTTCTTTTCTGCAATTTTTTCTTTTAGAGAGAAATTTGTAAGTGATGAAACATATGTCCCCGTACCGTATCCACTTTCTTTACGTCAGTTTTAGATCTCTTGTTTTTGTCGTTACGTACCGTACCGTACCGTACCGTAACGGCCAGTTTTTGTCGTTACGTCATATCGGTATTCTCTCGTGTATTACTTTCTTTTCCGTATTCGTAGTTAGGCGTATTTGTCCCCGTACCGTATCCACTTCTAGCTTTTGCATGTTAACTATTATTATCATCATTTTGAACTATTAATAAATCTTCCATGTAAATTATTTTGAAAATATCTTTTAATAATTAGTTTAAACTTTCAAATTCAAATGCAGCTTTCAAATCTTTCTAAACATTTAAAATTTCAAATTAAGCCTTCCTTTTATAAACTCTTTTAAACCTATATTGATTGGTCCTAATTACCCCCTTTATGACATGTTAATTTCTTATTTCAAACCCTTTCCTTTTCTGCTACCTAATAACTAAGATTGATGAGCACTTATTTCTCCTATTAAACCTATTGATTATCAACCCATTAAATCCTATTTCAAATTACTTCCTATTATTACAATAGCCCCATTCGTTGGAATCATAGCCGAACCCAACTTTCACACTCACACACACAGCACTAGGGATAGGAGTGACTAAACAATAACATTAGGAACCTAAACCCCCTAAGGACTTAGACCCCACATTGCTGTACGTTCACAGCCAGACACTCCTTTAAAACCATGCCATTCTTTCCTTCTTATAATAACCATAGGGCAGCTAATAGCCTTTTTATAATAGCCTATAGGTCTTCTCCCTACCCCTCACCATTTCTTATTATAATATAAATCACTAGATTTATTTTTCTTCTCCCATGAAATGTTCTGCCAACGCCCCACACACAACTATCATTAGACCACTGCTCCTTTCTTCATATAGAGACCTAGAGCCCCTACTGCCATCTATAAATATTAGACATAGGGATACCTCTTCCTGTAGCCAACTCTTTCAACCTACTATCATTTTATAAACCCTTATGTCCTTTCTTCTACATGACACACAGCGCCACCGCCAAACTCCTCAAAACCCCCTCCTCCTTCTTCTCCGGTTCAACCCCCACAGGCCGTGCCACCCTCCTTGCTTCTGCCGGCAGACCTTTCCCCTCGCAGCGGCAGCCACCTGCTCCCCTCCTCCGTGCCTTCGTCTTCTTCACGTTCGCATCACCCCCAGCGCCACCAAGCCCCTCCGGCGACCGCCCCTCCGCACCCGTGACCGCAACCCAGGACCCCTCCTCTCCATGTAACCCAACCCCGAAGCTCCGGCAGCCTCCGACCTCGCACCCATCCCCGTTCGTCGTCAGCCCCCTGTTCCACGGCAGGCACCGCCATCCCAGGCCTACACCGGCGTCTACTCCACCGACGGCGAGATCCGACAACCCGACGTCTCCCCTCCACCTGCGAGAACTCGCCGCCGCCGCCCGGAACTTCAGGCCGCCCCGATCGCCGTCGCGAGCTTCTCTTCCTCCGCGAGGCCATCTTCTCCTTCACCGCTCAAGCAACCCGCCCAGTTCTTCTTCTCCGTGCAACGCAGTACGACGACCGACCTCCATCGCACGGCCACCGACGACTCCGGCGAACCCGCCTCCGGAGACGCCCGCCAGCGCTCGTCAACACCTCCGACCATCTCCCTGAGACGCCGCACCGACGTCCTCCTCGAGTCACCACCCCTTGCCCGGAAATATCGCACCACCCGCAGGCGGAGCTCCGACAGCACCGGCCATCCTCCGCCCTTTGATCGCCGTCGTTCACTCTATCCGGTGATGTTACGCACGCCAACGCTCCCGAGCTATCGCAACCTGCTGTCGTCTGACATTGTCCAAGCTGCGGGCTCGATCTGCAAACTCGACATCAAGGCCATGAAACGGTGAGTACATTGATAAATAAGTATTAGTTAATATATGAACTGAATGGTATGCTACATTATTTGTTACCTGGGCTAGTGTAGATGGGTTAAAGTGTGAGTTAGTGTATGTCATACGAAAGTGATAAAAGCATGGTCCTGTTTTGTTAGTTCACAGTATATTTTATATTAGTTATGTTAGTTATAATGTTATTTTATGGCATATGGTTTATATATATGTTAGATTACATATAGATAGGATCAGTGAACTTATACTGTAAATGAAACCAATGTTATGTTTTGATGTTATAAATTCATTAACGCAGATGAATTCACGCCTCGCACCGTGACCACCTGAACACCCCCCCACTCTCATCGCTTCAAGGCAAGTATTTAGCCCTTACAAGTATTTTTACCTTCTACAAATTTTCAAAGGCGCAAGTATATTACTTTCCACCAATTTATCTAGGTGCAAGTATTTACCACCTGCAAGTATATTGTTTTCCGGCAACTTTTAAAGGCGTAAGTATATTATTTTACAGATCACCAAATGCGCAAGTTTTATCACCGGCGAGTACTATTACATACAAGTTTAAAATGATAAACAATGTTTTCTGAAAACATGCACTTTCATTTCTGTTGCATTACTCCTGTGACAACCTTTCTGCGAACCACTTTTATAAATTGTGATGGTTGGCCGCCTTGAGGCAAAATTACAGATTATTGGGCCTTCGGGCATTTTACGGAACATTGGGCCTTCGGGCAATTACGGACTATTGGGCCTTCGGGCAATACGGATATTGGGCCGCGGGCCATTTACGGAATGTTTGCCACTCGGCAAACATGAAAACTACGGTTTGACTTATGGACACTTGGGTGGGGTAGTCTAGTGTAGTAGAGGCTGGAAAGCTGGATTGCACTCGATTGGTGAACTTGACCGACACCTGGCCGGATCGGTGAGTATAGAGTCACGGGTAGCTCCCGTCGACTTGGGTGTGATGCTGGTCACCTCCCCCTCGGACACTGGGCTTTGTCACTAGATAGGAGATTGATTGATTGGTTGATTGATGCACCCTTCGCTTCACCTCTGCTGATGCTATGGAGTAAACTACTAAAATTATTGTCACGATTGACTATTGTTGTGCACATCACACTTGTCCATGCATATTGCTGTACGCACTACGCTTGACACTACTTTTGTTGTACACACCACACTTGCTACACATATTGCTGTACACACTACACCGTCACGACTATTGTTGTATACACTACACCTGCCATGCTGGTTACCTTACACACTACACCTTGTTGTGCCCGCTACTTTACGCACCACACTCCGCTTGCTCACTACTTTACTCACTACACGATGCTATGTTCCCATGTTGCTTCATGCTGCCATGTTTCATCTTTTTGGAAACATATTGTGTCTTTCATTTCTAAAGTTTTGTAAATTATATTAAATCTTGCCGAGGGTCTTTTTCCTACTAATGTTTTAAAATCTTGCCGAGCGACCCTCGCTGACGTATATTTCCTTGTCTGTGAAATATACGTTAGGTTTTGAGCAGAGTTCACAGCGAAGATCACTTGGAGATTGAAGAAGGTGACCAAGAGAACCAAGAGCACGAGATCCACTACTGAAGACGGCGGACACTGCGCAGCTTGCTGAAATTTTTAATTGTTGTTGTATTTTCTTTCAGGTGTATTTTTAATTTCTTGTAACTATTGTAATGGCCATGCTAGGCCTATTAATTCCTTGTGTACATATAATCTGGATGTCAAGTATAATGATGATATTCTGTAATGTTCTGAGATCGCAAGCAAGAACCTGTATTTTCAAATGGTGTATCACTACAGACGCTTATTGGGTTGGGGCTTCACCGCTCCAGCCCAAGCGGGCCCGCTCGCGTCCTCGCTCCCAAGCATAATGGGAAGCGGGGCGTGACAGGTTTTAGTGGTGGCCCATGCAGGTCATGCTTTCTGCGAAATACTCGGAACAATATAGATGTCATTATTAACTAGACTGTCTAGATAAATCTTGTACGCAAATGTTTACTTTGTTTGTTTGCAGCATGGCAGGAAGACGTAACATTCGATAAGGATCCAGAGCTGCTGGAAGTGGAGAGGACGACAAGCCAGTGATGAACGGTGACGTTTGAACCCCGACCTATTATTGCACTTAGTGATTCATATCTTGTGCTTACCTTTGTTTGTCGCTTCTTAGTTGTATCTTTTCTACTATTACTATTTCACCTACTTTTCTTGGTTATATTCTAGCTATTGTTTTGATAATAATTGATTTGATCGTAGACCCTCTTTCCTTTCCCCTATTCGTCTCTTCCTTCCTTGTTACCTTGCCCCTTCATCTATCAGGCTTTTCCTCGATCATACCTAGCTTAAGAAATTCCGAGGACGGAATTTTTATAAGGTGGGTAGGATGTAACGGCCAGTTTTTGTCGTTACGTCATATCGGTATTCTCTCGTGTATTACTTTCTTTTCCGTATTCGTAGTTAGGCGTATTTGTCCCCGTACCGTATCCACTTCTAGCTTTTGCATGTTAACTATTATTATCATCATTTTGAACTATTAATAAATCTTCCATGTAAATTATTTTGAAAATATCTTTTAATAATTAGTTTAAACTTTCAAATTCAAATGCAGCTTTCAAATCTTTCTAAACATTTAAAATTTCAAATTAAGCCTTCCTTTTATAAACTCTTTTAAACCTATATTGATTGGTCCTAATTACCCCCTTTATGACATGTTAATTTCTTATTTCAAACCCTTTCCTTTTCTGCTACCTAATAACTAAGATTGATGAGCACTTATTTCTCCTATTAAACCTATTGATTATCAACCCATTAAATCCTATTTCAAATTACTTCCTATTATTACAATAGCCCCATTCGTTGGAATCATAGCCGAACCCAACTTTCACACTCACACACACAGCACTAGGGATAGGAGTGACTAAACAATAACATTAGGAACCTAAACCCCCTAAGGACTTAGACCCCACATTGCTGTACGTTCACAGCCAGACACTCCTTTAAAACCATGCCATTCTTTCCTTCTTATAATAACCATAGGGCAGCTAATAGCCTTTTTATAATAGCCTATAGGTCTTCTCCCTACCCCTCACCATTTCTTATTATAATATAAATCACTAGATTTATTTTTCTTCTCCCATGAAATGTTCTGCCAACGCCCCACACACAACTATCATTAGACCACTGCTCCTTTCTTCATATAGAGACCTAGAGCCCCTACTGCCATCTATAAATATTAGACATAGGGATACCTCTTCCTGTAGCCAACTCTTTCAACCTACTATCATTTTATAAACCCTTATGTCCTTTCTTCTACATGACACACAGCGCCACCGCCAAACTCCTCAAAACCCCCTCCTCCTTCTTCTCCGGTTCAACCCCCACAGGCCGTGCCACCCTCCTTGCTTCTGCCGGCAGACCTTTCCCCTCGCAGCGGCAGCCACCTGCTCCCCTCCTCCGTGCCTTCGTCTTCTTCACGTTCGCATCACCCCCAGCGCCACCAAGCCCCTCCGGCGACCGCCCCTCCGCACCCGTGACCGCAACCCAGGACCCCTCCTCTCCATGTAACCCAACCCCGAAGCTCCGGCAGCCTCCGACCTCGCACCCATCCCCGTTCGTCGTCAGCCCCCTGTTCCACGGCAGGCACCGCCATCCCAGGCCTACACCGGCGTCTACTCCACCGACGGCGAGATCCGACAACCCGACGTCTCCCCTCCACCTGCGAGAACTCGCCGCCGCCGCCCGGAACTTCAGGCCGCCCCGATCGCCGTCGCGAGCTTCTCTTCCTCCGCGAGGCCATCTTCTCCTTCACCGCTCAAGCAACCCGCCCAGTTCTTCTTCTCCGTGCAACGCAGTACGACGACCGACCTCCATCGCACGGCCACCGACGACTCCGGCGAACCCGCCTCCGGAGACGCCCGCCAGCGCTCGTCAACACCTCCGACCATCTCCCTGAGACGCCGCACCGACGTCCTCCTCGAGTCACCACCCCTTGCCCGGAAATATCGCACCACCCGCAGGCGGAGCTCCGACAGCACCGGCCATCTTCCGCCCTTTGATCGCCGTCGTTCACTCTATCCGGTGATGTTACGCACGCCAACGCTCCCGAGCTATCGCAACCTGCTGTCGTCTGACATTGTCCAAGCTGCGGGCTCGATCTGCAAACTCGACATCAAGGCCATGAAACGGTGAGTACATTGATAAATAAGTATTAGTTAATATATGAACTGAATGGTATGCTACATTATTTGTTACCTGGGCTAGTGTAGATGGGTTAAAGTGTGAGTTAGTGTATGTCATACGAAAGTGATAAAAGCATGGTCCTGTTTTGTTAGTTCACAGTATATTTTATATTAGTTATGTTAGTTATAATGTTATTTTATGGCATATGGTTTATATATATGTTAGATTACATATAGACATGATCAGTGAACTTATATTGTAAATGAAACCAATGTTATGTTTTGATGTTATAAATTCATTAACGCAGATGAATTCACGCCTCGCACCATGACCACCTGAACACCCCCCCACTCTCATCGCTTCAAGGCAAGTATTTAGCCCTTACAAGTATTTTTACCTTCTACAAATTTTCAAAGGCGCAAGTATATTACTTTCCACCAATTTATCTAGGTGCAAGTATTTACCACCTGCAAGTATATTGTTTTCCGGCAACTTTTAAAGGCGTAAGTATATTATTTTACAGATCACCAAAGGCACAAGTTTTATCACCGGCGAGTACTATTACATACAAGTTTAAAATGATAAACAATGTTTTCTGAAAACATGCACTTTCATTTCTGTTGCATTACTCCTGTGACAACCTTTCTGCGAACCACTTTTATAAATTGTGATGGTTGGCCGCCTTGAGGCAAAATTACAGATTATTGGGCCTTCGGGCATTTTACGGAACATTGGGCCTTCGGGCAATTATGGACTATTGGGCCTTCGGGCAATACGGATATTGGGCCGCGGGCCATTTACGGAATGTTTGCCACTCGGCAAACATGAAAACTACGGTTTGACTTATGGACACTTGGGTGGGGTAGTCTAGTGTAGTAGAGGCTGGAAAGCTGGATTGCACTCGATTGGTGAACTTGACCGACACCTGGCCGGGTCGGTGAGTATAGAGTCACGGGTAGCTCCCGTCGACTTGGGTGTGATGCTGGTCACCTCCCCCTCGGACACTGGGCTTTGTCACTAGATAGGAGATTGATTGATTGGTTGATTGATGCACCCTTCGCTTCACCTCTGCTGATGCTATGGAGTAAACTACTAAAATTATTGTCACGATTGACTATTGTTGTGCACATCACACTTGTCCATGCATATTGCTGTACGCACTACGCTTGACACTACTTTTGCTGTACACACCACACTTGCTACACATATTGCTGTACACACTACACCGTCACGACTATTGCTGTATACACTACACCTGCCATGCTGGTTACCTTACACACTACACCTTGTTGTGCCCGCTACTTTACACACCACACTCCGCTTGCTCACTACTTTACTCACTACACGATGCTATGTTCCCATGTTGCTTCATGCTGCCATGTTTCATCTTTTTGGAAACATATTGTGTCTTTCATTTCTAAAGTTTTGTAAATTATATTAAATCTTGCCGAGGGTCTTTTTCCTACTAATGTTTTAAAATCTTGCCGAGCGACCCTCGCTGACGTATATTTCTTGTCTTGTGAAATATACGTCAGGTGTTAGACAGATTTGCAGAGGAGAAAGGCTTGAGACTGAGCAGCTTGACCATGGTGCCCAGACGCTGAGATCTGCCGCTGGAGAACAACGAGCCTTCGCAACGTCGCGGAAATTTAATAATTGTTGTAATTTTGTTCGGGTGTATTTTTGGTTGTTGTTCTGTTTTTAATGGCCAAGTTGGCCTTATTTGTGTACTTGTAAATCTGGACATCAATGAAATAATAATGCAATTTCCTTTTGTTCTGAGTTTGAAATGCAAGAACCTGTTTACGGTTTACCCACAGACGCTTATTGGGTTGGGGCTTCATCGCTCCAGCCCAAGCGGGCCCGCTCATGTCCTCGCCCCCAAGTATAATGGGAAGCGGGGCGTGACAGTAAGAGACTCTAAACTCGTTGTAGTTAATAAAGATTACGAGTTATTTCATATGCTACAGGGTGAGAAGATGAAGGAGTATTATGCTCGCTTCGTCGACATCACGAACGAGTTGGAGGTTCTCGGTAAAACCTACACCCAAAAGGAGAAAGTCTCGAAAATCATCGATGGACTTCCTTCTTGTTGGGAGAAACGGACCTTCGCCATCGAGGAAGGTAATGATATGAAAACTTATATCGTCGTGCAACTAATGGGTACCTTAATGTCGTATGAGGTATGTAAGGATAGCAAGTTGAAGTTGCAGGACAAGATGAAGTCCTACCTAAAGCAAGACGAGCCAAAGAAGAAGGCTATTGCTTTCAAGGCCACTCCATCAACTTCCACATCGACCGATGATGAAAACTCGGAAGACGAGTTGGACTTGGAGTCCATGGCACTCATGGCAAAGAAGTTCAACCGGTTCTTCCGGAAAGGTAACTTCAAAAACAAATCGAAGTTTAATTCTACTAACGCCTCCTCTCCTTTGTGTTTCAAATGCAACAAGCCAGGACACATGAAAGTGGAGTGTCCTCAAAATAAGAAAAAGGAGAAGTGGAAGGCGCCGAAGTTCGACAAGTCGAAGAAGTACAAGAAAGGGTACAAAAAGGGACTTGTCGAGACATTCACCGACTCCGAGGATTCCTCAAGTGGAGAGTCAGACGATGAGCAAATGGAGCAAGCACACAGATGCTTCATGGCTCGAGAGGAGCAAGATAAAGATTCATCTTCCGATGATAGCGACAACGAAGGCGATGAGGTAACCATGGATGACCTTAGAAATGCTAATGAGCAATTATGGTCTAAATACACTAAATTAGTAAATAGATATACTAAAGTAAAAGATGATTTAGCTAGCATCCAAACCTCGCCTAAAACTATCATCACCAACAACGACACCGTTGTTGAAGAGTTGAGAAATGAGATTGTAAATCTCAAGTCTCAACTTGAACATGTTAGCATTGAAGATCCGGAGGAACACAAGATAGCGGATTTGACTTCTCAAAACTCGACTTTGAGTATTGAGAATGAGAATCTCAAATCTCGTGTTTATGTGCTCACATCGCAAGTATCCACTTTGGATGCTTCTATGCGTTCTCTCACCGAGAAATATGAGTGCACATTGGGCCGAATCAATGAATTCAATAAGGGTAAGGGCCATTTGGATAATATCCTAAATGACTTACCTCCGGCCAATCACCACATTGGTTTGGGGTATAAGTTGGGAAATTCATCCAAGTCGGCCACTACCTTTGTTAGGCCAACTTCCGATACTTCGACGAGTGGTAGCAAACACTCTATTGGTAGTTCTACTACCAATGGTGCTTCCACCTCGTACACACCCTCGTTTGGAAAGAAACCCACTTTGGGTGAACCTCCAAAGAAGGGTCATGCTTATATGTACACAAATACCGTGCCACGTAGGAACACACGTCCTACTCCACATGCTCACTCATATGATGATTTTTATGCACCACATCCACGAGCACATGCACACCATGTGAGACACCCTCACGCACGTGTTCCCCCACATGCATATGTTCACCCTCATCATCGTATGAATGCTTATTTTTCGAATGTTGTGCATAGTGATAACTATGTGGGGAAGTCTAAGTCCAATTGGACTTGGCTTCCAAAGGTCTAATCTTTTGGACCCAATGACCTTGGGTACCATGATACGATATTGTCTATCTTTAGGTACTCAAGGAAAGGAAAAAGGAACAGAGCAACAACTTTAAATTTAGCTCCAAGAGGAATTGGATACTCGATAGCGGGTGTTCAAAACACATGACGGGTGACGCTCAATTGCTCTCCGGAGTGGTGCCCATCGCAAATGGGAATCGGGTAGTCTTTGGAGGCAACGAGAGCGGAACCATCATAGGTGTTGGTAAAGTGGGTAATCCTTCTAAACCACTTATATGAGATGTTTACCTTGTTAAAGGATTAAACCACAATCTTATTTCAATAAGCCAACTTTGTGACAAAGGTTACAAAGTTAGCTTTGCGAAAGGAATGTGCCATATTTTGAATAAAACTACTAATGATGTATTATTTTCCGGCACATGCCATAAGGATATATATATCCTAGATCTTCCAAGATCACATGAACAATGTCTCATTGCCAACACAAGTGAACAACACTTATGGCATCGACGTTTTGGTCATGTGAACTTTGGAACACTATTTAAGCTTTCCAAGTTAAATTCTATTAGAGGCTTCACTAAGCTTGTCTTTCAAAAGAAAAGCTTTTGTGACTCGTGTCAACGAGGCAAGCTTCCAAAATCTTCATTTAAACATAAGAAAAGCATTTCTTCTAAGCGGCCTCTAGAGCTATTACATCTAGATTTATTTGAGCCAACTAGAGTTGCTTCATTAGGTAATGCTAGATATAGACTTGTCATCGTTGATGACTTTTCTAGGTTTACTTGGGTATTTTCATTAAGTAATAAAAATAAAGCTTTCGAAAACTTCACAATTTTTGTTAAGAAAGTACAAAATCTCATTGGAACCACCATTGTCACTATTCGTAGTGATTATGGAGGGGAATTTGAGAATGAGTCTTTTGAGACATTTTGTGATGAAGTTGGTATTACACACACCTTTTCATTCCCTCGCGCACCTCCTCAAAATGGTGTAGTTGAGAGAAAGAATAGGACGCTAGTGGAGTGTGCTCGCACTATGCTTGATGATAGCCAACTTGGCCATCAATTTTGGGCGGAAGCGGTACACACCGCTTGTTATGTGTTTAATAGAATACTTTTGAGGCCCGACACTAAACAAACTTGTTATGAATTGTTGTTTGGTAGGTTGCCTCAAGTTAAACATTTTCGTGTTTTTGGTTCAAAATGTTTTATTAAAAACACGTATGGTAGTTTGGACAAATTCGATCCGAGATCCGATGAGGGGATTTTTGTTGGATACTCCTCACGTAGCAAAGCCTACCGGATATACAACAAATGAACCTCAACGATCGAGGAATCGCTTCATGTTTCATTTAATGAAGGATTTGTTCCAACTAGAATTACTAATGATGATGACTCTATGGATGTCTTATGTGATTCAATTGGTAATTCTAATTCTAATAATTCTATTGATTCTATTGAGACTAACCCAACTAATGAAGTTGTTGAGAATATTCCTAGTGATCAAGGAATTCCCAAACGGCTTCATACCGTTCGTGACCATCCTCATGAGCAAGTCATTGGCAATATCCATGATAGTGTCAAGACGAGATCGCAAGTGAACTACTTTGCTCATTGTGCCTTTGCCTCCTCGATTGAGCCAAAGAATGTTAATGAAGCGTGCGAAGATGGTGCTTGGATCTTAGCCATGGAGGAGGAACTCATTCAATTCGAGAGGAATGAGGTTTGGGAGCGTGTTCCATTGCCATCGAAGAACCACACCGTCATAGGGACAAAGTGGATCTTCAAGAACAAGACCGACGAAAACCAAATCGTCGTCCGGAACAAAGCTCAGTTAGTTGCTCAAGGCTACCGTCAAGAGGAAGGTATTGATTTCGAAGAATCCTTCGCTCCGGTAGCTAGATTAGAATCTATTAGATTATTATTGTCTTTTGCATGCCATACGGATTTTAAATTATTTCAAATGGATGTTAAAAGTACGTTTTTAAACGGAGATGTTGTTGAGGAAGTTTACGTTTCTCAACCTCCGGGTTTTATTAATGAAAAATTTCCAAATTATGTTTTTAAACTTAAGAAAGCACTTTACGGTTTGAGACAAGCTCCTCGAGCTTGGTATGACCATTTAAAGAATTTTCTTTTGGATTTGGGTTTTAAAATGGGAGAAGTTGATTCCACATTATTTGTTAAGTATTCGAATAATGATATAATTTTAGTTCAAATATACGTTGATGATATCATTTTCGGTGCTACTAACTTTGCTCTTTGCGAAGAGTTTTCTAATGTGATGAAGGATCAATTTGAGATGAGCCACATGGGTGAGCTCAAGTATTTCTTAGGTCTCTAAATTCGCCAAATGGACGATGCAATCTTCATCCACCAAACGAAGTACACGGTGGAGTTGCTTAAGCGATTTGGAATGGAGAATGCCTCCGGGAAAAAGATTCCAATGAGCACGACTACGCATCTTGATAAGGATACGGGCGGTAAAGATGTAGACATTCGTCTATATCGAGGTATGATAGGTAGTTTACTATATCTTACCGCAAGTAGGCCCGATATTATGTTTGCCGTATGTGTATGTGCTCGTTATCAGTCTCAACCTAAGGAGTCTCACTTAGTAGCGGTAAAACGTATTTTCCGTTATTTAAGTTACACACTTGATTTTGGATTACTTTATCCAAAATCTAGCACGTATGAGTTAATCTCATATAGTGACGCAGATTATGAGGAATGCAAATCCGACAGGAAAAGTACTAGTGGCACTTGCTATTTTATAGGAAATTCTCTTGTCTCTTGGTTTTCCAAGAAGCAGAATTCCATATCACTTTCAACCACCGAGGCGAAATATATTGCCGCCGGTGTCGCGTGTGCTCAAGTTCTTTGGATGAGACACACACTTAAAGACTTTGGTATAAACTATGATACTTGCCCTATCATGGTGGACAACCAAAGTGCAATATGTCTCTCCAAGAACCCGGTACACCATTCCCGTTCTAAACACATAGATGTCCGACACCATTTCTTAGATGATCATGTTGCTAAAAAGGACATCATATTAGTGTACGTTGGAAACCCAGAAGCAAATCGCCGATATTTTCACGAAACCCCTAAAGGAAGACTCCTTTGTGCGGTTACGTCGAGAATTGGGGATTATGGGTGAATCCGAGATTTAGGATTCTTTTTTTATTCAATAATCTTGCATGCTATTCAATTTCATTATATTTGCTCATGCTAGATTAATTGAAATTTTCTGATTGAATTTTCGGAATTTTTCGCTCGATTTGCTCGTAAACGTCAAATTTCAGTTTTTCGATGTTTAATGGGGTAGTATAATGATTAATGAGAGTTTTACGATGTTTCGTCGAAGTGCGATTAGGAGAGAACTCAAAATTTCAAATTCTAAAATTTTAGGACTCTCTTAGTCGGTCCAAGTTCATTGGCCGACCGACTAGATTCAGTTCTAGTCGGTCAGTGAATGAGCTTAGACCGACTAATTCTTGTCAGTTATTTTGGCTTCAGTTACTGTTTACAATTAGTCGGTTCAAGCTCATTGACCGACCGACTAGATCGTGATCTAGTCGGTCAGTACTTGAACTGTGACCGACTAATTGTGACGGGGACAGTTGCGTCTTTTGAGCTTCCAATCGACTTAGAACTCAATCCGACCGACTATTCTTCATTCTAGTCGATCGATTGTCTTCTCTCTCAGCCAAAACCGCCGAGCCCCTTGGACTTCCTCCCTCTCCGATCATTTTCCGGCCACTCTCCGGCCATCTTGACCTATTCCAACCGTCGACCCCTCTCCTCCTCCTAGGTATCCCTCTTTCCTAGCTTCTAGGGCTTGTTTCCTGTGCTTAGGGTTAGGGTTTCTTAGTTTTTCAGCTAAGGTTTCCGTTTCTAAGGGTTGTTTAGGGTTCGTTCTCATCGATCTCTGTTGATTGCGTCGTGTCTTGCTTCGATTATGGCAAGAACACGTATTCCCATCGACCCCTCTGGTCCGTCGCCTATGACCGTCGATTCACCTCCGTCGGACCCCCCGCAACCCAAACGAACCCCACCCAAACGCCGTTCGAAGACCACCCAACCCTCTTCGTCTTCGCCTCCTCTTAAGCGTAAGAGGACGGCGACAGCGAAGCCCCGATCTCAGCCTAGGAAGCAACCTATTTCTCCTGCTTCATTCCGTGCCCCCCTCCTCCTGATTCCGACACGGAATACATACCCGAGACCGAGACCCCTAGGGATCCTACACCCCCTCCTAGGGTACCTGTGTCTAGCTCCCGACCCCGTACTTCCACACGTCAGCCTAAGGGAAAGGGTCCGATGCCGGTTGGCGGTGTCGATATCTCATTATGTCGCGACGACCCGTTGTGTCTCGCGGCATATAACCGTATCAAACACTTCCCGCTGCTTCTGGAGCATTTCATTCAGTTTTCAGACTTCCCAGGCCTCGCCGATCTTCTGTCGTCTTCCGGTCTTATCGATTATCTTCGATATGACCCTAAGGCAAATCCCCACCCTTATCCTCATCTGGTCAAACTCTTCTATGCCAACCGTGTCCGGGGTCAGTACGACGAGACCCACTCTATTGAGATGACTGTCTTGGGGACACCGATTGTCCTTACGGCAGAAATTTTAGGAGAGTTGATCGGTTGCTCGTCGTCTGGCCTCCTCCCTTCCGATATTTCTGTCGATGACATATCCTCCCTTGATCAGGTCATACTTTCTGAGATTTTCCACGAGATTCCTCCCGCCATGTTTGGCGTCCCCTCTAAGTCTTTCAAGCCTAATGGCTGGGTCCTGAACCTGATTCTGAAGTCGTGCCTACTTCCTAAGTACGGCTCCTCTTCTTTGCCTTCCCAGCCATTCCTGAAGTTGATATATGCCATCTTTATGGGGAGTGAGATTAACTGGGCTCGGATTATACTCGATAAGATGGATTCTTTCGAGTGTATCTGGAAGTCCACGAAGTCTGCTCATATCCCATATCCATGCCTGCTGACACTTGTCTTTCGCCACTTCTGTGTCACTTTGCCTCCTGATGATGAGCGCCCCCTCGGTCCCCCTCTGAACACGACGGCCGTCAAGAAGTCTCTTGCGACGCTCCGTCATGTTCAGAGGACGACCCCTGCTGCTTCAGCCTCTGCCTCAGCCTCAGCTGCTCCCTCTCCTACTCTTGCTGACCTCACACGTTCGCTCAAACGTGTGGAGTCTCGGTATGCTCGCACTGAGGAGATTCTTTCTCGTATCGCTTCTCATTTGGGGATTGAGATCCCTCCGTCAGTTTCTGACGAGGACGAGGAGTTGGATGATGAGGAGATTCTCGAGCTTGCTCGTGCTGCTGCTGCTCGTGCCCCTGAGGGTACTCCTGTTGCTGCTGGTGCTTCTGGTGCTGCTTCTTCTTCTGCTGGCGACCCCGAGAGCACACCTGTTGCCACCGTTTCTGCGGTGGATACTACGACTGGTGCTCCCGAGGCCACTACCGTTGCTGCTCCAGAGATCGTCTCACCTGTCGTGCCTTAGATCACATCTACCGTCGCTCCCGTGGACACTTCTGCTGATCCGGTGACCACCTCTCCTGCTGCAGAGCCTGCTGCTGCTAGAGATCCCCCCGTTTCCTCCTGAGCTTCTCTGAGGACTCTCCGATGCACTTTGGATGATTGATCTTATAGTGAGAGAGTTTGGGTAGGATAGAGGGTGGTTATGTATTTTGGATCATTCTGGTGTATTTTGATGTTTTGATGTATTTTGATGCACTCTTTGGATGGATGTCGGTATGTTTTGTGATACTTCCATATATGCTGTCTTGTGAGATATATGATGTTGTATTTTGTGCCCCGATCGTTGGATCGCTTTTATGTATGTCGGTGATGTATATTTTTGATGTACTCTGGTTCATATTTATATATATATACATCGATGATGACATTTCATTCTCTTGTGCACATTATATTTTTATGTCTCTGATGTTTGATTTCATCGCTCGATGATAATAACTTGGTTAAATAGAAATTATTTCTATGGAAACATAGAATTGTTTTCCATGCACTAAATTAACCAAGAATATTGATATTGGAGAGTATATTCCATAACTCAATCCGTCAAATTGATTTGAGTTTTAATGATTTTATTTATCGATTTTCGACTATGGTCTCATTGACACGCTTTGATTTAATTCGTACTTTTCTTTGGTGTCACTTGGACCGTGGTCGTATTCTACGACTCTCGTGCTTTTATTTGAAGCCATTGTTGTTGTCGTTGATCTCCTCCCGCTCTTTTTGCTAATGCCAAAGGGGGAGAGATACAATAATAACGATGCGCTAAATGACAATTTAAGCATTTTTCCAAGAATCTAATTTGATGTGTTAGATTCAGGGGGAGTTAAGATATATAAATGGATTTTCAAATCCGATATTTCAATAATCGATTCTCATTTTATACTTTACTCGTCTGCTTGATGCGTATTATTATTATTCATTTTGGAATTAACGTGTCATCAATGCAGGGGGAGTAAGTAAATTTCATTTGAATTATTATTTTTGATTATTATTTATGTTGGTTTGTCATCACCAAAAAGGGGGAGAATGTTGGATATTGGACTCCCCGGATTTGGTTTTGGATGATGAACAAACATAAATATATCGTGAACTAACTACTTGTGAGCGCAGTTATGGAGATCGTCGCCAAATTCATGTGAACATCCCAAGCGACGTCTCGAGACTTCTCAAAGCGCGTGATCGTATGCCTAAAGCTTCGTTGAAGCTTATGGACCGTTTTAGAAGTCATGAAGATTCGATTGAAGCTTTTGAAGACGGTATCGTCAAGTTTTATTTATAGTCTTTTAAGCTTCTTTCGTAGAATGTTAAGCCTTAAGTAGGTCTTACGTTTTAAATCTTCATAACGCTCATATCTTAGATCTAGGATCTTAGTAGAAGTCCATACGAACTTTCCCGAAGCTTCGCGCTTCGATTCACGACTTCTTGTGCATGTTAGTTGGTTCAAGAAGAAGAACCAACCGACTAGATGGTGATCTAGTCGGTCGGCCAAGCTTCTTGGACCGACTAGTTTGCGTCAGTCAATTCCAAGCTCTTTACTGTTTACAGTTAGTCGGTCTACGTTGACTCACCGACCGACTAGTTTGTGAACTAGTCGGTCAGTGATGCTTCTTTGACCGACTAGTTGAGCTTCTACTGTACATGCCAACTTACTGTTTATCGTTAGTCGGTCTATGTTCATTTGGTGACTGACTAGTTGATGAACTAGTCGGTCAACTTTTGTTCTTGGACCGACTAAATCAATTTGTACTCAGACTATTTGTTTTATCTCTTAGTCGGTCTAAGTTCACTCACCGACCGACTAGTTGTGAAACTAGTCGGTTGGCAAGTGTTCTTTGACAGACTAGTTCTGTTAGTATGAACTTCGATCTAATCCCTGTTCTACCTTTAGTCGGTTCATGTTTATTGACCGACCGACTAGTTGATGAACTAATCGGTCGGTGGTTGTTCTTTGACCGACTAGTTTGGTTCAGAATAGAGCCGTTGGAGCATTTAATGATTTGATTTTCTTTCTCTCTTTCCTCTATCCTATAAATACTTGGAGTGCTGCATTCATTGCACTCAAGGCTGATATTAAGAGAACTTTAGAGATCAAAGAGAAAGCATTCATTCCTCATTCAAAGCTCTTTCATTCCAATCTTGAATCTCTCCTCACTCTTATTTCAAAAGAGAGATTCATTGATTGTGAGCCTTCCAAGCCAAGTGCTTGATTCTAGGTCACCAACCACCTCATAGCTCTCCATCGCTGATCTACATCTTGGAGCTAGGGTTTGGTGCCTCTTCATCTTCCCCAAAATCATCTTTGCCCTAATTCGTAAGTTTACTCAAGGCATAGGTATTTTGTGGTAAGCATTTCTATTTCAATTTACTTTGATATTGTAAGTGATTCACTCTCGGTTGTGAGAGTGTGTTTGTGATCCCGGGTTGTGGGAGTCACAATTTTCATTTGTGTATGATTTGACTTGTGAATGTTTTTCACAAGTATTTCATAGTGGAAATCTTGAGTTAGGGTTTCTAACTCGAGTATCCGGAGGGGATCCGGGTGTTTGGGACGTAGGATCACCGGGAACAAGTCGGGGAGACTTGGGTGGATCCGAACCCAGTAATATCATTTGTTTGCGATTGTTTCTTTGTTGTCTAACATTTACATTTCCGCATTTCCGCATTGTTTGGTAGAGTTTGCAAGGTAATTAGGAATTAGCCTCTTAATTATTTTAAAGTACTATTCACCCCCCTCTATTACTTGTGCAGTAGCTTAGCAGGGCATTACAGGTTGGACGTGCAACGAGGGGTAACCTTGGCGCTTCGCTTGAAGCTCGGTCTTTGGTTGCCACACTCGCTAGCCACGAGGGTGGTCATCGGGCGCTGAGGGGTAGCCTCGACGCCTTGATCGGTTTCTTCTTAAATAGACGAGAAACTCGTCAGGGTGGCCGGACCTTGGTTCCGGCCGAATCCCCTCCGATGCCTAAGTCAGATCAGGGTCTGAGGAGTGCTCGACGGGGCAGGTACGACTCGAGAGGAGATCGACACACTGACCCCCGGCGCGAGCAGGGGAAGGGTGAGAAATGGCGGAAAACCAATGTCATTGATGGAATACCTCAGATTCAAGTACCTGGGATTCGATCCCTGTCTTCGTCATCCTTCCATCTTTTTATGGGGCTTCGTCCACGCTTGCCCCCACGCAGTCCGCCCCCCTTCACGTCCCCAAGATCCGTCCCCACGATGGCGCCTGCCCGCGTCATGGGAGAGCCGATTGCGGGGCCCATTAATGTGCATTAAGGCCTCGTGCTCCGGGGGAGTGGTTACCCCTGGTGATCATGGGCTGGTTATGAGTGTGTTGGACCATGGACGGTTCGGGTTTGTGATTTCTCGGGGGCCTCATTGATCGGGCCGCACCTTCTTCGTGGGCATCCTGTCCTCGAGTCGGGCTCGGGCCCTCCGGTTCTGGGGCCTCTCCAATATAGGCGTATCAATTGCCCCCATCGGTCGTGTCGATCCCCTCTAGTTGGCTCGGCTCGGCCGATGTGACTTCTACTGATTTTGACAGGCGTGCCAGTCGAGACCGGTTCATTAAATGAAGGCCATCATGAGGCGGCCCGTTCAAATCCCTCTAGGTGTGGGTTTCGAAGCGCCGTTGGCTCCCAGATGTTGCCACGTGCCCCCGTGCGTTCATCCCCACCGTGCGGGGGGTCGTCTTGGGGAAAGAGAGGGGTAAAAAGGGGAGTTGACGTCCACCGAGCTGGCTTCATCAATCGTCGTCTCCCCACCTCTTCCCTTTTCTTTTCGTCAATCCAAATCCCGTTCAAGCTTCTCCTCATGTCTTCATCCTCCGCCACTGGTTCGGGTCGCCCAGAGGACGTTGGCAATCCCAGACCGACGTGTGGGTCGGTCTCGTCGATTCGCCGTCATGGGGGCGTGCTTTCAGGGGTGCCCCCGAGGTTCTGGGGTATTCCTCGTCCGTTTGTGCCACCTCAATCGGGGGTATGCGCACCCGCTATCTCCGTCCCCCATACTCTGCCCAGGCTCCTGAATCCGACGAGCGGATCTGCTTCCCCGGTCCACGCAAGGTCGGGGTATATGAGAAGCGTTTTCGATTCGGGCTTCGGTTTACTCTCCACCCCTTCATCGCCGAATTTCTGCGGGCTCATGGGGCGGCCTTATGCCAATTCTGCCCCAACGCCATCGGGCTCATCGTCGGGTTCGTTGTTCTCTGCGTACTGAAGGGGGTGGCCCCATCCCTCCGACTTTTCGCCCAATTCTACCGTCTGAGCCATCATCAGTCGGGGGCCTGAATTTACATCAGTGCCCGGCTAAAGATGAGCCTGGTGCTGGGGCTGCCGAGCTCCTTGAAGCTCTGGAAGGGTGAATACATCTTCGTCGTCTTCCCGTCGGACGTGAATTTCCCAACCTAATGGAGCATCGCCAGCACGTTGGCTCTTGAGCTAGGCGACCCAACCGATGCCGAGCTTGAGGCGGTGAAGACCCTGCTGGCGGTCCCTGCGAAGGACCGGAGAATCGACGTCCTCTTTGACGACCTTAACTTGCGGAAGACCACTTGGCCCATTGGTGAGTTCTGCTGACATCCGCCGCTTGGAGGAGTTGATGTTTGTGGACTATCCCGCCCAGTTTTGACCCTTTCCTCTGCCCGTTTTTACAGGTGGATTTGCCCCTGACCCCTCTCCGACCCCTCCTCCAGTCACGGTCCCAAAGCCCGCTCTGCGAAGGAGGGATCACATATTAGAGGTCCGAAAGAAACAGCCGCCTCCCAGTGCAGGTTCCAAAAGAGCGAGGGGCAAGCCCCATCCTCCTTCCTGTCGGGCGTCTCGAAGAAGGCCCGCGCCCAAGTCAAGGAGGCTGGTGTTCCATTGCCTGAGGGTCAGGCTCCGTCCTCCTCGGTTGAGGTCACCTGGCCGTTGGCCGGGCCCTTGTCGCCGCCACAAAACCCTCTCCCAGAGATTTACGAGCGGTTCCTGGGAGCGTTCAACTCGGTTCCCGCCGATTTACCTCAGTCGGGCGAGGGTCTTCTCCGACCTCGCTTCCCGGTGGGGCCGGGGAGTCGATTTTCGCCGACTGAGGAGTGGCGACGCGGGTGGCTGAGAACTGCTGCCTTCCACCAGACCAAGCTGCGTTGGACGAGGTCCAAGGCGACCGCCTAGCCGCCTTCGTGGTTCATGCTGGTCAACAGGTGAGGCATTCTTGCATACCTCGTTTCTAGTAGCAGTCTTTATTTCATCCTCGTCTCTAGGTGCAGTTGTCCTCGGTGGGGCTTTCGATAAGGCGTCGATTCGAGGCCCTGTATCAGGCAAAGGCTGATGTGGCACGGACCGTCGAGGCCGAGGGGGGCGAGGGCGAGGCCAGCCTGCTGGCCGAGGCGCGCATCAAGTCCCTGGAGACCTGGGTGACTGAGCTCTCCTCTGCTTTAGAGGAATCAGATCGGGAGAAAGCCTTGGCTTTGGTTGGGAAGTCTAAGGCCGAGGACCGAATTGCCGAGCTCATGGAGGCCGCCGAAGCGGATGCCGAAGCTGGCGTGGGCCCTGCCCCCGTCGTCGCGGCCGACTCCCCGGAGCTCTCCAGCCTTCTGGAGGCGGAGGAGGAGAGGGAGAAAGCTCTTCTAATCCAGCTTAACGCGAGATCCAAAGAGATCGAGGTGGAGCGGGTGGAGCATAAGCGCCGGGTTACCATCTTCGAAGATCGAATCCGAGAGCTGGAGGCAGTGAACCCCGCTCAGATTGCCCAAGATGCTATGGAAGAGTATGCCCTTTCTTTCGTTGCCACGGCTATGTCCGAAGCGTTCGAGAAGGGGTTCGCCCGCTGCAAATCCGAGATCCAGAAGAAGTTTTCACTCTCGGGGATCAATTTCGAGGAGCTCTGGGTGCACTCTGACGGTGAGGGAGAGACATGGGGCGGACTTCATGTGCAACCTGCCGGCGGCCCTGAGGGGGTTCCCGGCAGAGACGAGTGAGTGAGAGTTTGACCTTGTCGCTTGGTCATTGTACTGTTATGTAACATTCCCTTCCTCCTCTTTTTATTTTAGAAATAAAGTTTCCTTTTTCTGCCTGTGATTGCTTGTCTTCCCCCTTGGTGTGTGCTCATTTTTGGGATCTGCTGGCGATGAGGTAGCTATCCTGCCGGGGATACTGCCCCTCGTCCTTGCAGCGTGTTTGGCCGGTCGGCTGGCTGGGGTACGCTATCCCCCAGGCTCACGGCCCGATCGGTGTGCCAACATACCGGTGGAGTTTCCCTCGGCCTTACAGTCGGTTTAGTCGGCCAGTCTGTTAGGGGTGCGACCCCGTGTCCTGCGACTGACCGATGAGGCCGACCGTTGAGGTTGACCTCTGGTCCGACCTGCTAGGGGAGTTGCCCCCAGCCTTACGGCCGGCCGGTTAACCAACCTGCTGGGGGAGTTGCCCCCAGCCTTACGGCCGGTTGGTGTCGTTCAGCTTGCTGGGAGTGCTACCCCCAGTCTAACGGTGGATCGACGGACCGACCCGCTGGGGGAGCTGCCCCCAGCCTTACGATCGATCCACCCCCCTAGCCGACCGAGGGGGAGGGTTGGCCCTGATCGCTTCCGGGCGTACACCCAAAAGAGCGACCGTGTAGTTTTACCGCAAGCGCACGGTGTAGCAGCGAGCGGGTATCGAACACAGGGAGGACGTATGACAGTGCCTTCTCTGAACAACCTGGCTATAAGGACAGAAAAGAGGGAATTTGCCTTTCGACGATGTTGTCACAATCGTCAAATAATGTAAAGAGATATAAAATCAAATAAAGACGCCTAGGGAATAGGGAATCCCCGCTACTCACCGTATCTCGTCAATGTGATTCATCGGTATCACAATTGCTAGGGTAGAATTTCGGATGAACTAGTTGCAACTGAATGTAAAACCTAGCTCACGCTCTCGCGCTGTTGCCGGTCTATAGCAAACCTAGGTTCGGGTCCAATCTCTTGCAAACCCTAGCCTAGGCAAGCTAGCATTAGGATCAACATCATCGTTCAATCGCATCCCGAGCCCACTCTCGTGCAAACTCGGGCCACGACCTAAGTTGGGATAGTTCCTACCCGTCCAATCTCTTGCAAACGGGTATCGGTATGGAATTGCAACCGAGAACCCTAATATCGGTCCAATCTCTTGCAAACCAATACTACGGAAACTCAATTTCACCCAATTCGGATTTCTAGGGTTTCCTATCGAATTGGGATCCAATCTCTTGCAAATCCCAATCGATATGAACACCTAGCTATCTGTAATATATCGATCCCAAACTAACCCTAATAGCAATTCTAGCAATAGTTCTACCAAATCATCACAAATCGGAAATTGGGCTCGTAGGGCTCATCCCCACGCCCTAAGACGTAAAGACTACTCACAAATCATATCACAAATGCAAAAATAATCAATTGAAATAGCAATAGATTTCATGGCAATATTCAAATAAGCAATAAAAATAAGATTTTTAATGAAGAGGGAGACAAACCAATGTAGTTCTTCAAGAATCCAACAAAATAAACCTTTTCTCTCCTCTCCAATCACAAGAATCAAAAACTAAAAAGTTTAATCTAAAAGGCTGCTAAAAAGCAAGGAAAAAGCTCTCTAACTTAGGTTAGAATCAGGGGTTAAATACCCCCCAAAACTGCCCAAAAATCCGTGACCAAAATGCCCCTGCGCCTCTTCAAAATCGTGTTTTCCGCTACAGGCGCTCGGCTCACTCGGCCGAGTGACAAAAGTCGCTCGGCCGAGTGAGAGACCCTGAGAATTTCCAGTAAGTCCGGGGTCTTGGGGGTCTTCACTTCGGGCGTCACTCGGCCGAGTGAGTTGTCGTCACTCGGCCGATGGGCTTATCTTCACTCGGGCGGTCGGCAATTGCCACTCGGCCGAGTGGGTCTTCTGATGCTCAGACTGACGAAAAACAGTAAGTTGGGAGTTTTTGATGGGCGTCGTCTGAGTGCCACTCGGGCGGACGAGATACGTCACTCGGCCGAGGCGGCTTCTGATGCTCGGCCGAGTGCACACTTGGAGCGTGTCCGATCTGGCCGGTCGAGCGGGGTCTCGCTGGTCGGCCGAGTGACTCCTTCACTCGGCCGAGTGAGACACTAAAAATGCCCATTTTGAGTGTTTTTGCCTCCTCGTCGCTCCTACGACGTTCTTTCTTCTTCCGCTCCTCTCCAATAGCAAAATACCCCTCGGGGAAGTCGTCGGTGACACTCTGGAGTAGGTGTGTCTCGGGATCACTCCAAATCGCTCCAAATCTCCTTAAATATGACAAAAACAACAAATCGTGAAAAGTATCGCAATATTGTCGATAAATCGTGAAAAACGTGATTTGAGCGATCTAAATGGCATGCAAACATGCGGAAAAAAGGTGTAAAATACGGAGTGATCAAAATCCCCCAAGCTTACCTCTTACTCGTCCTCGAGGAAGATAAGTAAAAGGCGAACCCGGTGAATTTAGAAAATGAAAACGATGGAAAAACGGAAAACGAAAAACGAAGAAGAAAGAAGAAAGCGAAGAGGGAAGCTGCTAGATCATTTTTCTCAGGACGTGGGTTTTGCTTACTCATATAGCATGCACCGAATGTAAAACACATGTCAAAGACTTTTATTTTGATATCATAGTATAATGGTGCAAATAGAGATAGAAAACCCAAGAATAATGATATAGCATGAAAAACGGAATAATTCTAAAATTAACATTGTCTGAATCATCTAAAGCGGTATACAATATCGCAGACCACACACTTTTCAATTGAATGCTTTCTATGAGGAGTATAAGAATATCACGCAATAGAATAGAAAGAATAGAAAAGCGTGGATTTCATGAAATGAGTGCTATGCATAGATTTCTGGATTTCGTGAAGCTAAAACAATCTCACCGAGTATAGAATATTACTTACCTAGGTTGTCATGCACCGTCAAGTAGTCACTCTCTCACGCATCATTGGATTCTCTCCCCCAAGCTTATCTATAAGCGTGGTGGCATAAAAACGATATTTACATTCCCCATTTCTTTTGAAGCTCCAAATGCAAAAGAAAACAAAAATAAAAACAAAAAGAGGGAAGAAAGAGAGAGAACATGAGATGGGATCGTTATTTGAGATTCTTTTCTCTTTTCTTTTCTTTTTCAATAGCATATATACACAATGATCCCAAATCAAAGAGAAATAAGGATATACAAGAATTTTTCTTTTTCTTTTTAGTTTTGGGAAATTTGGAGCTAGGATTTTAATAACGGGGGAAATGCCAAATACTAGAGTCGCTAAGGGGAGATTCACCAATGATTTTAAAATAGAGAATTGATGTTCAAGATATATGGAGAAAGAAATAAATATGTCTCTTAGTTCACTCTATAAGACGTGCACGACAACTTCAGCAGGGTAATCTAATCTACTCGGTTTCGATCACAAAAAAGCTAACTAATCCGGATTTATCATAGCTAACATCATTCAATCATCCTGAAGTGAAATGTACAAGTCATGCAAATAGAAGTGATATAGGAAAAGAAAACGGTACTCCAGATATAAGCATTCAATGCGTGAATCTTGGTGTGTTTTCTGCGATAGCATACATATGAATATTCATACTCAGCCAATAATAGAATTTCATCCATTTTCATGCGGAAAAAGTGTGGGTTACTATCTCTAAATGCAAGGCAAATCACAGCATATGATATCAGAAATAAAATCTAAGACACGACAGATATAGCATGCATATAGAGAAAGCTAACTCCACGTCATCATCATCATAGAAAAGTCATCTCTAGCATGAGATGAAAAGAAATAAAGATAAAGGGGAAAATAAAGCTATTTACAGTGCAGCACATGAAGAAAATGAGAAAAAACGTGATGCATGGTAAAAAAAAGAAAAAGTGATGAAAGTGAGTGCAAAAGCGGAAAATGGCGTGAAAAAAACTAAAAATAAAGGTGGTAAATCGAAAAGAACGTGAGAACTCACTCCCCCAAGCTAAAGTGCACAGTGTCCTCAATGTGCGTAGTGTGGCACACCGAGAGACGTGTAATGTGAGGGGAAAGTGAGGATGCATGCATGAGGAAAAAGAAAATAAAAATAACGAAATGAAAAATATGATGCGGGCATGATGCATGCAGATATAAGAGTGAATCAGATATAAGAGTGTGACACCAAAAATCTCTCCCTCTCTCCCAAAAATGATATAGAAAGATATGAACAAAATGTGGACCCAAAAAGTGAGGGGAGGGGGGGGGGGGGCAAAAGTCATCAGGACCGAGCAGAGACGGGCAGCAAGACGGGAAAAAGGATCAATGGCATCAAGGGTGCCTAAGAGGGTGGTGCTGCGCCGTCTCCGTCTTGAGGCGGAGGAGGAGGAGGTGGTGGCTGGGGAACAGTCTGCTGGGTGGGTATGGGTGTGGGTGTGGAAGCAGGCTGGGTGTGTGTAGGAGTGGGGGTGGGTACCTGCTGGGTGGGTGTGGGTACACGAGGAAGCCGCTCGAGAATCTGAGTGAGGCAATAGTGAATGCCCGGAAGTAGGTCGAAGCGGCTGGCCATAGCGGTGACGGTGGCAGACATGGTCCTGAGGTCACCTCTGAGGGCACTCACCGCCCCCTCAAGAGCACGAATGCTCTGAAGTACAGTGTCGGGGGGAGGTGGTGCAGAGGGACGCACCTGTCTGCTCTGTGCAGGACGGGGCTGGCGAACTCGGGTGGTGTAGTGGATGGGCTCAGCAGGCATGTGGAGGAAGGGTGCTGTGCTCACAAGTGGGTGCCTAGCCTCAGGGCGAGGCTGGGGTGCATGCTGGTGTGAGGTGGAAGCAGCAGCAACGGAAGTGGAGTATAAATGTGGCGATGAGGCGGCCAGAGAGGTCAGTGACACAGACGTGGGGACAGACGTCACGACACTCTCAGAAAGTACGGTTGCGGTGGAGACATGGGTGACAACCACGGTCTCCACGACGGCAGCAAAAGAGGGCTCTCCGCTCTCAACTATAGTAGGTGGGCGCTTGGGTAGGGCGGAGCAGAGGGGCTCAACGGACAGAGGGCCAGCTATGGTGGGAGTGGTGATGGGCGTGGAGGTAGTGGAGGTGGTCTCAGCGAGTGTACTCCCGACACCGGCAGAAGTATGGACAGAGGTGTCGGGAGCAGCAAAAATATCAGGCTGCTGAGGGGCCACGGGGTCAACGGGTGCAGCGTGTGCAGCGTGGGCCTGCTCAGCCTGCTCGGCCTCCTCGGCCTCAAGCACGTAGGCGGCGGGGATCAGAAGATCCATCGCCGGAAGCCAGTCCACCTATGCTGGTGCTATCTGTGTCCGAGCTGGGCTCGGAAGGATCATGTAATCAGCACCCTAGGGACCGTGCAACCAGACCCAGTGTCGCTGGCCGTACGGACGAAGCATCTTCATCCGGGCCATGACGTCTATGGACAGTGAAGTGAGGCCCGGTGAACGACGCAAGTCGGCAGGTAGGTCCTTGCCGGTCATCAGGGTGAGCGGGGTGATCAGACCGCCGCAACATATCGGTGAGCGAGCGCCCACCGATACGATGATGCGGTCCAAAAACCAGCTCGCGATATCAATCACGACGGCGGGGACCAAGTCGTCAATCTCCCTAGCTAGAACTCTGGGACGCGTCATCGCATAGAGCATATAAAGCTCTGGCGTGGACATCGTCCCAGGCTCATACCTCGCCAAAAAGGTAGTCGCCATAAGGCGCTGAGCTATGCGGAGGCAGGGATGGACGATGGCTGAGGCCTTGGCCCTACTAGGGTCAAAGGCAGCTGGTAAACCCGTGATCCGGGCCCAGAAAGCGTGTGAATCGAAGGAAGGTGGGGGAATGTGAGTGGGGGCGTAACCACGGTCGGCCCCGGGGATATCGGGCCACGAAAAGAATGCTCTCATCATACCGAGAGTGACCTGGCACTCTCGGTCCATAAACCTAAACGAGCATCCCTCGTCGGTCCGGGCAATAGAACTAAGCACCTCAAGTGTCGGGCAGACAAAGGTGTCCGCCGACACTTGGAAAAAATCTCACCAACCCACGTTGTCATACAACGTGAGCAACCCCTCAAGTACCCCCAGGCGTCCTAGGTCTGCAAGGTGTGCGAACCTGGAGGGTACAATCGAGCGCTGGGAAATGCGCTCAAAAACGACGCGGTGTGCGTCGTCCCGGAACGTAATCCCTAGCGGCCCGATAAGTGGAGCCGGTGGTGGCAGTGGGTCGGTAGGGAGTGGCTGTGCGGGGTGAACGGGCTCTGCAGGCTGTGCGGGGTGTGCGGGGTCTGCAGGCTGTGCGGGGTGAACGGGGTGTGGTGGTGTAGGCGGAGGAGAGTCTTCCATCTCGTGGGAGGGGCCGGGCTCATTCGGCCGCTTCCGCTTGGCGGAAGCTCTCCTGGTGCGAGGCCGTGTCCGGGGCGGCATGTGGGCCCCGGGTGCTCACCAAAAGTAGTAAAAATACGGCGTGCAAAAATAAATGGAACGAGTATACCGTGACACACCGCGAGAGCAAAGAAGTGGATGCGTATGAAGACGACGCCTCCACGAAGCCAAAATCGCTCCCCGGAAGCTCCCCTGGGCTCCCCAAAGCTCCCCAATATACCCTGCACATCAAACGAAGATATCAGCGAGTAATATTCAAAACGTATGGGGGGTTAGGGGTATAATAGATAGAAATCGAATTTAATTTGGTTTAGGGGCTCGTTAAACACACGGATCGTCGAAAAATACGCAAAACAGGAGAAAATTGGGCGAAAACGCGTTACCGGAGCTCGGCCGGCGGTGGGATCACCGGCGGCGACTCGGGCGAGGGTGCGGCGGCATCGGCCGGAGGTGGGCGGCCGAGCGCGCCGGTGAGGCGGGCGGTCGGGCGAGTCCGGGGGGGGGGGGGGGGCAGCGGGCGAGGGATACGAGCAGTCGCGCGTTTTGGGTTTTTTTTCTCGTTTCGAAAAACGCGCCGACCCGCTCCCCTTTATATAGGAAAAGTTACGACTCGGCCGAGTGACTAAGTCGCTCGGCCGAGTGAACGTAACAGAAATATTTTTGAAAATTCCTCCCCGCTTACGACTCGGCCGAGTGGCCTTGCCATCCTCGGCCGAGTGGAAAAAGTCCATTCGGCCGAGTGGCTCAAGCTACTCGGCAATACTCACCCTAGGAGCGTATCAGTTTCACTCGGCCGAGTGAAGATTCATACTCGGCCGAGTGGCAATTATACTGAAATCAAGAAAAGAAACAAAGAGTTGGGTACAGCAGACTTCCATCGTTCGTGAGCCGCTCAGGCGGACGAACTTATGTGCTCGGCCGAGTGACTAGTATACTCGGCCGAGTGAGTCCTGTTTTCTGCTGTTTGGCTTCGTTTGGGCTCTAAACTCTGTTTTTCTTCCTCCAGTCGATTTCATCTTCCTCCTAAGCATCGAGCGCATTCCTGGAGTGCTCCTCGTCACCTTGTTCATCCTCCTAATGATAGGTACCCCCCCCCGTTCTCCTCTCCTGTTAAAGAAAAATAGGACCCGTTATCACGAAATTTTTAGGCAAACGACTCAAAACACTAATAATTTCTAAAACAAAAATAAAGGAAAAAGTAAAAATAAAGCGATAACCGTCGGGTTGTCTCCTGACAAGCGCTCGTTTAAGGTCGTGAGCTTGACCCCCTTTGATTTTTAATTTAATGCAGGATATTGGGTGCATATGAGATGCACCCGTCGAATTTATTGGGAAGAACGCTTAAATTTGGATGTTGTGGCGGCGCGTTCTTCCTCGGTGCTCCTTCGCCTCGGGTAGTGTTGGGGGGTCGCTCCCCCAAGCTAGTGCTTGCTCCGGGCCTCGGCTTCACCGGTGACACCGATTTTTGTATCGGTGGGGCTTTCTTTGGAGTCTTCAATTTTGAGAGCTTGCAGAGCTCTCGAATCCTTGCGACATCAGCGTCGCCTTCATCAACTTCTATGGAGGGGTCGGGGGAATGCTCCATCTTTTCTTCTTGGCCCAAGTCTGGCCCTTCCTCAAAATCTTCCTTGAATAGGGCGCCGATGGAATGTGGGATCGCCTCCTCAATGACTTCGTCAAGGAGGTATGAAAGATCATCCGGCCGTCCCTTAAGCAGATATATTTTATTGATTTCTCCCATTGGGACTCCCTTGGAATAATGCTTGAGCCTTTGACCATTTACTTTGAATGTGGCTCCGTCCTTGCTTTCCAACTCGAAAGCCCCTCCCGGTTGTATGTGCTTGATGGTGAAAGGTCCGGACCAACGTGACCTCAACTTACCGGGAAATAATCGGAGCCGGGAATTATAAAGCAAGACATTGTCTCCTACTTTGAAGTCTGTAACGGTTATGCGCGCATCGTGGAGAATCTTGGTCCTTTCTTTGTAAATTCTTGAGCTCTCGTAGGCGTCTCTCCTTATCTCATCAAGCTCGTTGATGTCCAAGAGTTGCCTCACCGCCGCACTCTTATAATCATAATTAAGGGTCTTGATGGCCCAATATGCGCGGTGTTCCAACTCTACCGGCAAGTGGCAAGCTTTCCCATAAACAAGTCAGAATGGTGTGGTGCCGATGGGAGTGCGAAAGGCCGTGCGATATGCCCATAGAGCATCGTTTAACTTCATTGACCAATCCTTTCTAGATCGATCCACGGTCTTCTCAAGAATTTGCTTGATCTCTCTATTTGAGACCTCCACTTGACCGCTTGTCTGGGGGTGATACGCCATGCCAACTCTATGGTTTACCACGTACTTCTTCAGCATGGCCTCAAACTTGTTTTCTATGAAATGGCTCCCCCCCGTCGCTTATCAAAGTACGAGGCACTCCGAAGCGTGGGAAGATATTCTGCTTGAAGAACTTAGAGATGACCCTTGCATCATTGGTAGGGGTAGCGATTGCTTCCACCCATTTGGAGACGTAGTCAACGGCCAATAGGATGTATTTGTTACCATTGCTCGACGGAAATGGTCCCATGAAGTCTACTCCCCAACAATCAAAAAGCTCAATTTCTTGGATGGGCCTCATTGGCATCTCATTGCGTTTGGAGATATTCCTGGTCCGTTGGCATCTATCGCACCCCTTTACAAAGTCGTGGGTGTCTCTAAACATTGTTGGCCAGAAGAATCCGCTCTGCAGAATCTTATCGGTTGTCTTAGAGGCGACATGATGTCCCCCGCATGGCATACCGTGGCAATAAAAAATGATAGACGTTGCCTCCTCTTTAGAAACACACCTCCGAATTACACTATCTTTGCATATCTTGAAGAGGTATGGATCTTCCCAAAAATATCTACGGACCTCATGCAAAAATCTCCTCTTTTGATGCGTGGGCATCCCATGCGGTTTAATTCCACAAGCCAAGAAATTGACGAAGTCTGCGTACCAAGGTACTTCTCCGGGCCTTATGGCGTATAACCTCTCATCCACGAATGTGTCGTCGATAGGTAAACTCTCATCCTCCTTGTCACGAATAAGCCTAGACAAATGATCCGCCACAACATTGTCCGTACCTTTCTTGTCTCTGATCTCCAAATCGAATTCTTGCAACAAGAGTATCCACCTAATTAACCGAGGTTTGGCTTCCTTCTTGTTTAAAATATATTTCAACGCCGCATGGTCGGTGTGGACAATCACCTTGGAACCCAGGAGGTAGGAGCGAAACTTCTCGATGGAATAGACGACCGCTAGAAGCTCTTTTTCGGTAGTTGTATAGTTTTTCTGCGCGTCATCCAATGTCTTGCTTGCATAGAATATCACATGAAGCTTCCTATCTTTCCTTTGTCCCAATACCGCTCCAATGGCTTGGTCGCTAGCATCACACATAAGCTCAAAGGGAAGGCTCCAATCCGGTGGTTGTATGATGGGCACGGAAACTAGTGCTTCCTTCAAGGTATTGAAGGCTTGCAAGCATTCGCCTGAAAAAATAAAAGGAGTATCTTTAGCAAGCAAGGAAGTAAGCGGTCGGGCAATCGAGGCGAAATCCTTGATAAAGCGGCGGTAAAACCCCGCATGACCAAGAAAGCCTCTAATGCCCTTGACATTAATAGGAGGAGGGAGTTTCTCGATTACCTCAATCTTTGCTTTATCTACCTCAATTCCTCTTGAGGAGACAAGGTGCCCGAGAACTATACCTTCCATGACCATGAAGTGACATTTTTCCCAATTTAGAGTGAGATTATTTTGTTGGCACCTTTTAAGGACTTTAGTAAGATTGGCCAAACAAGAGTCAAACTCACTTCCATAAACCGAAAAATCATCCATAAAAACTTCCATAATATTTTCACTGTAATCGGAAAATATGGATGTCATACACCTCTGAAAGGTGGCGGGAGCATTACAAAGACCAAACGGCATCCTACGGTAGGCATATGTACCATAGGGACAAGTAAAAGTGGTCTTTTCTTGGTCATCTTCGTGCAAAGGGATTTGGAAGAACCCCGAATACCCATCTAAATAACAAAAGTATTTATGTTTAGCTAGGCGTTCAAGCATTTGATCAATGAAGGGCAATGGGTAATGGTCCTTTCGGGTCGCCTTATTTAGTTTCCTATAATCAATGCACATTCGCCATCCCGTGACGGTGCGTGTAGAAATGGGCTCTCCTTTATCATTTTTTATAACTGTCATCCCCCCTTTCTTGGGGACGACGTGAACGGGGCTAACCCATCTACTGTCAGAGATAGGATAAATAATACAGGCGTCGAGCAATTTTAGGATTTCCTTTTTAACCACCTCTTTCATGTTCGGGTTTAACCGCCTTTGAGGCTCTATGGAGGTGGCGTCGGTATCCTCCAAATGGATCCTATGTGTGCAAAGCCTAGGGCTTATCCCTTTTAGATCGGAGATAGTGTAGCCAAGGACATCTTTGTGGCTCCTAAGAACGTCTAGGAGTCTCTCAAGTTGATCATGCATGAGGTGGGAGTTAACTATCACCGGAAAAGTTAATTTATTACCCAAAAAGGCATACCTTAGATTCAGTGGTAATTGTTTAAGTTCTACCTCAAGAGGTGCCACTCCTTCTACTTCATCAGCTCGCATGAGTTTGGCTTCTCCTTTGACATCCGAGTTTAGCTCATGTTCAGGTGGCGTGCTCTCATGTGAAGACTCAGTCTCACTCCTTAGTGAGGACGATGCATCGAAATAGACGCTCTCCGATTCTGTGCTAGCATCGTCAAAACCTTCACTCTGCTCCGGTTCGTTCCTGGAATCAAGAAACACATCAGACGATTCATAAAAGCAAGAGTGAGGGTCATAGAGTGTAACTCCCTGAACATTGGTTTGCTCGAAAGATTCTTCGGGAGTATAGTGCTCTTCGACACTTGTTCTACCGTCTTCGAAGTATAACTTGTCGTCTATCACATCAACTCTGACATTGCCCTCGATAGTCCCATCCGGGGAGACTTGATCCATCACAAAACTAGCAAACAATTGTTCGTCGGGGTCCTTGATATCGATAGCAAAAGCTCCGGTAGCGTGGACCTCGTCGACAAGCTCCTTAAGGAGGTCTGTGAAGGAGTCATAATCTCCCTGACTGAGTTCCGTTGTCAACATTGCATCTTCCATTCTACCTGTTGAGATCTTATGCAAAATACGGGGAGAATATGCAAATATGGCTGCAAACAGAGTTAGAAAGGATATAGAAGAAAGTAAAGAAAGAAAGAAAAATAACCGGGTGGTCGATGCCGAACACCGTCAAAATGTCCTCCCCAGCAACGGCGCCAAAAACTTGATCGCTTCAAAATGCAACCCAAGAGCATAACCTAGTATGGCACAAATGCACGGAGATAAAACCCCAGCAACGGCGCCAAAAACTTGATCGCTTCCGGGCGTACACCCAAAAGAGCGACCGTGTAGTTTTACCGCAAGCGCACGATGTAGCGGCGAGCGGGTATCGAACACAGGGAGGACGTATGACAGTGCCTTCTCCGAACAACCTGGCTATAAGGACAGAAAAGAGGGAATTTGCCTTTCGGCGATGTTGTCACAATCGTCAAATAATGTAAAGAGATATAAAATCAAATAAGGACGCCTAGGGAATAGGGAATCCCCGCTACTCACAGTATCTCGTCAATGTGATTCATTGGTATCACAATTTCTAGGGTAGAATTTCGGATGAACTAGTTGCAACTGAATGTAAAACCTAGCTCACGCTCTCGCGCTGTTGCCGGTCTATAGCAAACCTAGGTTCGGGTCCAATCTCTTGCAAACCCTAGCCTAGGCAAGCTAGCATTAGGATCAACATCATCGTTCAATCGCATCCCGAGCCCACTCTCGTTCAAACTCGGGCCACGACCTAAGTTGGGATAGTTCCTACCCGTCCAATCTCTTGCAAACGGGTATCGGTATGGAATTGCAACCGAGAACCCTAGTATCGGTCCAATGTCTTGCAAACTGATACTACGGAAACTCAATTTCAACCCAATTCGGATTTCTAGGGTTTCCTATCGAATTGGGATCCAATCTCTTGCAAATCCCAATCGATATGAACACCTAGCTATCCGTAATATATCGATCCCAAACTAACCCTAATAGCAATTCTAGCAATAGTTCTACCAAATCATCACAAATCGGAAATTGGGCTCGTAGGGCTCATCCCCACGCCCTAAGACGTAAAGACTACTCACAAATCATATCACAAATGCAAAAATAATCAATTGAAATAGCAATAGATTTCATGGCAATATTCAAATAAGCAATAAAAATAAGATTTTTAATGAAGAGGGAGACAAACCAATGTAGTTCTTCAAGAATCCAACAAAATAAACCTTTTCTCTCCTCTCCAATCACAAGAATCAAAAACTAAAAAGTTTAATCTAAAAGGCTGCTAAAAAGCAAGGAAAAAGCTCTCTAACCTAGGTTAGAATCAGGGGTTAAAAAACTGCCCAAAAATCCGTGACCAAAATGCCCCTGCGCCTCTTCAAAATCGTGTTTTCCGCTACAGGCGCTCGGCTCACTCGGCCGAGTGACAAAAGTCGCTCGGCCGAGTGAGAGACCCTGAGAATTTCCAGTAAGTCCGGGGTCTTGGGGGTCTTCACTTCAGGCGTCACTCGGCCGAGTGAGTTGTCGTCACTCGACCGATGGGCTTATCTTCACTCGGGCAGTCGGCAATTGCCACTCGGCCGAGTGGGTCTTCTGATGCTCAGACTAACGAAAAACAGTAAGTTGGGAGTTTTTGATGGGCGTCGTCTGAGTGCCACTCGGGCGGACGGGATACATCACTCGGCCGAGGCGGCTTCTGATGCTCGACCGAGTGCACACTTGGAGCGTGTCCGATCTGGCCGGCCGAGCGGGGTCTCGCTGGTCGGCTGAGTGACTCCTTCACTCGGCCGAGTGAGACACTAAAAATGCCCATTCTGAGTGTTTTTGCCTCCTCGTCGCTCCTACGACGTTCTTTCTTCTTCCGCTCCTCTCCAATAGCAAAATACCCCTCGGGGAAGTCATCGGTGACACTTTGGAGTAGGTGTGTCTCGGGATCACTCCAAATCCCTCCAAATCTCCTGAAATACGACAAAAACAACAAATCGTGAAAAGTATCGCAATATTGTCGATAAATCGTGAAAAACGTGATTTGAGCGATCTAAATGGCATGCAAACATGCGAAAAAAGGTGTGAAATACGGAGTGATCAGGCCCCCAACCTGTCGACCAGTTGGGGGAGTCAACTTGCTAGTGGTCTATCCCCCAGCCTTATGAGCCTCTGCTCGGGCGCTCACCTCGCGAGGTCTCCCTCGTCCTGAGTGAGTTTCTCCCGGTCATAAAATACGAAGGTGAATAGGCTCGAGTGATTTTATTCGGGTAGATGGAAGAAAAGAGATACATTTGTGGACGATCTCATTGATAATATTTGCGCAGGTGCTCGGCGTTCCAAGTATGGGTGAGGATCTTTCCCTCCGAATTAGCCAGTCGGTAAGTCGCGGGTCCGAGAACCTTGATGACCTTGTAGGGTCCTTCCCACTTAGCCGCCAGTGTCCCTTTGCGAGTGATTTCCAGGCTAAAGGCAGCTTTTCTGAGGACCAGATCCCCTTGGCGGAAGCTCCTCCCCTTAACTCGAGAATTATAGTAGCGAGCCACCTTCTGCTTCTGGTGGATGATGGTGGCCAAGGCCTGCTCCCGTCGCTCGCCTAGGAGCTCCAAGCCGAGCTCCAAGCCGAGCTCCAAGCCTTCCGTGTTCCTTTCCTCGTCGAAATGCTTTAAGCGGAGGGATTCCTCGTCCACTTCGACTGGCACCACCGCCTCGACGCCATAAGCGAGCATGAAGGGGGTTTCGCCCGTGGCCTGCTTGTGGGTCGTTCGGTACGACCAGAGTATCCCCGAGAGTTCTTCCGGCCAACTCCCTTCGGCGTCCTCCACTTTCTTGCGGAGGGGCTCTATGATGCACTTGTTGGCGGCCTCTGCCATCCCGTTGGTCTTGGGGTGTGCTACTGAGGCGAAGAGGAGCTTGATCTTCCACTCCGCACAGAAGCCTTTGAACCCGACAGAGTCGAACTGCTTCCCGTTGTCCGTGACGATGGCTCGGGGGATCCCAAACCTGGAAATGATGGAGTTCCATACGAAACTCTTTGCCTTCTTCCAAGTGATGGAAGCAAGGGGTTCGGCCTCGATCCACTTGGTGAAGTAATCCACCGCCACGATCAGGTACTTCCTCTGTCCTCGACCTGTAGTAAACGGCCCGAGGATGTCGAGCCCCCATTTCGCGAAAGGCACGGGGCTGACAATCGGAACGAGTTCCGATCGGGGGTTGAGCCGAGTTTGGCGAACCATTGGCATTCCTGGCACCTTTGGACGTATTCTGTCGCGTCGTGGACTAAGGTCGGCCAGTAATATCCTTGCCTCAAGATCTTCTGGGTGATCGTCTTGCCTCCGTGGTGATTTCTCCAGATCCCCTCGTGCACCTCCCGGAGGACGTAGTCTGCCTCCTGAGGTCCGAGGTACTTGAGGTAAGGGAGGATGTCCGTCTTGGTCCAGCGCCTCTTGTAAAGTGCCCCTTCATGGATCACGTACCTGAGCGCCTTTCTCTCCAGGGTTCGGCGTTCGTCCAAGTCCGTTGGCACTTCCCCATGGGAGAGGTACCGAACGATCGGATCCATCCAGGTGGGGTCCCCGTCGATCGCCATCACCTCTTTCTCCTCCATGCTGGGGAATCGGAGGTTCTCCACATAGATGGTGCGACCCATCTCCTTGGTCGAGGAGGAAGCCAGTTTGTACAGGGCATCTACGCGTGCGTTCTCCGATCGTGGGAGGTGAAGGGTCTCAGCCTTCCTGAATTTGGACAGGACGGTCTTGGCCATGGCCAGGTAGCTCTGCATTGCCTCCTCACGTGCCTCGTAATTTCCCTGCCGTTGGTTGATGACGATCTTCGAGTCGCTGAGGAGACGCACGGAATCGGCCCCGAGCTCTCGGGCCAGCCTCAAACCGTTTATCGCGGCCTCGTACTCGGCCACATTGTTGGTGGCCGGGAACTCGAACCGAAGCGCGTACTCGACGACACTTCCCCTGGGAGAGCGAATCGTGATCCCGGCCCCACTTCCTGACTGGGTTGCTGAACCGTCGACATGGACTATCCATGTGTCATGGTCTCCTGGGTGGCTAGCAGGAACGATGTCAGTTGAAAGGAAGGACAATGGTTGGGTGATTACCGTAGCCGGGCCCCCTCCCTCAGAGGGGTTCCCTCCTTCTATGGTGCATTCGACGATGAAGTCTGCCAAGGCTTGTCCTTTTATGGCAGAGCGAGGCTTGAATCGAAGGTCAAACTCGCTCAGTTCCATTCTCCAATTCAGCATTCTCCCCATCCGATCGAATCTCTTGAGTTTCTGTTCCAGTTGGGAGTCGGTTAGGACCACTATAGTGTGGGCTTGGAAATAAGGCCGGAGTCGACGGGCCGAGAGAACGAGGGCGTAGGCCAGCTTTTCCATAGGGGTGTACCGCCCCTCCGCATCCTTCAGGACTCGGCTGGTGTAGTACACCGGCCTTTGTACTCCGTCGTCCTCCCTGACCAGCACCGAGCTCACCGCTTCTCCCGTGCACGCTAGGTAGAGGCTCAATGACTCCCCCTCCCGTGGTTTAGAGAGGAGTGGTGGACTTTTAAGGCATTCCTTGAGTTCGGCGACCACCTGGGAGCACTCCTCGTCCCACGGTATCGTCTTTCTTTTATCGGCATGCTCAACAATGGCTTTCCTCAGGGTCTTGAAGAATGGTAGGGATTTCTCCGACGACTTGGACAGAAATCGCCCTAGAGCGGCGATGCGTCCATTTAACCTCTGTAGCTCTTTAATTGTAGTCGGCTCCTGCATGTTAATCAGCGCCTCGATCTTGTCGGGGTTGGCCTTAATGCCGCGATTAGTGATCATGAAACCCAGGAACTTACCAGATCTCACCCCGAATGTGCATTTCGTGGGGTTGAGTTAGATGTTGTGCTTTCGCAATCGCTCAAAGGTTTCTCTGAGGTTGATGATATGATCCCCTGGCTCCTTCGATTTGACCAGCATGTTGTCGATGTAGACCTCCAGGTTCCTCCCTATCTGGGAGTCGAACACATTGTTGACCATCCTTTGGTAGGTGGCCCCCGCGTTCTTCAGCCCAAAGGGCATCTTCTTATAGCAGAATGTCCCCCAATCCGTCGCAAAGGCCGTTATCTCCTCGTCCCAAGGGTCCATCTGGACTTGATTGTATCCAGAGTAGGCATCCATGAAGCTGAGCATCTCATACCCTGAGGCGTTGTCCACGAGGTGCTCGATGCAAGGTAATGGGTAGCTGTCTTTGGGGTAGGCTTTGTTGAGGTCGCTGAAATCCACGCACATACGCCACTTCCCGTTAGGCTTTTTGACCATCACGACGTTGGACAACCACTCCAGGTACTAGACTTCTCGGATAAAGCCGGCGTCGAGAAGGCGCTCCACCTCCTCGGAGGCGGCCCTCATCTTTTCGCCTCCCAGATTTCGCTTCTTCTGCCTGACCGGTTTGAAATTGAGGTCGGCTTTCAACCGGTGCACAATTACCCGAGGGTCAACACCGGGCATGTCATCGGGTGACCACGCGAAGACGTCAAGATTGGCTTCCAAACACTCGATTAGCCTGCTTCTCAGGTCAGGGTCCAGTCCCGATCCGATGGAGACGAACCTTCCTTCGATATTCGTGACTGGGATCTGCTCCTGCTCCTCCCCAGGAGCGGGTCTTGGCCCGTACCTCAAGTCAAGCGAGGTCATCAGTTCGTCAGGCCGTTCAGGGGGCTTCTCCTCTGCCAGCTGGTAGCATATCTTCAGCTTTCGTACGTCACCGTCGACTTGCCCAATTCCCCTCAGGGTCTGAAAACTGATCGTTCGGTGGAGAGTCGAGACCACCGCGCTGATAGCGTTAAGGAGCGGGCGGCCGATGATCCCATTGTAAGCCGACCCGATCCTCAGCACCACAAACTCCACCGCTAGGGTCACCGAGTCGGATGTTCTCCGAGCGTTACTGGGAGATGGATCACCCCAATGATGGGTGTGGAGTGACCCGTGAAGCCTACCACGGGCCTGGAGCATGGCTCCAGGTCCTCGTCTCGCAGTCCCATCCTTTCCAAAGTCTTCATGAAGAGGATGTCGCACGAGCTGCCAGTATCGACCAGCAGCCGTCGCACCATGGACGTGTCGATGACCACAGACACCACTTGTGCGTCGTCCGACCGTGGCCTCTCCCTCGCTACCCCCCGACCCACCGACTTGGGGGGTGACGGAAGGCCCCCGGTCTCCGTATCATAGTCAACCACGCGGTCGGGCCGGGGTCACCTCGGAGTCCCAACTTGAAGCGTTCGCCGGGGAGTCATGGTCCCTTCTCGCTGGCCGCGGTGGGGGCCGATGCCCGACGCCGAGGTCGTGTCCACCCTTCGGCGTGGAGGGCGGAGCCGTGTCATTGTCGGTGTGGTTACTCTACGTGGGTGTTAGATCGTTCCCACAGACGGCGCCAGATGTTTACGGGTGTTTTCTCACCACTGAATCGTTGACCGTCGATTGATCGGTCAACGTGGTCAAGGGATATGTTGGGATCCCTTGGACACGCTAAGCACACATGCACTCAGTGTGAGTCGGAGATGAAGTCGAGGTCGAGCGTCGATCCTTGGCTGAAGCGGAGCTGAGGGGAGGCCTGGGCTCTGTTAGATGGGCTCGGCCTCGGTTGGACGTGCGACGAGGGGTAGCCTCGATACTTCGCTTGGAGCTCGGTCTTTGGTTGCCACACCTGCTAGCCGCGAGGGTGGTCATCGGGCACTGAGGGGTAGCCTCGGCGCCTCGGTCAGCTTCTTCCTAAATAGACGAGAAACTCATCAGGGTGGCCGGACCTTGGTTCCGGCCGAATCCCCTCCGATGCCTAATTCAGATCAGGGTCTGAGGAGTGCTCTGCGGGGCAGGTACGACTCGAGAGGAGATCGACACACTGACCCCCGGCGTGAGCAGGGGAAGGGCGAGAAATGGCGGAAAACCAAAGTTGTTGATGGAATACCTCAGATTCAAGTACCTGGGATTCGATCCCTGTCTTCGTCGTCCTTCCATCCTTTTATGGGGCTTCGTCCACGTTTGCCCCCACGCAATCTGCCCCCCTTCACGTCCCCGAGATCTGTCCTCACGATGGCACATGCCTGCGTCATGGGGGAGCCGATTGCGGGGCCCCTTAATGTGCATTAAGGCCTCGTGCTCTGGGGGAGTGGTTACCCCTGGTGATCGTGGGCTGGTTACGAGCGTATTGGACCGTGGACGGTTCGGGTTTGAGATTTCTCGGGGGCCTCATTGATCGGGCCGCGCCTTCTTCGTGGGCCTCCCATCCTCGAGTCGGGCTCGCCCCCCCCGGTTCTGGGGCCTTTCCAATATAGGCGTATCACTTTTGAACTTTACCATATTTTTCATGGACCCACTAAACTTTAACTGACTTTTTCAAGACACCCCATTGAAATTTTCAACAATAATAAGTGTTGCTACAATGGGCCGGTCCACGGAGGGGAGAAAGAAATAATATTACATCTGATCTAAACAAAAAAATCTCATACGTAGTGCAGAGCCTCAGCCTAAAAGCCCAAGAACTCTCCAAGGAAAGCAAGCTGCTTACCCAATCAAAGTGCCAGTTTATCTGCCCGTTGGGCCCCGCCAATATCAAGGAATTTGTTAGTAATGGTGGAGTAAATGGACAGTCATTATCTGTAATGCCCTGCTAAGCTACTGCACAAGTACTAGAGGGGGGGGGGTGAATAGTACTTTAAAATAATTAAGAGGCTAATTCCTAATTACCTTGCAAACTCTACCAATAATGCGGAAATGCGGAAATATAAAAGTTAGACAACAAAGAAACAATCGCAAACAAACGATATTACTGGGTTCGGATCCACCCAAGTCTCCTCGACTTGTTCCCGGTGATCCTACGTCCCAAACACCCGGATTCCCTCCGGATACTCGAGTTAGAAACCCTAACTCAAGATTTCCACTATGAAATACTTGTGAAAAACCTTCACAAGTCAAATCATACACAAATGAAAATTGTGACTCCCACAACCCGGGATCACAAACACACTCTCACAACCGAGAGTGAATCACTTACAATATCAAAGTAAATTGAAATAGAAATGCTTACCACAAAATACCTATGCCTCGAGTAAACTTACGAATTAGGGCAAAGATGATTTTGGGGAAGATGAAGAGGCACCAAACCCTAGCTCCAAGATGTAGATCAGCAATGGAGAGCTATGCGGTGGTTGGTGACCTAGAATCAAGCACTTGGCTTGGAAGGCTCATAATCAATGAATCTCTCTTTTGAAATAAGAGTGAGGAGAGATTCAAGATTGGAATGAAAGAGCTTTGAATAAGGAATGAATGCTTTCTCTTTGATATCTAAAGTTCTCTTAATATTAGCCTTGAGTGCAATGAATGCAGCACTCCAAGTATTTATACGATAGAAGAAAGAGAGAAAGAAAATCGAGTCATTAAATGCTCCAACGGCTCTATTCTGAACCAAACTAGTCAATCAAAGAACAACCACCGACCGACTAGTTCATCAACTAGTCGGTCGATCAATCAACATGAACGGACTAATGGTAGAACATGGAATAGGTCGAAGTTCAGACTAACAGAACTAGTCGGTCAAAGAACACTTGCCAACCGACTAGTTTCACAACTAGTCGGTCAGTGAGTGAACTTAGACCGACTAAGAGATAAAACAAATAGTCTGATAACAAATTGAATTAGTCGGTCCAAGAACAAAAGTTGACCGACTAGTTCATCAACTAGTTGGTCGCCAAATGAACATAGACCGACTAACGATAAATAGTAAGTTGGCATGTACAGTAGAAGCTCAACTAGTCGGTCAAAGAAGCATCACTGACCGACTAGTTCACAAACTAGTCGGTCGGTGAGTCAACGTAGACCGACTAACTGTAAACAGTAAAGAGCTAGAAATTGACTGACGCAAACTAGTCGGTCCAAGAAGCTTGGCCGACCGACTAGATCACCATCTAGTCGGTTGGTTCTTCTTCTTGAACCAACTAACATGCACAAGAAGTCGCGAATCGAAGCGCGAAGCTTCGAGAAAGTTCGTATGGACTTCTACTAAGATCCTAGATCTAAGATATAAGCGTTATGAAGATTTAAACCGTAAGACCTACTCAAGGCTTAACATTCTACGAAAGAAGTTTAAAAGACTATAAACAAAACTTGACGATACCGTCTTCAAAAGCTTCAATCGAATCTTCATGACTTCTAAAATGGTCCATAAGCTTCAACGAAGCTTTAGGCATACGATCACGTGCTTTGAGAAGTCTTGAGACGTCGCTTTGGATGTTCATAGAAGTTTGGCGACGATCTCCATAACTGCGCTCACAAATTGTTAGTTCACGATATATTTATGTTTGTTCATCATCCAAAACCAAATTCGAGAAGTCCAATATCCAACATTATCCACATTCCCGAGGGTGATCATGCCGCCATAAAGGCAAAGCCGTTACCCATTAACGACATAAAGGGGAAATCATTACCTATAAATAGGGAAGAGTACAACGAAAGAATGGTTCAAGCTTCAGAGATACTAAGAATTAGGTACTCTGACAACTCATTCTCTTACTTCCACTCATATTTCTCACTTTATAGTTCGTCGTGACGGAACCAAGACGATCTCCTACATAGCTCTCCGATAAGTCCAAAAGGCAAAATGATATATCATTTTGAAGAACTTTAGATCACATAGAAACTGACGGCACTCAAGTCTGAGGTCATTTGACCCCCTCAAACGACTCCTCAAAGTTTGCCAAAAATCTGCCAAAAACAGTGCCCCAATCGGATCTGTCCTGTAGGCCCCACACGCCAACCTGCCACACGGGTGTGCCTGGTTTCGGGCATGCACCCGTAACCCGGGCACGCTCGGGTCAGTCACATGCCTGCCAGGGTCAGGCACACCCACCTGGGCTGGGCCTAGGCCGGCGTGCCTGCCAGTTCTTGGGCTCGAGCGCCAGCGCTCACCCGAGCCCAGAACGGGCTGGTGTTGGTCCTGGGGCCCGGGCCGGCACCCAGGCATGCCCAAGCTAAAGCATGGGTGCACCTGAGCCCATTTTTGGGCTTAGCCCAAGAAGAACTCGGCTAGCCCATGCCAGGGGCTTGGGCTAGCCTGAGTCCATGCTCGGGCTCAGGCAACTGGGTCAGGGAGCCTAGTTTTGGGTTTTTCTATGCTTTCTGAATGGCTCTTCTTTTGTGTCCCATCATATGTGACCGAAATCCTCTTCGCAACCAACTTCGACCATATTAATTCACATGCATCATATGCATGTTACTCTTATTACTTGGACGAGGATCTCAGCCTGTGTAAGACCCTACAACATGACCTTACTACAGGAGGGACTCAAAGCCTCTAACAACAGTGACTGCAAGCAGTAGTTATTGTCCCTGGTTTGGTATCATAATTACGTGGTCTGCCCCTTGACATAAACATTTGTCGGGGCTACCCTTTGTTATGTCAGTGATAAATTCCGCAGTTTTAATTCCTTCGTCAATATTATGCCGTTGCGAAGCCTAGGATATGGTTAACAGTCAACCCCTAATAGCATCACGATCGATCACCATCGTTCGGTTTTAACTTGTCTTCATTGGATCATATCCAACTGTAGAGGGATGTGCCCTCAGATCATTTGTATTTGATGCAAATGATAATTTAAGTTTAGATAGGGACTATTTTGCATTTGATGCAAACCAAATTAATTGTGTCGTAAATAGTTTACGACAATATTTAATGAAATAAACGCAAGGAAAAGTTCACGGGTAAGACGGAAATGTACCGGGTCTAAACCCAGGTTCGAACGGCGTCCAAATCGGACGCCAAATGCCCAAGTTGTGGCCAAAACAACTCAAAGGGTTCTTACACATGCCCAAAACTAGACATGGGTCAGTCCAGACCAGACCAGACTGACCCAAGCCAGACCATCCGGGTCTAGCCTGGGCGCCTGGCCAGCCCTGGGGCTGGGCACCCAGGGCACCAGGCGCCCTGGGCCTGGGCCCGCGCCCAGGCCCAGGTGCCCTGGGCGGCTGGGCGCCTGTCCAGGCGACCCAGGGCAGGCGCCCTGGGTGCCTGGGTGCCCAGGCGCCCTGGGCGCCAGGCCTAGGCGCCAGGCCTGGCGCCTGTGTGCCTGCACCCAGGCCTGGGCCAGGCGCCCAGTCAGCCATTTTTTAGCAGTGGGGCCCACACACTGGGCCCCACCACTGGGTGCAGAACCCTAGGGGCTGTATCTGTTTTTGACGGCTGATTTTCGACGAAAATCAAGCCTTGGGTTGAACTTTGGGCGATCAATTGGAGGGTCAAATGGACTCCGATTGACTCGCCGTTTTTTCCTATGCGTTCACCGTTGAACACCCTTCGATTTGATAGGTTGTATCAATCATGAAGCTTAACGGTGAGGGAGTTAAAATTCACGAAAGTTTGTCCTTTGTGAAAGGTAAACTAGCTTGATTCAATTAACTCAAATTTAATAGTCCCACATCGGTTGTGGAGAAAAGGGTAGAGTCAGCCGCCTATATAAATAGGGGCATCCCCCTTCCTCCAAACTCGTCACAAGCTCTCGATATGAGCGTCTCCCAAAAATGTTGGAGCACGCTCGGATCAAATCTTAAATTAATTCCTCTTCTCCCTCTATTTCTGCCTTACTCCTGAAGGGCTCTAGCAAAGCTACGAAGGAGTTCGGATTCGGATCCGAAATCTTGGCGAAGGATTTCACTCGCGTGAAACTTTCTTCGGCACGTGGTTGGCTCGTCGACACGAGGATTGCTCGCCTCGGTATGAGGAGCAGTTCGAGGAGCGGTTCGAGGAGCGGCTCGGCGTGAGACGGGGAGCGGCTCAAAAGACGGTGTGGTACACCTTGCCTGCCCCAGGGCAAGGTTCCGGGTACGTGTTTTATAAGCATTAGTTTAATTTAATCGCAGTAGGTTAGATCCTTCTTCGGATGGTCAGATCCATCCAAGTCGGCAAAGATCTTGGCTAAGGGTCTTGTACCTTAGGGCTAAGTTAAAATGTTTTACTGCATGTTAATTAGATTAACCTGTTTATTTTTCTGCTGCATATTTTTTGTTTCTGTGGTCCGTCCGACTTAGGACGTGCACATATTTTAGACCTGAGGGTCCGCCAAAACCCTTCACCAACACACCTCGGTCAAGGATTTTGCTAAGGACCGTATTGATTCCATGACATTAACTCCCCACATACGGGAGATACGAATCCTCTCTTGGCCACTACTCTTCTCATATCCTTCAAGTGTCACCCAACCAAAGACGTTTCGACAGGCCCTGTCTCGAAACTAGGTCAGAGATTTAAGTGACATCATTCACATACATGCTCATACAATGACCTCAAGTTAAATTACTAGCTTGCTTATCATCACTTGAGATCTACCATTGACAGTTTGGTATGCGCATTCCATGTAGCAGCTCTCGTTTGGTCATTCAGTGAACTCATTCTCCAATGAGCACATGTGTCTCATCTCTGATTTCCCCAAAATCAAACGATCATGATATCTTCACCAAAAACACTTAGCAAAGATAGAGCATATAATAGTCTATCTAATGCATCGATGTCCTTTCTCGATGCATATACTGCTACGAACAGTTTTAGACTTATGATACAAACGGTCGAAACTCTTCTCAATGATTGTGATCCTCATCTCGATACATGTTCGACCTTGCATTAAGTCTCATGAACTTATCTAAGTTTAAAATGTAGACAAACATTTATAATCATACTTAGATCAACAATATCAAATATCATTCTATCATTTTGAACAAGATGGCTCAATTACAAATAATTGACCTTGAGGGCATACATTTACCAACATCTTCCACTAGCACTTAGGCCCAATTATCCAAGTTTCCTCATACCACTTTTACACATGAGTTTCTCCAGATGATCACGTGATAGAGCCTTCATGAATGAATCTGCTAATTTGTCTTTTGTAAGAGTTCTATGACCTTCTTTAATTCTATATATTATATGAAGTGATATCTACGAAGAATTTCTTTGCAGCCTCGGATCATTGACCAACTCTCTGGTCCTTCGTAAGTACTTGAGAATTGTCTTAACCGATTTCATCCTCCTTCTCCAAGGTCAGACTAATATCGACTTATTACACCAGGTACAAAAGAGACGTCTGGTCTGGTACATCTCATGATGGATCCAACTGCCAAAGCATATGTGATCCATCTTATGATATCTCTCTTCAAGTCAGTCATGGATGACATCTTCTTGGAAGGAGTTAAGCCATGAATGGCAGGTTCGTAACCACCCTTACCATGCTAAAACATTTTAGCACGGTGTCAATGTACTTGGACTGGGAGAGAACCAGCATCCTTTTAAATCGATCTATATAGATCTTCACACCGAGTGTGAATGATGCTTCTCCCAAGTCCTTTATAAAGAATTTGTTCGACATCCATCCTTTCGATATAGTTTAACATCTCTTTGTTTCTCCTTATCAAAAGCATGTCATACACGTACAGTTCGAGGATGACTTAAGAATTGCCACTGATCTTATGCAGTCTACATGCTTTCTCTTTGCTCCCATTAACCTCGAAAACTTCTGGCTGAGTTATGTAACTTTTACATCCATCTGCCAGATTTCGTGGTCACAAACAACGAGTACAATCCGAATAGACTTGTGCATGGCTACCGATGAGAACGTTATGCAACCAGCCTAGCCTTGCACATTTCTATTTTTACATCTACACTGCTCGTTCTCCTGAAGATCCATTTGCAGCCAATGGGAACGGTTTCCTTGGGCGTGTTTTCTAAGGTCCATACATTATTAACGCACATAGAATCCATCTCGGATTTTATTATATCAAGCCACCTCTCAAAGTCTCTACTCTGAATGGCTTCCTGAGAGCTAACACGGTCATTATCAAACATGATGCTATCCTTGAACCCTCCGTCTACGAGAAAATTGTAGTACTCTTAGGAGCTCAACTTGTTGTACTTCCTAAAGACTGGTTTGGGGAATATCGAGCTATGCCTCTTCCACTGGTTTCGACACATGTAAGGATTATAGGCAGCAATTCTAGGGCATGGCCCCAGATGGAGGTTGGTAAATCAGAGTCACTCACCATGAATTTCACCATGTCTAACAACGTGTGTTTCCATGTGTAGGGAAGAGTGACCTAAGAGAGAATCATATTCTCTTAAATACGCAAGACACTCATGGCTTAAGATTCTACTCCTCGATCAGATCGAAGAATTTTATCCCTTTGCCAGTTTGTTACGATATTCTTTAAATCGATCAAAAGTATTGGACTTGTGTTTCATTAAGAACACGTGTCCATACTCAAAGTGATCTTTTAATAAACATAACTAAATAATCTTCTATGGCTAACATAGACGAGTGTCTACATACATCCGAATGTACGAGAACCAAGAGTTCACTAACTCTTCCCCTTTGTCCTACAAAAGGAGTTTAGGCCATCTTATCTTTGAGGCAAGACTCGCAAGTGTAATATGACTCGTAATTTGAGAGGCCTAAAGACCCATCTTTATGTAACATTCAAGTTTCTCCTCTATGATATGATATGTTCTACAGTGCCAAAAGAGGGTTTCTTGCATTTTCATGAATTAACACTTAATACATCATTGTCATACGAAGTATATACACCATAATCCCAAATTCAAGCTATTTTACCATTAAAGGAAAAACTTCAAAACTTTTCATTGATTGTAAATATATTTCAGTCTGTAGCCAAAGCCGAGATGGAGTTTATATTGTATAGAAAAATTAGGAACATAATATTGCTTCAGAAGCAAGATGGCGATTCTCAGTAAGGAGTGGTGGTGGTCTCCTACGTCCCTATCAGCAACACTTGCTCCGTTGCTAACCTTGAGAACGACCTCTTCCTTTTCCGGCCTTCTATTCCCTCTCATCTCCTGTAACCAATTACAGATGTGAGAAACCGCAGTGGTATCAAATACAATGCAATTAGAAGCACGGAAAGGACTATACTTTGTATAACAAAAATACACCTGAAGTTGAGGCATCCGTATGTCACTTCTTCTTTTGCTCTAGGAACATATTACCGTTCTTCCTCAAATGCCCTTTCTTATGGCAGAAATAACACTCTGCCTCAGCCAAGTCCCCTTGCCACCTTTCTTTTACCCTTCTCGATTGCCTTCATTGTTTGAAGGGCCTTCTTCTTCTTTCTTTTGCTCTTAGGCTTGGAGGAAGAAGAAGAGCCTATAACCAGCACAAGAGACTTACACTTCAAGCCATCCTCAAGCTACTTAAACATGTTGAGGAGTCCAGGAAATTCAACCTCAATTTTGTTCATAATAAGATTACTTATGAACATGGCAAACTTCGAGGTAAGAGAATTCAGGACCAGGTCCATAGACAACTCTTGATCCATGAAGAAACCTAGCTATGAAGATCATCTATGTACGTAATCATATTAAGCACATGATCTTGCATCGTTCCCCCACTCATCTTCGTGTCACACAGTTTACACGATGCCTCAAACCTTGCAGCCTGAGAGGATTTCACATACAACTATTTTGTATTGAGAAAAATTCTACGAACATCCAAATGTTCGTGCCTCCTCTAAAGCTCGTGGTACATAGAGGCTAGAGTGAGGCAACATGCCTTTTCATCATCTAGGAGCCATTTCTTATAAGATTCAACAATATCAGCTTTGGCCCCATTTTGGTTTATTTTCAGGTATGGGGTCTTTGAGGACATAGTTAATTCTTTCAAAAGTAAGTGCAAGTTTGATATTTCTGAGCCAGTCTTTATAGTTATTACCAGTGAGTCTATTCTTGTCTAAAATAAGCTTAAGCCCAGATGACATTACTGTAAAGAATAGAACACCTAAATTTAGCATACGTTCATTATTTTTAAACATAGTTAGATTGGTTTTTTATCTAACTATATACTCCCACTATTTTAGTGATCATCTCAACCCATAGAGATTGAACGAATAGTGATATTTAATGGGAAAGGGACCCAACCACCTTAAGTTTCACAACCTTGAATTTGCCCAAAAAGTTGATTGACTCTGCGATCGGTAGATGATTCTTCATAAATCATATCATATGTGATTCCCTTATTAGTTTTCCCCTAGTCACTTATGGCATTGAGTTTGCCCAACAAACCATAAAAAATAGTCTAGTCGGACCCTTACTTTCTTGTCCAGTCTTAACTTACACCGGTGCTTGGTTATGTTCATGACACGTCAGTTTGTGTTGGGCTAAACTATATCATACGTATAATGGATTTGGTTTCCAAAAGATTACCATGCTATAGCTTGAGTTTACCCAACAACCATAACAGGTATCCCCAGTTGCCAAATTCCAAAAGTAAGGAGGGTTTCTGCTAATCTTGAAAAGGATCATTAACGTAATTCACTAGATATAATCAATGCATGCATTATTGATCATTAAAGTTCTATGTTGATCAAGTTGAACATGGTCAGTTAGGTTTGGCCAGGTAGAATCACTTATCCATAGCTAGGGCGAGCCCTCATAGGGTGATCCAGTCTAGACACCAAACAATTCTAGACACCGGTTCCTGGATACATTAAAAATGCAGATTATCAAATTAAGCTTCTTTAATATGATTATGGGTTCATCGAATTAGTTAACCCTAATTCTAGGCGATTCCTAAAACTAACATTTTGAGAATCCATCATATCACTACAAAGACATCATATGCAGTTATCATATAACAGAAGAAAGTAAAATTTTCAAAAACACTATTTGAAAACTCAAAAGCAGATATAATTATTACACAAGGCCACTGGATCATGTCATCACTGTAGGTTAGCTAACTATGGCAGAACGGTGAAAGGACTTTTGCAATATAAAATAATATGTCATGCCGTGAAATCCGAAAAACATTGCAATTTATCCATTGCAAGAAAATAAATTACAATTATCACAGAATGCATGTAAGCTCTCTAGTACACCCTAATTAACTAAGGCAACTCCATGGTCCAAGAAGGATGGCCACCACCTAGTAACACCTTGCAAAGTGCCTGTTTGGCCCATCTCAACACCATAGATCTCCCAACCTTAGCAACTTTGTGTAGCCCCGCCTCCTAAATTTAATGTACATTTGCAAAAGGACATCCCCATTAAAAATAATAAATTACAAAAGAATGTTGAAAAAATTAATTACATAAAATGAGTACTCCCATGTACTATAAATTACATAATTAAAATTAAACTAAAGAGCTTTACATGCCACAACAGAAATACAACACATCGTCCGCATGCATGTAACAAATAGCAAAAAATTCAGATCCAATGTACAACTTGCTCTGATACCACTGAAGAATTTTGGGCAAGCTTCCATAGGACTTTTCCCATAATTAGCCCAAGGCTTAATCATTGAAAATGTTGTATAAAAATAAATGATGATATTATTAAATTGCTGCATGTCTTGGAATATTAAACAAATGAGCGACATCGTGAAATCGTGCGCCTTGAAGGCGAAATCGTGACTTCGTAATGTCGTGTGAGTCGACTAGGCTGGCTCGTGTTCTAGCACAAATTTGGGGTGGGGTTAGGATTGAGCGGCCACTAGGCGTATGAAGGGGTCCTCTCTTCAAGAGCACCACCCGCATGCGGTGGGGTAGCGTTAATCACGGTAAAACCCCCGTGAGAAGAACGATCCACTCATCAAGACCTAAAGGCGTGAACCTTATGAGAGATATGAAAAAGTGACATGGAACTTGCAACTACTATCGTTGTCTCAGTTAAATTGACATACTAATGAATCAAAGAAATTGCCTTACTTTATTTCTTAAACTGTTTAGAACTGCATGTTAGGAATGCTTTATTTTACTTCACTTAGAACTGGTAATGTTTAAACTTATTGTTGACATCTCATATGAACTATTAATGCTTCTCAAATTCAATAATATTTTGCATATCTTACCTTGGGTTTTTAACCTCTTCTTGCAGACCCTTACTGACATACATTCATGTTTTTGGATGTATGTCAGATCCCGAGCTTGAGTACTAGGAGGACCCATTCGAGACGCCTGACTTAGAGAGCCAGGAGTTTGCCGTAGACACCGAGTCTCTCCCTGCGGAGGACTAGGGACCTTCACCGTTGTTGCTTTCCTTTAGTTTACTTTCAGTTCTTGCTTTGTGTATGTTTTCCCTTTGTTGCTACTTTGGCCCAGTTGTGGCTTTGACGTTTGATTTCGTGTATGGACATTTTTAAATTCTGGATGTGGCTTTAATTTATGAATAATTCTTATTGTTCTGAAATGCATGCAAGGACCTACCCTGTGTTTTTATCGCAGACGCTCATTGAATACGAGCTTCACTGCTCCAGTTCATGCGGACCTCGTAACGTTCTCACTTCCGGTGTCTTTTGGAAAGCGGGGCGTTACAAAAAGAAAGCTGATAATGTGAAAAAGGATGACGAGGAAAATAAGAAGGCTTTTATCAGTAAATGCACTTTGCTTGTGAATGAAAATCTCTATTTGAAATCCAAAGTCACAGACCTAGAATTGACCATAAAGAAATTCGGTGTTGGAAACCAATCCTTGGATATCATTCTTTTAAATCAATTATATGGCAATAATAGGCGAGGACTTGGATATGAATTGAAATATGCTGAAAAGCGAAAAAAATAAGAGAGTTCACATTGAGCCAACCAAATTTAGAAATATTCATGCAAAGTGTCACGCCCCGCTTCCCATTAGGCTTGGGAGCGAGGACGTGAACGGGTTTGCATGTGTAAGTAAGGAGGAGGTAATTTTGCTTTTATTTCCTCCCTGACTCAACACAATAAGCGTCCGTGTGAAATCCCACAGGTTCTTGCTTGCATTACTCAAAAACAACACAGATAAGTAAAACATTATTATAATCTCAAACGTCTCAACGGAATTACAACAAATGGAGAAAAGAAGAGTAGGTCTTATGACCCGTACAACAATGAAAAGAAGTACAATGAAGGTTCACTAGTTCAACAAGTCTTGGTCCACTGGTTCAGCTATCTCAACTAGTCCTCCTGGTGCTATGGCTCGGGATCTGACATACATCCAAAAACATGAATGTATGTCAGCAAGAGTCTGCAAGTAGAGGTTAGAACCCAAGGCAAGGTATACAAATTTATACTGAATTTAAGAGGCATTTATAAATTAAATGTGATAATGACAACAAGTTTAAACATGCTGATTATAGAATGAAATAAAGTAAAATACATCCTATCATGCAGTTCTAGGCAAAAGTAAAGTGAGCAGTTATGACATGGCAGTTATAACGAATTAAAAGAAAGCACTATAAACATGGCAATTCTAATGTGCGAGCAAGTGAACACGATTATTACAATTACAATGCAATGCTTTCTATCATGCATATGGTTCTCGCCTTTAGGTCGTGATGAGTGAGTCCTTCTTCACACGGGGGCTTACCGTGATTGGTGCTAACCCACCGCATGGGTGGTGCCCTTGAAGACAGTACCCTTTCATACGCCTAGTGGTCGCTCAACCCTAACCCCACCCAAGAATGTTGTGCTGGACACGAGACAGGCGCTAAACCGACATATACTGGAACACGAGCTAGACTAGTCATGTGTGACCCTACTGAAACACGAGCCAGACTAGTCACATATGACCGACGGAGTATCCAACTAGTAGCCAACGGCATGTAACAACTGGTAGCCAACGACATGTAACAACTGGTAGCCAACAACATGTAACAACTGGTAGCCAACGGCATGTATCATTCTTTGATTATCAATTTCATTCGTGTTTCTAGCAGACCTTTCTAGCAGTTAATTTGCATGAGTAATAAGCATGGCATATGGCAGTTTAAATGAAGTAACATTTAACAATAGTTTAACAAAAGTGCTGAAAATAAGAATTTAAAGAACATGTCACGGAAACTAACTTTCTTTGCTATTGTTCTAAACTAAGGTATATCAAGTTATATGCCGTTGGATCACATTTTTAGTCAAGAATGTTATGGTAGTAATTTCATGCGTCATTTCACGTGTAGATTTTGAGTTATACAACTTTATAGGCAAAGACTAAATGAGTATCCAACTTCAAAAATTCAATATAAATTGTACACTTGCCTGATTTCAGCGATTTTGGTGCCGTTGGGTTCGTCTTGACGGGTACTACGTAATGGTACGTCCGGTTCTCTGTTTTGATTAAACATACCACTGAATTAGATTCATTGTGAGATGATCAAAATATCAAGTTAATCCCTGAATTGGGTTTGTCTAATTTTATTGGGTTCTCTGGCTAGGGTGATGTCTATATTGTATTATACTAACATGATACGCCTAATTTTATTCTGATATTGTTATCCTATTAATACTAACAATATATCCTGGCTAATTTTCTCTGGCTAGTGTGATGGCTAGGGCAATTTTCAACTTAATACTAACACCCTATTAATTAACCTAATACCAGCTAATGATAGGGTTATCATCATGTTAACATTACATTCAATACCCCTCACCTACTTACACCTACTTCTACATACAATATATCCTAACATATATTAATATATATCCCCTCTTAATAGTTTAACCATATAACCCTCTCTCTCTCTCTCTCTCTTAACTAGGCTGTCCCTTTCTATGTCATTCTCTCTCTCTATTCTATTACTCTCTCTTTACTCTCTTTTAACTCTGTTGTCTCCTCTTCTACTTCTTATTTCTTTTTTTTCTTTTTCTTTTTTATTCCATTCGTTTGCAGCAGAGAAGCAAGTCACGCACGGGGAGAAAAACTCACGCGGGGAGAGGAGGCCCGTCGGCAGGGGCTGGGTGCGGCGGGGTCCGGCCTGGTGGTGGCTTCTGGCGCATACGCTGCAGCGGGGTGGCACGCGGCAGTCTCCGGCGACAGCACAGCGTGCGCACGGCTTCCTAGGGCGGCGACAGCTGGTGGCGCGTTGGAGCTTGGCCTGAGACGGTGACGGCGCTAGGGCTGCGGCATGGCCTTCAAGCGACGAAGAACATGAGAAGAAGGAGGGATCTGAAATTTGGTGATCTCTGAAATTGTTTTCAGATCTGCGAATATCCCTCAAGATTTTTGATTTTTGATTTCAAAAAAATCAATTTGGGTTATGTTTTGTTTGAGGGGCTGATTTGTTTGGGGATTTGGGTTTGATTGTTTCTGGTTTGGGGAAGAAACTGATGGAGGACTCTGAGCTGATTTTGGTGAAATTGTTTTGCTGGTTTGATTTGGTGGAATTGGTTGATTGAATGATGAACATGTTTTTGGGGAGAAGTTTACCGAATGATTTTCTTGCATGAGAAGACAATGGAAGTTCTTAAGGAGATTAGCAGGGGACAAAGCCTATCATTTGTCAAAAGATTAGGTTTCTGATTAGGATTGGGAATTAATGAAATCTTTTGACTAATTGTGGAGAAACGTGTGTGTGTGTTTTGATTTAAAAGGGAATTTAAAGCTGAATTTTGACTAATCTATTAGGGGGAGGAACCTGGTTAGGTAACGTGTTTGTTTGATCAAAGTCGGATTTCATATGTTGACTAATCTCTTTTTAGGGGGATGTATCTGCCTTCAAAACATGTTACACTCTCTAACATCATTTATTTTTAAAACAAATCCAAACGTGAATGATGAGTAGTATTTAAAATAGGAGGTTATAGTAATTAAGTGATTAAGTCAATTTAAATGTAATTATTAAAATAAATAAGGTAATTAGTAACTTAATTAAAAATAAATAAAGTAATTAGTAAAATAATGAAAGTGATTAGTAAGTTGTAATTAGTAAGATAATTAAGTTAAAGTATTTAGTTAAACTTGATAGTTAATTAATTAGGATACGGTAAAAACGAAATACAGAGATGTGTACATGTCGAGGCGTAACAAAGAAAGTACGGACGAAAAGATTATACGGACGACTGAAAATATACCGGTACGCACGATTTAAAAATACGTCTAAAAATACAGGCCGTTACATTCTACCCACCTTAAGAAAAATTCCGTCCTCGGAATTCTTATCAACTCATGAGCAGGAAACAAAGATAGATAACGCTCTCGTATTTCTATGGGGTAAATTATGACCTGAAATACTTCGAGATGAAGAAATGAAATTGGTTAGGAAAAGACATAAGCGATGTGGTTAAGATTGAGTTTCAAAAAGAGGTTCAGATGACTAAGCACCATCGATGTCCTTAACTGTTAGTGGGCAAGTGAAAAGACTAGGGACATATACCCAAGATGTATAGGGATGAGGATGAGTGATGAATAATAATGTATATACGCATCCTCTTAACAACAACCCCAATATCCTAACACTCAGGTTGCTAAACTCATAATTTCAAACAAGTGTTACTAAAATAAATCATTACTTCTCGTCTCGTCACCGAATAATGTTACAACTATATGCATATCCTGAACTTAAATGTATGTCCACTACTTTCCCTTTCTTTTTATTTCTATCTCATAATTCTTGCCTTAACAATTAATACTTTAAACAAGGCAACTTCGGAAGGGAAAATACCAACTATCCCGCTTCCTAATACTTCTTACAGTACCCAAGTTCTCCAATACTTCTTACAAATTTCCTCACTCCTTTGCTCATCATTATTGACCGTATCATTTTCTCCGGGGTCTTTAATGTACGATATCCTCTATACCCAAGTTCTCCAAAAACTGTACATTCTCATAGGTTGTCTCATCCGTACTATATCATCCCTTGCTCATTGTATAAACTATCTTGTAATACTATAATTGTGACATCATCTAACTCCAATCTTATTCTTATCTCAAGCAATTGGTATAATGACGCTTTACCAATTACTGATATATGACGATACGTACCAATGAGCCTAGTATACATCACCATCAACCATCAACATTTATTATGCCCCCAACTCATTCTTCATCGTAATAACATTTATTATACCACCAATTGGTATAACGACGCTTTACCAATTACTGATATATGACAATACGTACCAATGAGCTTAGTATACATCACCATCTACCATCAACATTTATTATGCCCCCAACTCATTCTTCATCGTGACAACTCATAAGTTTAAACACCTTAATTAACAAACTATTAAATCACATTTCATCATTTCTTATTGCATCCTAAGTAACTTAGATCAATTTACGTAATTATCCATTCGTATCAACATATCATATCATTTCCGATGTCTCCATCACCCTATCCGTTCGATGAAGTCTTGTTACCTTACATACTCTACTAATCATCATCGTCATCATAAATCGTGTAATATCTACAAGGTTACTCTCAGCTACTACTAATATGAATTCTAAATTTATAATGTACTCATCTGCCTGTGCACTATTCATAGTATGGAATCCTATTGAAGTCATTATGTATGGGTATATCCAAATGTGAAATATAACTCTTAAACATATCAGTCTATCTATCATATTGTAAACAATCAATACAACTACACCTTACATCATCTCAAACTATTCATATCCATAATTATAATCCCCTAATAATAATCATATCTAACATTCTATCAACATAATGCATAACAAAATTTAACACTGCTGATGATAGAAATAAGGTAGAAGAAAACATTTTAAATGGGTTATAACGCAAATTGAAAACTAATCTTGTTAAAGTGGTAGTAAGTAAATAGATGCCTAATGTGGTAACTAAGGGATGGTGTAGGATACAGAGTTGTATGATGTAACAAATCAAGTTTGCAACAAATGCGTTCAGGTGAGGCAAGGATATAGAGTTAGCTTGATCAGAAAGATGATCTTACAGATGTAAGAAGTAAGAACAGACATGCATATACGAGCGGAAAGTAAAGTACTGGTGGCTGCTCAAGTGTGGTAAGTAAAGTGCATGTAAGACATAAAGTAAAGGTGACTGTGCAAGTTCAAAAGGAATGACTGTGGCATGGCATATGGTAGCAACAATGGTTTAACCAACATGCAATGCGATGACAATAGTAAGACAACCAAGTAGACGCAGTAACACTGAAAAGGACAAGTAATGAGCGATCATGAGGAAAACAAATGTTGCTTGACTATCTAATACTGTAGGTTGGCCTAATAATAAGAAGTCTAGCTTAACTCCCAAACCAGCCAGGCAGTCAGGGCTTGAAGGTACATGTCACTTATATGGCCGCAAGACAAGTCCTTTGGTTGACCAACCCCTTCCCATTCCTTTCTAGACACTGATCCAGCAGTATTTTAAGACCGCTTTTATTATACCGTTCTATCACGTTCGAGTAGTCTTAACTTAGTCTTTAGAACAGTGGTATCAAATCAGTAGTCGTGACAAGAGTTAGCTTGATCAAGTGGCATAGAGATGGTTACGAATGATTAAATGGGAGAATGGGAGGTATGTGTAAAATGTGACAATATCCTAATAATGTATATAAGGATAGTGAGTAGGTGATATAAGTTAAACAGTAGATAAGCAATAGAAGAAAGAGTCATGGGTATAGAGATGTAGTGGTTGTTTCGTAAATGGAGATAGATTTTTACAAAAAAAATTTAAAGTATGAACACGATGAATGCAGAATGATAAACCGAGGTAGTTGGAGTTCTATTAAGTAGTTTAAATCTGTATTGATTGGTTTTTTTGAAATCCGTTGAAGTATAGTAAGAAAGAAAATGCCATACATAATCATGATTCACGTCCTTGTAAAATATTTAAAGTATGAACACGATGAATGCAGAATGATAAACCGAGGTAGTTGGAGTTCTATTTAGTAGTTTAAATCTGTATTGATTGGTTGTTTTGAAATCCGTTGAAGTATAGTAAGAAAGAAAATGCCATACATAATCATGATTCACGTCCTTGCGGTCCAGCGGACACGGCCAGGGAAGTGACTACTCCAGGATCACCTACCCCCGGTCTAGCTAGGGTAATCCAACAAACTTAGCCAAGCACATTGACCGGATCATGGTCCATTGAAGGAAGCTTATCATTTATATGCGTGCCATCAAGAAAAGAGTTTTAAAGATAAAGATCTCCATATGTAGAAAGTAAAATATGTGGGTATGGATGGTATAGATTAGAAATCATTATAATATAGTGTCTAAAAATTTTCAGTGAAGGAAACTCAAAATCAAAGAATAAATTTAAGTCAGTTGTAAAAATATGGGGCCTATGTATATATATTAAAGATTTTTAAAGAAGTTAAACCAGGCGAGGAATTTCATAAAAGGAATATCACAGTAGAATCAGTATAGTAATGTGGGTGATTTAAAAGGATAATGATGGCTGTCAGGAAGATCACGTGGATCGAAAGCAAGGATTAGAATAGGATGATCAAATGTGTGTACGGGTAGGAAATGACATGTGAAAGGCTACGATAGATTCCTAAGGTCAAAAGTGGAATGTAAAATAAAGGGAGATTAAAAATCAAGGATATACTGATTTGGGTGACTAAGGATCCAGAACCTTAGGACTAGGATTTTTGATTAGATTGAGGTAGAAGATTCTAGGGAAAGTGTTGTTTGAGAGTCAAGATTGTAATATTACATAGACCTGTATGGGCCACCACTAAAACCTGTCACGCCCTGCTTCCCATTAGGCTTGGGAGCGAGGACGTGAACGGGTCCGCATGTGTAAGTAAGGAGGATGTACTTTTGCTTTTCTTTCCTCGCTGACTTAACACAATAAGCGTCTGTGTGAAATCCCGCGGGTTCTTACTTGCATTACTCATAAACAACACAGATAAGTAAAACATTATTACAATCTCAAACGTCTCAACGGAATTACAACAAATGGAGAAAAGAAGGGTAGGTCTTATAACCTGTACAACAATGAAAAGAAGTACAATGAAGGTTCACTAGTTCAACAAGTCTTGGTCCACTGGTTCAGCTATCTCAACTAGTCCTCTTGATGCTATGGCTCGGGATTTGACATACATCCAAAAACATGAATGTATGTCAGCAAGGGTCTTCAAGTAGAGGTTAGAACCCAAGGCAAGGTATACAAATTTATACTGAATTTAAGAGGCATTTATAAATTAAATGTGATAATGACAACAAGTTTAAACATGTTGATTATAGAATGAAATAAAGTAAAGTACATCCTATCATGCAGTTCTAGGCAAAAGTAAAGTGAGCAGTTATGACATGGCAGTTATAACGAATTAAAAGAAAGCACTATAAACATGGCAATTCTAATGTGCGAGCAAGTGAACACGATTATTACAATTACAATGCAATGCTTTCTATCATGCATATGGTTCTAGCCTTTAGGTCGTGATGAGTGAGTGCTTCTTCACACGGGGGCTTACCGTGATTGGTGCTAACCCACCGCATGGGTGGTGCCCTTGAAGACAGTACCCTTTCATACGCCTAGTGGCCGCTCAACCCTAACCCCACCCAAGAATGTTGTGCTGGACACGAGACAGGCGCTAAATCGACATATACTGGAACACGAGCCAGACTAGTCATATGTGACCCGATTGGAACATGAGCCAGATTAGTCACACATGACCGACGGAGTAGCCCACTAGTAGCCAACGACATGTAACAACTGGTAGCCAACGGCATGTAACAACTGGTAGCCAACAGCATGTAACAACTGGTAGCCAACGACATGTATCATTCTTTGATTATCAATTTCATTCGTGTTTCTAGCAAACCTTTCTAGCAGTTAATTTCCATGAGTAATAAGCATGGCATATGGCAGTTTAAATGAAGTAACATTTAACAATAGTTTAACAAAAGTGCTGAAAATAAGAATTTAAAGAACATGTCACGAAAATTAACTTTCTTTGCTATTGTTCTAAACTAAGGTATATCTGTTGAGTATTGGTGTTTCATACCAATCTTATTTTGATGATGATCACAACATTATGTTGTTGCTAATGAATCTCTTGTTTTAGTCTCTCAGTTTATTTCAAGGATATCTTTCTTGGAGACTAATCACTTGGTGTAAGGATGGACATCTTGTGAAGAAGGGCCAAAGTTTGGACTCAAGGGGTGCCAACGTTTGGAGATGGTGGAGAGCAATCAAGGCATCAAGATTGAAGACTTAGACTCTTAAGAAAGCATTGTAATCCATGTAATCTACTTTATTGCTTTCTCTCTCTTTTGAGTCTAGGGTTGATGTAATGCCTTACTAGATGGTTTGCTCATTCATCCTCATGCATTTAACCATCTTAGTGAACCTTAGGATTATCATAGAATCCAATCCAATAGGTTCACTCTGTCCAAAGACTCATTTGGAGTCGCTGGCCTTCCGTCAGTCGCCTGCTGAGGGAAACACAGCCGACTGGGTGATTTCCAGTCGCCTGTAGATCCTTCTATAGTCGCCTAATATGCACAGCTCAAGTCTACATTTCAATTGACTCAAACTTGAGCTTTACACACAGTCGCCTGAAGATCAGTTTACAGTCGCCTGTATATTTACAGTCACCTGGAAATTGGCCAACAGTCGACTGTCTAGCGTAAGTGCATTCACTGCATCTCTCTGTCTTCTCTCCATATTTTACAATAGTCGACTGATGAATAATATACAGTCGCCTGACTATTTGACAGTTGACTGTAGTATTAACATCAGTCGCCTGTGCAAAGAATTGGAGAAAGAGTGCAGCTCTCTATTTCGATCCATCCCCTGCAGCAGTCGTCTACTGAGGGATTAACATGCGCCTGTCCTGTTTGTCAGTCGACTGTATTGACTTCATCAGTCGACTGTCCTGGCTCAGATTATAGCCGTTGGATATTTTCTAGCCGTTGATCAGTCGACTGTCTTATGATCATCAGTCGACTGTTCCTGTCGTTTTCACCCAATTTCTAGCCGTTGCAGATTTGATTATTTGGCTGTTTCTTTGGGTTTTTGGGCTTGATATAAAATTCCTATATATATGAGTGTGCTGCCTTTGCTTAAACTTCTTGATTGATTCTTGATTACTCTTGATTCTATAGAAAATCTCAAGAGATCTTTAAGCCACTCTTAAGCTCCCTCATTTCCCTCTATTTGAGCGTTCATCTTCCTTCATGCATTGAAGTCCAGCTCAAGGGAAATCATCCAAGTGCTCTCAAGCATATTCCAACACTTGGAGATCCTCTTCCATGCCTTGCATTCATTCATGAGTAAGCATCTCAAGGCATATGTAAGAGTATTAACTTTACAGGGTGTAATTTGTTTTCCTATTTCTCTTTGTGGGATTAGGATACTCTCTTTGTGGGAGTTTCTCTCTTTGTGAGAGGTTGTCTCTTTATGGGACTAGGGAATTCTCTTTGTGGGAATTAACTCTCTTTGTGGGAGTTCTAGTGTCCTAGTGTAGGGCTAACCCGAATTCTCTGAGTGGGAGTTAGTGATTCTCTGTGTGGGAGTCTTGATCCTTGTGTAGGATTGGTTGGGTCCTTGTGTAGGGTATAAATCCTCTTTGTGGGGTATCTCCTTGTGAGATTTGTATTCACTTCTCTGTGTGGGATTATAATGAATATTGGTGTGGCTGGATGTACCGAAGTTTGAGGAACCAGGGTAAAACTTTGTGTTTGCGTTTGGATTGATTGTGCCTTTTAATTCCTCTTGCATTTATAATTCCGCATTTGCAAGTTAAATTTTAATTGGTCAATTTTATTGCCATTACACTATTCACCCCCCTCTAGTGTGTGTTGTTAGTATTGCAAGGGTTAGACGATCCCTACAATTGGTATCAGAGCGAGGTTAAAGCATACGACAACGATGGCATTCAACGCCTCTGTCGCGTCTCATGAAGAAGGTCACTCAACCGTTCGACCCCCGCTCTTCAACGGAACCAACTACCCAAGTTGGAAGATCAGAATGATGATCTACATGGAGGGTCAAGACCTATGGGACATCACGAAGGTGCCATTTGAGAAGCCCACTACTCTTGCGGCTTCAAGGACAAAGGCAGAGAAGGACTCAATCAAGTTCAATGCGAGAGCTATGAATGCATTACATTGCGCTCTCTCAGCTAGTGAGTTCAACCGCATTTCCATGTGCAAAACGGAGAATGATATTTGGTACACCTTGGAGATTTGTCATGAAGGGACAACGAAGGTAAAGAAATCTAAACAAACTGTGTTTAGATCTAAATATGAAATGTTTAAGATGCAGGAAGGCGAAAGCATTTCAGAGATGTTCACAAGGTTCACCGATATCGTGAACGCTTTGGAGGGACTCGGGAAGACGATTTCCCAAGAGGATCGTGTTGAGAAGATCCTAGACTCTCTTACACCTTGTTGGGAGTCAAAGGCCAACGGAATTTTGGAGTCATATGACACGTCCAAATATACCGTTGAGGAGTGCATTGGAAATCTCATGGCGTATGAAGTGAAGCTTCAACACAAGAAGGAGATTCAACCAACAAAGCCCGAGAAACTTGAAAAGCAAAAGGGGGTTGCATTCCATGCCAAGGAGGAGCCAATCAAGTGGAGGAGGAAATTCCATCGAGAAGCTCCTAGCGAAGAAGATGAGCAAGAAGATGAAAGTGAAGAAGAAATTGAGGAGCTTGCCAAACAATTCACAGCATTCCTCAAATGCAAGCAAGGTAAGTCTTTGTCAAAGTTTGCCTCCAATTCTAACAAGGTTCCTACTTGTTACACTTGCAGTGGAAAAGGCCACTTGTCCAACGAATGCCCTTCCAAACCCAACAAAGAAACCTACAAGGGTAAAGGGAAGAAGCATTGGAAAGGAAGATCCAAGTTCAAGAATCAAAAGAAGGGACTTGTCGGGACCTTTGATGATTCGAGTGAGGACACTTCGAGTAATGAAGAAGAGGATACAAAGGAGGATGCTCACGCATGCTTTGTAGCCATGGATGGTCCTACACCAATCCCCTCCGGATTAAACAAAGAAGAGTTGGATGCTTGGCTTGGCGCATACAATTCCTATGAGGATTCGTGCCTCACGGCTAAGGAGGAGAAGTCGTCATCAAGCTCTTGCAAGGATGATGATGATGATGTTGAGATCGAGGAAGAAAATATCTCATACGAGGAGCTCAAGATCAATTTTGACTTGGTCTCCGAAAAGGCTAGTAAGTGCATCAACTCTTACAATAGATTAAAAGCAAAATATAAGATTACTAAGAGTAGATTGCATGAACTAGTTATTGCAAGTGTAATTCATGATGAAAGGCATGTGTATGACACTTGTGAGAGAGACACACTTCTCTCTCAAGTTAAGGAATTGAGCCTTTCTAATGAAAAACTCATAGCTCAAAACCTTAGCTTAGATGCTTACATTTAACAACTTACGTTGAAATGTGAAGAGGAATCCCGGAAGCTCATAAGCTTTGTGTATTCTAGGGATTCACTCCACGATTTATTGGAAAAACAACATCCGGCAAATCATAGAGGAGGTTTGGGTTATATTCAAAATGTGGTTCCCAAACCCACCTCTAATTCCTCTTATGGTGCAAATACAAGAAATATTGCTAAAGCACCTAAGAAGAATCATCATGCTTTCTTGTACAACAATAACACCAACAAGAAGCATGTAGATCACACGGTGATGAGGAAGAATGAAGAATCTTCATTTTTTTGCTAAGAAGCAAAATCCTCATTCTTTGCATGCTAAGAAACTTGTTTCTACACCTAAGCATGCCACATCCTTCCCTCTTGCAAAGGCAAAACCATTGCCTAGGAATTCCTTGAGATTATGGATTCCCACTAAGGTTAGTGTGAAAGAGAGAGATAGTTACATCAACTCTCTAGTTAGGGATGTGATCACCTCGTGTGATTACGTTAGGAAATCAAACTCCTCTTGGGTTTGGTTACCTAATGTTTAGGTTCCTCACACATATGCATATTGCATGGGTATTGTGCTTCTATGTTTATTTTAAGCATACCCATTGATTGTGTGTGTTTCATGATTTTGAAAATATTTTTCAAATTTATTTCTTTTCATGAAAATGGGGACCTTGGGGTTTATTGACATGCATGCATTTTTGATCCATGTGTATGTCAATGGGGGAGTTAATATATTATATGTTTAATTTATTTTAAGACATATTTTAACTCTCATTTCGGAGATTATTTGAGATCATTATTTACATTTGGTTATTTTGGGTCTCAAACCAAACCTCTTGTTTATTACCAAACTTGTTTCATGTCTCATTGTTTTTGGCAATATCCTTATGTATCTTTGAAGCTTGATTTTTTCTCATTTATTGCTTTGATACATTTTTAAGGCCCATGGCTCCATTAATTAATTGGTATTAGATCCTAGAAGTCAAAAGTTGACCATTTCTATGATCTAGGGGGAGCATGGGATAGTGAATTGATACCCGCTAAATTTTTAAATTTGGTATCATACATATCTTTCTTTTCTTGCATATTGTCACATCTTGGTTAAGATGACAAAGGGGGATATATTTGATGTCCACCTTTTTGACGATGTCAAGGGGGAGAGATATATGCATTATGTGATCATATCTATAGGGGGAGGGATATATACATATGCATATGGGGAGAGATATCTCTACAGGGAAAGATATATGTGATTAGATAAACCATTCATGTTTGCATGCCTTTATACTTTGCAATTGGTTTCTGTAATCCATGCCTATTATATGTCACCATGTTTTTATTGGTATTATGAGTATTTACCTTTGTGTAGCTCATTATATAATTGGTGCATATAAGTAGGGGGAGATCATTAGCATTGTGCTTTAATTCTTTATGATTTACATAATGTGTGTCATCATCAAAAAGGGGGAGATTGTTGAGTATTAGTGTTTCATACCAATCTTATTTTGATGATGATCACAACATTATGTTGTTGCTAATGAATCTCTTGTTTTAGTCTCTCAGTTTATTTCAAGGATATCTTTCTTGGAGACTAATCACTTGGTGTAAGGATGGACATCTTGTGAAGAAGGGCCAAAGTTTGGACTCAAGGAGTGCCAAAGTTTGGAGATGGTGGAGAGCAATCAAGGCATCAATATTGAAGACTTAGACTCTTAAGAAATCATTGTAATCCATGTAATCTACTTTATTGCTTTCTCTCTCTCTTTTGAGTCTAGGGTTGATGTAATGCCTTGCTAGATGGTTTGCTCATTCATGCTCATGTATTTAACCATCTTAGTGAACCTTAGGATTATCATAGAATCCAACCCAATAGGTTCACTCTGTCCAAAGACTCATTTGGAGTCTCTGGTCTTCCGTCAGTCGCATGCTGAGGGAAACACAGCCGACTGGGTGATTTCCAGTCGCCTGTAGATCCTTCTACAGTCGCCTGATATGCACAGCTCAAGTCTACATTTCAATTGACTCAAACTTGAGCTTTACACACAGTCGCTTGAAGATCTGTTTACAGTCGCCTGTATATTTACAGTCACCTGGAAATTGGCCAACAGTCGCCTGTCTAGCGTAAGTGCATTCACTGCATCTCTCTGTCTTCTCTCCATATTTTACAATAGTCGACTGATGAATAATATACAGTTGCCTGACTATTTGACAGTTGACTGTAGTATTAACATCAGTCGCCTGTGCGAAGAATTGGAGAAAGAGTGCAGTTCTCTGTTTCGATCCATCCCCTGCAGCAGTCGTCTACTGAGGGATTAACATGCGCCTGTCCTGTTTGTCAGTCGACTGTATTGACTTCATCAGTCGACTGTCCTGGCTCAGATTATAGCCGTTGGATATTTTCTAGCCGTTGATCAGTCGACTGTCTTATGATCATCAGTCGACTGTTCCTGTCGTTTTCACCCAATTTCTAGCCGTTGCAGATTTGATTATTTGGCTGTTTCTTTCGGTTTTTGGGCTTGATATAAAATTCCTATATATATGAGTGTGCTGCCTTTGCTTAAACTTCTTGATTGATTCTTGATTACTCTTGATTCTATAGAAAATCTCAAGAGATCTTTAAGCCACTCTTAAGCTCCCTCATTTCCCTCTATTTGAGCGTTCATCTTCCTTCATGCATTGAAGTCCAGCTCAAGGGAAATCATCCAAGTGCTCTCAAGCATATTCCAACACTTGGAGATCCTCTTCCATGCCTTGCATTCATTCATGAGTAAGCATCTCAAGGCATAGGTAAGAGTATTAACTTTACAGGGTATAATTTGTTTTCCTATTTCTCTTTGTGGGATTAGGATACTCTCTTTGTGGGAGTTTCTCTCTTTGTGAGAGGTTGTCTCTTTGTGGGACTAGGGAATTCTCTTTGTGAGAATTAACTCTCTTTGTGGGAGTTCTAGTGTCCTAGTGTAGGGCTAACCCTAATTCTCTGAGTGGGAGTTAGTGATTATCTGTGTGGGAGTCTTGATCCTTATGTAGGGTTGGTTGGGTCCTTGTGTATGGCATAAATCCTCTTTGTGGGGTATCTCTTTGTGAGATTTGTATTCAATTCTCTGTGTGGGATTATAGTGAATATTGGTGTGGCTAGATGTACCCAAGTTTGGGGAACCAGGGTAAAACTTTGTGTTTGCGTTTGGATTGATTGTGCCTTTTAATTCCTCTTGCATTTATAATTCCACATTTGCAAGTTAAATTTTAATTGGTCAATTTTATTGCCATTACACTATTCATCCCCCTCTAGTGTGTGTTGTTAGTATTGCAAGGGTTAGACGATCCCTACAATATCAAGTTATATGCCATTGGATCACATTTTTAGTCAAGAATGTTATGGTAGTAATTTCATGCGTCATTTCACGTGTAGATTTTGAGTTATACAACAATATATCCTAACATATACTAATATATATATCCCCTCTTAATAGTTTAACCATATAACCCTCTCTCTCTTAACTAGGCTGTCCCTTTCTCTGTCATTTTCTCTCTCTATTCTATTACTCTCTCTTTACTCTCTTTTAACTCTGTTGTCTCCTCTTCTACTTCTTCTTTCTTTTCTTCTTTTTCTTTTTTATTCCTTTCGTTTGCAGCAGAGAAGCAAGTCACGCACGGGGAGAAAAACTCACGCGGGGAGAGGAGGCCGCCGGCAGCGCAGGGGCTGGGCGCGGCGGGGTCCGGCGGCCTGGTGGCGGCTTCTGGCGCATGCGCCGCAGCGGGGTGGCGCGCGGCGGTCTCCGGCGACAGCACTGCATGCATACAGCTTCCTAGGGCGGCAAAAGCTGGTGGCGCGACGGAGCTTGGCCTGAGACAGCGACGGCGCTAGGGCTGCGGCACGGCCTTCAGGCGACGAAGAACACGAGAAGAAGGAGGGATCTGAAATTTGGTGATCTCTGAAATTGTTTTCAGATCTGAGATCATCCCTTAAGATTTTTTTATTTCTGATTTCAAAAAAATCAATTTGGGTTGTGTTTTGTTTGAGCGGCTGATTTGTTCGGGGATTTGGGTTTGATTGTTTCTGGTTTGGGGAAGAAACTGATGGAGGATTCTGAGCTGATTTCGGTGAAATTGTTTTGCTGGTTTGATTTGGTGGAATTGGTTGATTGAATGATGAACATGTTTTTGGGGAGAAGTTTACCGAATGATTTTCTTGCAGGAGAAGACAATGGCAGTTCTTAAGGAGATTAGCAGGGGACACAGCCTATCATTTGTCAAAAGATTAGGTTTCTGATTAGGATTGTGAATTAATGAAATATTTTGACTAATTGTGGAGAAACGTGTGTATGTTTTGATTTAAAAGGGAATTTAAAGCTAACTTTTGACTAATCTATTAGGGGGAGGAACCTGGTTAGGCAACGTGTTTGTTTGATCATAGTTGGATTTCATATGTTGACTAATCTCTTTTTAGGAGGATGTATCTGCCTTCAAAACGTGTTACACTCTCTAACATCATTTATTTTTAAAACAAATCTAAACGTGAATGATGAGTAGTATCTAAAATAGGAGGTTATAGTAATTTAGTTATTAAGTCAATTTAAATGTAATTATTAAAATAAATAAGGTAATTTGTAACTTAATTAAAATAAATAAAGTAATTAGTATAATAATGAAAGTGATTAGCAAGTTGTAATTAGTAAGTAATTAAGTTAAAGTATTTAGTTAAACTTGATATTTAATTAATTAGGATACGATAAAAACGAAATACAGATATGTGTATATGTCGACGCGTAACAAAGAAAGTACGGACGAAATATTATACGGACGACTGAAAAAATACATGTACACACGATCTAAAAATACGTCTAAAAATACATGTCGATACACAAAGTGCTTCACATGTGGTTGTGTTGGTCATACTTCTCAGCATTGCATATATAGGAACAAAAACATAAATTTTAAGCAAGTATGAGTTCCTAAGAGTTTGATGATTAACATGAGTGGACCTTGTTGGATTCTAAGGTCACACATAACATCTTCCTTGTAGGTAAGATGGAGGGGCTAGGAACTATGAATTGGACGTCGCATTTCATCGAAGTTCATTAGCCAAACAACAACGTGAAGGTATGGTTTCTTGCTTGAGCGTAATGAATACCTTCATATGATTTTGTTTTGGTGTGCTCTTCATTTTTAGCTTGTGTGTGATTCATTTTTGGTGTGTTTATTTTTTTTGCTTGATTTTTTGTGATAGTATTTGCTTGTTAGGAGGATTTAGTTCATTATAAACAAAAAAATGAAAAATTCAAAAAGCCAAAATAATGGTGCTTAATGTGTATCTTTCTTTTGAATCATTAAAATTGGTATTAATGAATAATATTCATATCCATGTAGAAATTGATGCATTATTGCTATGGCTACATGTGCATGTTTGACTATCTAAATAACCTTGACATGTTCAATGATTTGAATAATTTGATTTCTACACATACACTTCACTTCCACAAGTATTAAATGTTTTTGTACATCCGGAGACATCTTTCATGAAATATTAGAAAGTGAATGTAGGAGGATAAATTAACTGACATTCTACGGGATATGATGTGTCTTGCCTTGGATAAAAAATAGAGCTCAAAATAATTGAATTTAAAAAAAGGGAAATATAAAAATGAAAAAAGGGGGGAGAGCTCCGTATAAAAAATGGATACGTTCCATGGCAACGATACAACCCATGAGTTTCCAACATATGCTTTAAGAGTAAAATTTTAGCGTTGGTGTTATACTCGTCAAGCAATACCAACCCACATCTATGAGTCCTCATAGACTATTTTTTGGGTATGATAACTTGAACTCATTTTTATTGAGATAGGAAAAATCAATCCTAAATGATATCATGTTACAAGGAAAAGTGGATTAGTTTTGGTGGATTTTCTTGAAGGTTCTCCATATGTACTTTAATATTTAATCATCACACTTACACAATGGTGTAGAAATCTTTGTTATAATTTTCATTGAATTTGAAATGTTTATTCTATGAATGTCTACATGCAAGTGTTCGTTGTAATTTATAATGCTCACTTTTTGCATGTAATATGCCATTGACTTTGTTGTACACTTTTGATGCTAACAAAAGGGGGAGAATATTTTCGGGAAGAAAGATTTGGTGTTCTTAATGCTTAAGGAATACGGTGCTTAATGAGTAATGTGCTTAATGAATATGTGTTCAAGGGGGAGCATGAATATAGGGAGAGCGTGCATATATGGGAAGAATGCATATATGTGTTGAACATCATTGTATTTGTATTAATTCCTCCATCATCACTCACACACATGTCATGTAGGCATTATTTGGATGTTTATTACTCAAACCTTATATATGGTTTGTCATCATCAAAAGGGGGAGATTGTTGGATACAACGATCGAGGACTTCGTGTTTAATGATAACAAACGTGTGTGAACGTTTTGATGTGTGTGCTAAGTATTTTCAGGAGTGGCAAGCTTGTGAATACTCAATTGGAGATTTGGTCAAAGTGATGGAGGAAATTAGCAAGTCATGTTAGAAATGGACTTGGTCAAAAATGGAGAGATAAGGAGGGAATCACATTCAAGTCAATTGGTGATTGTTTTAAATTTAATAGTGATTAAATCATATATTACATAGGATTAAATCAAATCTCATTGAAATCAAATTCAAATTGCAATTCCTATTACACATCCTATTGAAATTCAATTCAAACTTCAAATCCCTAGAATTGTGGGATTCTACTAGAGCCAAATCCTCTCCACACATCTCTACTTAAACCCCTCTCCAATGAGATCATCTCATGCAGTAACACAAAGAAAAGGAGAAAACCCAAATGCAAAAGAAGTCGGCCAAAACAAAAGACCAAAACCTAATCTTCATCTTCCTTTAGCCGCAAGCCTCATTGCTTCCGATGCAAAGACGTAATCTTTGACTCTCCATCATCAAGGCCGTAAGATCCTCCTTAAACAAAGCTCATAGCCTCAAGTTCCAAGGAGCAACAAAGCCTTAAGCTTCACAAGTTCCAAGCACTTAAAAGTTCAATTCCAACATCAAGCCAGAACTTGTTCTTCAAATCTAAAAGGCAGCTGAAATCTTTGACCTTCATCCCAATTGAGCAGCAACCAAGCTGCTCATGCAACACATTGAAGATTGCCACATCTTTGCCTCTGCCGACAGCTGCTTGAGCCTACACCAAGGCCTTGTCGACCAAGTTGCTCACAGTCGTAAATTCTTGCTTGATGACCGAGCCAAGCCCTCGCATCCAGTATTGCTGAACGAAGGATCCAAGTGCCATCCGACCAAGCTGCATCCCATACCATATTATGTGCCGACCGAGAGGAGTCTCCGCAATTCTAGCTTGCTGACCGATAGATCAACCCCATGTGCCAAGCTAGTTGATGATCGACAGCCACTACTGCATTTCACATTGCCGACCGAAGGAGCAGCTTGTGCCATATTGCATGCTGACCGACCATCAGCCCGTGCCATTAGCCTTGCTTGCCCACGCACTTCGGGTCTTTACCGACCTATGCTACAGCCCACACTATTGGATCTGGATCCTAGCCTAGAGGGGGGTGAATAGGCTAATAAAAAATTCTCATGCAACCCACGAGAAATCACACGCAGTTAAAAGCATGACCAGAGTAAATAGGAGACAATCACAGAGTACACACAGATTTACCCTAGTTCGGACGCATCAACGACCTACGTCCGGCCCCAAGCAAATACTAGCATTAACAAGTTCCTTCTGTACACCTACAATGTGGTCCTATCTCCAACTCCCCACCTAGACTGTACCACACTCAACAAAGTGCAGAACTCTATCAACCTAGTAAAAGCATATCTTGACTGCAACAACACATCAAGACCCTCTTGTCTAGCCCCAACCAGACAAGTCCCAAAAGAACACAAATATTGGTAAAAATTTTCCCCTATAGAGATCGTTACACTAAGACACGAATATAAAGAGTAAAGGGTTTAGAAATGCTCAGTTCGTGTCCGTGTAGTCGTCTCTGCCAATCAGCACGTCGTTATCTCCAATCTGATGCAAATGGTGGCTCGGTCCGACTTCCGGATCTCAATCTATCTCAAATAGCACTCTGGTCTGTGCATTAAGCAATCCCAGTTCAAACTTATTTAGAGGTGGTCTGTGCACACAGCAAATGTCATTAATCCATGTCAGCAAGAGAGATTTCGCTGTCTCTCTTCATTTTTCACGTGATCCTCTTCCACGTCAGCTCTCCGACTCGAATTCTTCTTCGACTTAGGGCATGCAGGCGGTGTAACAGAACATCATCGACGGCAGACACTCGACGGTAGCAACTTCTGCACAACTCCGACGACGACCTGCAGTGAGGAGGCCTCGACTTCTCCGACAACACGATCAGATGAAGCAAATGGCGGTGGGTTTTCTCGGCGATGTTGACAGCAAGGACGTGCAGCATGTTGGGCTATGCGATCTCTGATGGCAAGCTTCCTCGACTCAGCTCGACGGCGTGTGACAGCGGAAACAATGACTCCTCCGACTTTGCTGGCGGCGGCTTCGTGGGTCGACGCCTTTGGCGTAAGGCTCGGTGGCAGGCTCTCATCTCTTCGCCTTAGGGTAATACATGGCAGCGGTACGGCGACGAAGAGACTCCGATGAGCGGGTGACTTCGACTTCGACTTGATGGTGGGTGCTGTCTGGACGGCAACAAGCTTTGGCAACGAGGGAACTCCAATGAAGCAACGGCTTCGGGTGCTTCGTTATATTCTCTGATCTCCACGACAATGAGCGCTTGTCTCTAGTTGCGTGTGGATCTCCTTACTGATGATGCGATGATGTGAAACTTAGAGTAGATGGCTAAGCCCTGGAGATTTTCTTCGTGGGGTTTTGTTGAAGTTATAGGATGATGGTAGGATTGGTTAGGGTTTTCTTGCGGCTTGCACTTGAGAAGTGGAGTTTTGTTTTTGCGTTGCTGCAAGCCCTATTATTTTTAGGATATGAAGTTGGCTTCCCCTCTTGATGATTTTTTTTGCTAAGTTTCTCTTCCTCTTGATACTGGGATTTAAATAGGAGCTCTTGGGTTTTGGGGTATGTTGCGGCTTGTACGTGGGGAGGTGCTTACAGCAATGGGAAATAGGTGATGCTTGATATTTGTTGCAAGCGTATAATCAATGAATGTAACGACTGCTTTTCATGTATCTGAATATAATATAATATAATATATGTTTTGGTGGATTTTCTCCTCTCGTGTGGTTTTCGTCTCCGTAGATTTCATTTTCGATCGATTCGTCGTATTTTCTCGTTTCTTCCTTAGGATCGTCGATTTCGAAGTAAGTCATTCGTGACGGACTTCATAACGGTCGTATCTAACTATTAGATCAAGCCTAGGAGTCTTAGGAATCGATCCCGGGGCCCCGCGCTCCGTATCGGAACTTTTTGTGCTCATTAGCCGGTATAAGAAGGGGCACCGACCGACTAGATGACGATCCAGTCGGTCGGCAATCCTTCTTGGACCGACTAGTTGGCTTTCTAAAATTATTCAGGAGTTACTGTTTATCATTAGTCGGTCTAAGAACGTTGGTTGACCGACTAGGTTGCAAACTAGTCGGTCAGCAATGCTTCTTTAACCGACTAACACATCATCTTAATTTTAGTTGAGTTACTGTTTACTCTTAGTCGGTCTAAGAACGTCCATCGACCGACTAGATGCTAAACTAGTCGGTCAGTATTTGTTCATGGACCGACTAACTCTAAAATCCTATTTTCGTTCAGGAGTTACTGTTTGCACTTAGTCGGTCTGCGTTGGACGACCGACTGACTAGTTGCCAAACTAGTCGGTCAGTGGTTGCTCTTTGACCGACTAACCAGTGTTGAAACCCTAATTCCTGGGCAGCCGCCAGCTCAACCTATTTAAACCCAACCCAAACGATTTCATCTTCTCCAACACGACCCAAAACCCTAAAATCTTCCCCCTTGAGCCCCCATCTTCCTCCAAGCTTAAATCCTTCATTCCAAGCCCTAAATCCATCATCCAAACCATCCATTCACTCCATCTACCTCTCATCTTCCCCAAAATCTCACCAAAACCCATCAAAATCCCCAAATCCCCCAAAACCCTAGTTTCCCCAAACTTCTCCAATCTTTTCCAGATCTGATCCTAGGGTTCCCCGGAGTGTTTCTTCCGTCTCCTCTTGGTAAGAAATCGATCTACCGTTGTTTTAATAACCTATTTATATTTTTATGAAACCCTAATAAAATTCATGTTGTTTGGTGTTTGTTTCCCCCAAAACAGCGATTTCCCCGTAGATTGGCATCCGTGTGACGAAGTGGTCGTCATCCCCGGTGCTAGGCAAGTGAAACTTGCCACTTAGGGTTTAGGCCATGTTTTAGGCCATTTTGCTTGTGTAGGCGTAAAAGAGGCTATGCGACGAAATGATACTCGCCTAGGCGCAAATTGGGGAACTAGCTTGACAACAAAGCTAGTTCCGACTTTTAGCATGTTGCACAATTACCATGTCATGTTTACTTTCCATTAACGGTACGCAAATTAAATGTCATGTCATTGCATTCTTTTGGTGATCCTGTGATTGCGTAGCATCGCTACACTACTTGTGTTCCTGGCTCGTGACCAGAAGCGAGCATAATGAGTTGCTAACCCCAACGCTCGATATATTGAATTGTGGACTAAGAAACAAGCTCCCGTGCGGGGCAACCCTGGCTCACTTGCTGGGCTCATGTGCAGGGACCCTGGCTTGTTAACGTGTGGGATGGGGTAAGGGTTAAGCGGCCATTCAACTGGGGGTCTGTTTGATTAACAACTGCAGTTGTAAGGCGTAAACTCTTTGGGGTGGGGTAGTGTTTAGTGCCGATCGGTCTGAATGTTGTACCATTCAGCGAAGGGCGTAAACATCTACAAAACAACCGTGAAATGTGAATTGTGTTTAGTGCCGATCGGTCTGAATGTTGTACCATTCAGCGAAGGGCGTAAACACCTACAACGATGTGAATTGATTGAGATTGATAGTAGCGTGGCTACTCTTGTCTTGTCTTGTCTTGTCCCGATGATGGTTCTCTTGTACAAATCGTCTTGCCATGTTTTAATTGTGCACTCATGTTATAACTGCCATGTCATGCATACTAAACTGCTAGGTTGCTAGTTGCCTTACTTTTAGTTTCCTTGCCCAAGTCTTTTAGACTTGCTGACATGTGCCCCTTTACTCTTTTGGGTGACACATGTTAGATCCTGAGCCTGAGTACCTTGTTGAGGACGAGGTGTTTGCTGACGCCGAGCCCGAGCTTGTGTTTGACGGGGAGTACGTGGACACTGGGGACCAGTCCTAGTGTCTTCGTTGTGTTTTACTTTTGTTAGACAGTTGTTTTGTTATCGGTGCGTAGCACCTATACTTTGTCGTTGTTGCTTTTGTTGGCCTTGTTCTGGGCCTTAGACTCTTTTCTTTTAGCCTGGTGGCTTTTCTGGATGTTGAACTTATTTTCATGTTGGACAATATTTGAGATGTGAAGTTTTTATTTCAGTCTCTCCTTGTATTATTATTGTTGTTCCGTTGTGGTTACAGAGACCTGCTTATGTTTTATTTACGCTTATCGGGTTTGGGGCTTCACAGCTCCACTCTCGTGCTGACCTTTTCACGTCTCGCCTCCATTTTAGAGAAGCGGGTCGTGACAGGTTTTGTTGGTGGCCCATGCAGGTCCTTCTGTAACTGCGATTTTTGGAATAGCGATAATAATATTAGAATGTCCAATAAATTAAGTTTGACGTCCGAGTCATAAGCTATGAGTCTAATCTGATTCGTTTTCTGTGTCACTAGATGGCAGGAAGACGTTTCACCCGTGGTGGGGGCAGTGGCGCGGTCCCTCATGATGAGGAGCCTGAGCGGGAACCCACCAGCGGTGAGATGATGCGGATGATGCTCCAGATGATGCAAGTGCAGCAGGGCATGCTTCTGCAAGTCCAGAATGCTCCACTTGCTCGAGCTGCCCGGGCTCTTCCGGATGCCTCTCGCTCTGAGCCAGGAGCGAAGCAATTTCGGGAGCTGGGTCCCGCATATTTTGATGGTTCTGAGGGTCCTCTGGCTGCCGATGAGTGGATTCGGAACATCGAGGACAATCTGAAGATGGCCAAGATCACCCCGACTGGATGGGTTGATTTGGCGAAGAGGCAACTCAAGGATAATGCTCGGAATTGGTGGGATGCGGAAGAGAAGATGTTGGTGGAGCCGATAGCTTGGGCTACCTTCAAGGCCAGATTTGAGGGTGAGTTCTTTCCGAAAGCTGCCAGGGAGGAGATGCTGCAACGTTTTATCGATTTGAAGCAAGGGAACTCGTCAGTGGACCTATATCACCAAGAGTTCATGAGGCTGAGTCGGTTTGCGCCAAAGATGGTGCAGGACGCTGAGGAGAAGGCTCAGAGGTTCCTGCAGGGGCTTGCTTCGGAGCTCCAGAGTTTTGTGACCTCCTCTGATCGAGAGTCTTATCAGAAGGTTCTAGTAGCAGCTAAGAGGCAGGAGCTGCTCGTGAACCAGAGGAGGGGGTTTGTTGTTGGTGCTGGGAAGAGGCCTATGGAGCAGGCGAGAGCTGTGGTTAAACCTGGATTCAGGCCTAATCAGTCTGCTCAGTTTAAGAGGCCAGGAGGGCCTATTCTTAAGTCTTGCCATTTCTGCGGCAAGCCTGGCCATATTAAGGATCAGTGTCGGAAGTTTTTGGGCCAGTGTCTGGTTTGTGGAGATGCTTCCCACGTCGCGAAGGATTGTCGGCATGCGGGTCCGCTGCGGAGGGCACCTGTTGCAGCTCAGCCGTTGCAGCAGCGAGCGTCTGTTCCTGCTGGTCGTGGAGCAGCTCTTGTTCCGCAGAGGCAGGCTTTTCAGCAGGCTGTTCCGCCGAGGAGGCATGCTTTTCTGATGACCGCTGCGGAGAGCGAGGCTGTGGATGAGGTTATCGCAGGTAATCCTCAATCTAGCTGTTACTTTCCTAGCTGGTTTTGATTGTTAGATTATGTTGTTTGCTTGAACGTGGTTGTTTGCTAGACTAGGGTTTGATTGTTAATTGCTTGATTAGGGGTGGTTTTGGTTTGCACATTTCCTGCACGAGTCCTCTTTGACTCTGGTGCGTCGATGTGCATTATTTCTCGGAGCTTCGTGGAGAGGCATTCCTTGTCGACGTCCCCTCTTCCCAAGAGTTGGAATATCGTTACAGGGAATGGCGTGGTCTCGGTGCATCGTGGTTGCAATTCTTGCTCGTTGGTGGTCTGTGGACATGAGCTATTCGCTGATTTCATTGTCCACGACATCATCAACTATGATGCAGTTCTTGGGATGGACTGGCTTGCGAGCTTCTATGCTACGATTGACTGCAGGAGGAAGAAGGTGGTGTTCGAGATTCCCAGACATCCCGTATTTGAGTTCAGTCGTGGTAGCAGTTCGCTTGGTCCTGTCAGATTTCGGGCCAGGCCGGTGGAGGCTGTGGCTATGCAGATGGAGCTGGAGTGGCCAGCTGTGGTGCGTGATTTTGGCGACGACTTCCCCGAGGAGATGTCTGGTCTGCCACCTGATCGAGCTCTAGAATTTTCTATCGATCTTGTTCCAGGTGCGCAGCCGATTTCGAAGGCGCCGTATCGTATGGCACCCGCTGAGTTGGAAGAGTTGCGAAAGCAGTTGGATGAGCTTTTGCAGAAGGGTTATATTAATCCTAGCGTGTCTCCGTGGGGAGCGCCGGTGTTACTGGTTAAGAAGAAGGATGGTTCGCGTCGCATGTGCGTTGACTATCGGGAGTTGAATGCGGTGACCATTAAGAATAAATACCCGTTGCCTCGCATCGATGATATTTTTGATCAGCTTGGAGGTTCGAGGGTGTTTTCTAAATTGGATTTGAGGAGTGGTTACCATCAGTTGAAGGTTAAGAAGGGAGATGTTCCGAAGACAGTGTTCAGGACGAAGTATGGACACTATGAGTTCGTGGTTATGCCTTTCGGCGTAACTAACGCGCCCGCAGTTTTCATGAATCTGATGAACCTGATTTTCTATGACTTTTTGGATAAGTTTGTCGTTATCTTTATTGACGACATTCTAATCTATTCGAAGTCGGAGGAAGAGCATGCCTCGCACTTAAGGACGGTATTGGAGATCTTGAGGAAGCATCGGTTGTATGCTAAGTTTTCGAAGTGCGAGTTTTGGCTGGATAGAGTTGCTTTTCTCGGGCATGTGGTGACTGGTGATGGTATTTCAGTGGATCCCGAGAAGATCCGGGCCATCAGGGAGTGGCCTGTTCCGTCGTCTGCATCTGAGATTCGGAGTTTCCTTGGACTTGCTGGTTATTATCGGCGATTCATTAAGGACTTTTCTCGTATTGCCGAGCCGATGACCAGGTTGACGCGGAAGGATGTTGCTTTTGTTTGGTCGGGTGATTGTGAGAGTGCTTTTGGTATTTTGAAGGAGAGGTTGACGACTGCCCCTATTCTTGTCGTGCCTGATCGTAGCGGTGGATTTGAAATATTTTGCGATGCTTCTGGCAAGGGTCTCGGTTGTGTGTTGCATCAGCATGGGCATGTTGTGGCGTATGCGTCTCGTCAGCTTAAGGTTCATGAGAAGAATTATCCGACGCATGATTTGGAGTTGGCTGCCGTTGTGTTTGCTCTTAAGATTTGGAGGCACTTCTTGCTGAGTGAGAAAGTGAAGATTTTCACCGATCACAAAAGCTTGAAGTATATTTTCACTCAGAAGGAGCTCAACATGCGACAGCGTCGATGGTTGGAGCTTATGGCGGATTATGATATTGATTTGCAGTTTCACCCTGGCAAGGTGAATGTGGTTCCGGATGCTTTGAGTAGGCTTCCAGCGGTGATGATTTTGAACTCGCAGTGGAGATTGCAGCAGGATTTTTGCGAGTCTGGCGTGGAGATTGTTCTTCCTGGGGAGGCTTCTTCGTTGATGTACATGCAGGTACAGTCGACGATCGTGGATCGGATTAAGGCTGGCCAGGCTGAGGATCCGAAGCTGGTGAGGATTCGGGAGCAGGTGGAAGCCGGTCTGCGGACTGACTTTTTGATTCATGAGGATGGCTCGCAGAGGTTCGGAGCCAGGTTGTGTGTGCTGGCTGGGGATATCAGAGAGGAGCTGATGGTGGAGGCACACAGTTCGCCATATTCTGTGCATCCTGGTGGCACCAAGATGTACCAGGATCTTCGTCTGAATTATTGGTGGCATGGTATGAAGAGGAGTGTGGCTCGGAGTGTAGCCAAGTGCTTGGTTTGGCAGCAAGTGAAGGCGGATCATCAGCGTACGGCCGGGTTGCTACAACCGCTTCCGATTCTGGAGTGGAAATGGCAACACATCACTATGGATTTCGTGACTGGACTACCTTGGAGTCCGAAGCAGAATGACGCGATTTGGGTGATCGTGGATCGATTGACCAAATCTGTGCACTTTATTCCGTTCCGAGTGGGACAGTCCACTGAGACGCTAGCGAGGAGATACATGGAGGTAAAATTCTTTTACTCTCCGTTTTATTTCCTTTTCCTAGTTCAGATAGTGATGTAACGTGAATCGTGCAGGAGGTTGTGCGACTTCATGGAGTCCCCGTGAGTATCGTGTCTGACAGAGACACGAGGTTCACATCTCAGTTCTGGCAGAGTTTACAGAAGAGCTTGGGTACGCGTCTGAGTTTCAGCATGGCGTACCATCCGCAGACGGATGGCCAGTCCGAGAGGACGATTCAGATTTTGGAAGACATGCGGAGGGCGTGCATGTTGGATTTCAAGGGTTCGTGGGAGGACCATCTACATCTGGTGGAGTTCTCTTACAACAACAGCTTCCAGGCGAGTATTGGCATGGTGCCTTTCGCCGCTCTTTATGGGAGGAAATGTCGATCGCCATTGAGTTGGGATGACGTTGGTGATCGGGAGTTGTTGGGACCTGAGATGATCGTGGAGGCCGTGGATATCGTCAGGAATATTCGGGAGAGGTTGAGAATTGCTCAGGACCGTTTTAAGCATTGGGCGGATGCTAAACGTCGTCCTTTGGAGTTTCAGCCGGGCGACCATGTGTTCTTGAAGATTTCCCCGAATCGCGGTGTGATTTGTTTCGGGAAGCGTGGGAAGTTGAGCCCGCGATACATTGGACCATTTGACGTTTTGGAGAGGGTTGGCGAGGTAGCTTATCGCTTGGCCTTGCCGCCATCTTTGGAAGGAGTTCACAATGTTTTCCATGTGTCGCAGCTTCGTCGATACATTAGCGATCCGTCTCATGCTGTGGATTTTTCGGAGATTACCGTTCGCCCCGATATGACATATGACCAGCATCCAGTGCAGATCCTGGACAGGCGTCAGAAATCGCTTCGGAACAAGACTGTTAATCTTGTGAGGTTGATGTGGCGACACGGCTCACCTAGAGAGTCTACTTGGGAGAATGAGGATGAGATGCGAGAGTGTTTCCCACTTTTGTTTCCGGACCCGTGAGTATTTGGAAATTCCGAGGACGGAATTTTTCTTAAGTTGGGGAGGATGTAACTACTGCTTTTCATGTATCTGAATATAATATAATATAATATATGTTTTGGTGGATTTTCTCCTCTCGTGTGGTTTTCGTCTCCGTAGATTTCATTTTCGATCGATTCGTCGTATTTTCTCGTTTCTTCCTTAGGATCGTCGATTTCGAAGTAAGTCATTCGTGACGGACTTCATAACGGTCGTATCTAACTATTAGATCAAGCCTAGGAGTCTTAGGAATCGATCCCGGGGCCCCGCGCTCCGTATCGGAACTTTTTGTGCTCATTAGCCGGTATAAGAAGGGGCACCGACCGACTAGATGACGATCCGGTCGGTCGGCAATCCTTCTTGGACCGACTAGTTGGCTTTCTAAAATTATTCAGGAGTTACTGTTTATCGTTAGTCGGTCTAAGAACGTTGGTTGACCGACTAGGTTGCAAACTAGTCGGTCAGCAATGCTTCTTTAACCGACTAACACATCATCTTAATTTTAGTTGAGTTACTGTTTACTCTTAGTCGGTCTAAGAACGTCCATCGACCGACTAGATGCTAAACTAGTCGGTCAGTATTTGTTCATGGACCGACTAACTCTAAAATCCTATTTTCGTTCAGGAGTTACTGTTTGCACTTAGTCGGTCTGCGTTGGACGACCGACCGACTAGTTGCCAAACTAGTCGGTCAGTGGTTGCTCTTTGACCGACTAACCAGTGTTGAAACCCTAATTCCTGGGCAGCCGCCAGCTCAACCTATTTAAACCCAACCCAAACGATTTCATCTTCTCCAACACGACCCAAAACCCTAAAATCTTCCCCCTTGAGCCCCCATCTTCCTCTAAGCTTAAATCCTTCATTCCAAGCCCTAAATCCATCATCCAAACCATCCATTCACTCCATCTACCTCTCATCTTCCCCAAAATCTCACCAAAACCCATCAAAATCCCCAAATCCCCCAAAACCCTAGTTTCCCCAAACTTCTCCAATCTTTTCCAGATCTGATCCTAGGGTTCCCCGGAGTGTTTCTTCCGTCTCCTCTTGGTAAGAAATCGATCTACCGTTGTTTTCATAACCTATTTATATTTTTATGAAACCCTAATAAAATTCATGTTGTTTGTTGTTTGTTTCCCCCAAAACAGCGATTTCCCCGTAGATTGGCATCCGTGTGACGAAGTGGTCGTCATCCCCGGTGCTAGGCAAGTGAAACTTGCCACTTAGGGTTTAGGCCATGTTTTAGGCCATTTTGCTTGTGTAGGCGTAAAAGAGGCTAGGCGACGAAATGATACTCGCCTAGGCGCAAATTGGGGAACTAGCTTGACAACGAAGCTAGTTCCGACTTTTAGCATGTTGCACAATTACCATGTCATGTTTACTTTCCATTAACGGTACGCAAATTAAATGTCATGTCATTGCATTCTTTTGGTGATCCTGTGATTGCGTAGCATCGCTACACTACTTGTGTTCCTGGCTCGTGACCAGAAGCGAGCATAATGAGTTGCTAACCCCAACGCTCGATATATTGAATTGTGGACTAAGAAACAAGCTCCCGTGCGGGGCAACCCTGGCTCACTTGCTGGGCTCATGTGCAGGGACCCTGGCTTGTTAACGTGTGGGATGGGGTAAGGGTTAAGCGGCCATTCAACTGGGGGTCTGTTTGATCAACAACTGCAGTTGTAAGGCGTAAACTCTTTGGGGTGGGGTAGTGTTTAGTGCCGATCGGTCTGAATGTTGTACCATTCAGCGAAGGGCGTAAACATCTACAAAACAACCGTGAAATGTGAATTGTGTTTAGTGCCGATCGGTCTGAATGTTGTACCATTCAGCGAAGGGCGTAAACACCTACAACGATGTGAATTGATTGAGATTGATAGTAGCGTGGCTACTCTTGTCTTGTCTTGTCTTGTCCCGATGATGGTTCTCTTGTACAAATCGTCTTGCCATGTTTTAATTATGCACTCATGTTATAACTGCCATGTCATGCATACTAAACTGCTAGGTTGCTAGTTGCCTTACTTTTAGTTTCCTTGCCCAAGTCTTTTAGACTTGCTGACATGTGCCCCTTTACTCTTTTGGGTGACACATGTTAGATCCTGAGCCTGAGTACCTTGTTGAGGACGAGGTGTTTGCTGACGCCGAGCCCGAGCTTGTGTTTGACGGGGAGTACGTGGACACTGGGGACCAGTCCTAGTGTCTTCGTTGTGTTTTACTTTTGTTAGACAGTTGTTTTGTTATCGGTGCGTAGCACCTATACTTTGTCGTTGTTGCTTTTGTTGGCCTTGTTCTGGGCCTTAGACTCTTTTCTTTTAGCCTGGTGGCTTTTCTGGATGTTGAACTTATTTTCATGTTGGACAATATTTGAGATGTGAAGTTTTTATTTCAGTCTCTCCTTGTATTATTATTGTTGTTCCGTTGTGGTTACAGGGACCTGCTTATGTTTTATTTACGCTTATCGGGTTTGGGGCTTCACAGCTCCACTCTCGTGCGGACCTTTTCACGTCTCGCCTCCATTTTAGGGAAGCGGGTCGTGACAATGATGCTTTGGAAGACTTGATGCTTTTGGAAATTTGCTTGAGGATTTTAGCCGAAATAATTTGTGTATGCCCCAATATTTTTTCTTTTGGTTGTAATGTTATATAGGATTGTGGAGATTGAATTTGTCTCCAAAAAGAATCCCACAATATAAGGGATTTGAGGACAAAAAGGATTAGATTTGGATTCAAAATAGGATATGAATTTTGAATATGATATGGAAGAGGTTTGAATTGGGAATAATATTTTGGCTCAATCATTAATTGATTTGAACAAATCCAAAGTGATTCTCTCCATCTCAACCCATATTAGACCAAGTACAAATTGCTTGGTGTATGGCTTTTTGACCAAGTCCATTAGCTATGTGAATAGAAAGTCCTCCATCTTTTGACTTAGTCTACATTCTCAAGAATTACATTCTCGCCATTCCTGAAAAACACTTGGCACACATGTTAAATAGCAACACACGTTTGTCATCATCAAACTAAGATCGTAGATCGTTGCTTCCAACAATCTCCCCCTTTTGATGATGACAAACCCATAAAAGATTTGAGCAAATATATGGGCGTGTGTGAAGTGTGATGAAGGATGTAATACATATGAGTAATACAATGAGATGTAAGCATGCACACAATATAGAAATGGAATAAGCATGGCGCACACAATATAGAAATGGAATAAGCATGCTCCCCCTATTTACAAGCTCCCCCTTCATCAAGCAATACCATATTAGCAATACCATATTAAATAATACCAAACCATCACAAATAGTACCAAATAGTACCAAATATTTCTTTCTTTTCTCCTCATTTGTTATCATCAAAAGCGTATTAATGAAGTCAGTAAATAATACATGCAAAAATAAAGTATTATTGAGTATATCTAGCACTTTCATGTATTTTCTATAAAGTAGACAAATCAAGCTTATTGAAAATCTTAATTTAGACTTCACCACCAATGTGTAAGTGTGACAATATAAACATGGAAGTACAAGGGGAGATTCAATTTAGAACATCAACCAAATCAATCCACATTTTCCAATTAACATGAATTTCACTAGGATTGATTTTTCCCACCTCATTAAAAATGAGTTCAAGTTACCAAACCCCCGAAACATAGCCTATAAGGACTCTTAGATGTGGGGTTGGTATTGCTTGATGAGTAATATACACCAATGCTAAAGATTACCCATAAAGCAATGTTGGATACTCGTAGGTAGTGTATTTGTCATGAATGTATCCATTTTACATACGGAGCAATTTTCATGTATTTTTTTTCATATTATTTTCTTTTCGTGCTCAATTTTTATTCATGGCAATACACGTCATATCTCTTAGATAATTCAGTTTTTATTCATCCTACATTCAGTTTCCAATATTCATTAAAGAATCTCCAAAAGGACTAAAAGTTTAGTATTCGTGGAAGTACGTATGTAGGTGTAGAAATCAAATTAATCATTTCATGAAGCATGCTATTGGTACCAAGAAATTTTTAACATGCGCATGTAGCTATAACAATAATATAATGATTTCTACAAGGATATGAATAACCATTCAAGAATACCACTTATAAAGATTCATTAGGAGGAATTCAATAAGCACATATTTTTTATTTTTGTTTTGTTTTGTTTATGTTTTTCTTTTATAAGGAACTAAAAACACACCTAAGAGAAAGCAAACAAGCAAACAAACAAAAAATTAAATCAAGCACACATACAAAACTATGAAGGTATGCAATGAATGCAAAGAGTGAAAAGAAATATACCTTCGCGTCGCTATTTGACTAAGGAGCTAAAAGAATGAAACTTTCAATTCATTGCTCCTCGCCAAATCTCCACCTCACCTACATGAAAGGTGTTATCCAACAAGGCCCACTAGTGTTAGTCATCAAAGCTTTAGGAACCCACACTTGTTTGAACTTTATGTTAGTGTTCCTAAACTTACAATAATAGGATGTGTGACCAACACTATCACAAGTAAAGCACTTTGCATGCATATTTTTCATAATAGAAGGCACATTGTGGAATTTCTTAAAGATAGGCTTTTTAGTAGTTTTTGAACCAAATCCAAGTCTGTTGAGTATTGGACTCCCCGTATTTGGTTTTGGATGATGAGCAAACATAAATAAATTATGAACTAACAATTTGTGAGCGCAGTTATGGAGATCGTCGCCAAATTCACGAGAACAATCAAAGCGACATCTCAAGACTTCTCAAAGCTCGTATTCAATGCCTAAAGCTTCGTTGAAGCTTTTGGACCATTTTGGAAGTCATGAAGATTTGATCGAAGCTCTCGAAGACCGTTCCTTAAGGTTTTATTTATAGTCTTTTAGTTTCGATCTATAGAATGTTAAGCCTTGAGTAATTCTTACATTTCTATCTTCATATCGCTCCTATCTTAGCTCTAGGATCTTAGTAGAAGTCCATTCTAACTTTCCCGAAGCATCGCGCTTCGATTCGGACTTCTTGTGCATGTTAGTTGGTTCAAGAAGAAGAACTGACCGACTAGATGGTGATCTAGTCGGTCGGCAAAGCTTCTTGGACCGACTAGTTTCAGTCAGTCTTTTTCTTGCTCAGTACTGTTTACAGTTAGTCGGTCTACGTTGACTCACCGACCGACTAGTTTGTGAACTAGTCGGTCAGTGATGCTTCTTTGACCGACTAGTTGAGCTTTACTGTACATGCCAATTTTCTCCTGAGCTACTGTTTATCGTTAGTCAGTCTAGGAACGTTTGGTGACCGACTAGTTGATAATCTAGTCGGTCAACATTTGTTCTTGGACCGACTAAATCAATTTGTATTCAGACTATTTGTTTTTGACTCTTAGTCGGTCTAAGTTCACTGACCAACCGACTAGTTGTGAAACTAGTCGGTCAGACAGTCTTCTTGGACCGACTAGATTTCTAGGTCTGAAATTCAATCTGTTCACTGTTCATCACTTAGTCGGTCCATGTTGTTTGACCGACCGACTAGTTGATGAACTAGTCGGTCAGTGTTTGTTCTTTGACCGACTAGTTGCTTCAGATTTCTAACCGTTGGGATTTGACCTAACTCGTTTTTATGGGACCCTATAAATACGAAGCTTGGTCATTTCTCTCCAGGTTAGAGCTGCCATTAAGAGATTCATTGAGATTGAAAGAGTTAGAGATTCTCACTCATTTCCAAAGCTCTCTCCCTCACAAGAAATCATTCTCTCACTTCTAGATCTAGAATCCATCTTGAGAGAAGTTTGTTCTTGGTGAGCCATTCAAGCTCTAGCTTGATTCAAGTCTCCAAATCACTCCTAGGCACCCATTGCTGCTCATTTCAGTGGTGCTAGGTCTTGTTGACTTCATCTTCCTCAAATCCCTCCTTGCACCTATTTGGTAAGAAAACTCAAGGTATAGGATTTGTGGTAAGATTGTTTATTTCATTATAAACTCATTTATATTGCTTATTGATTCTCTCGGTTGTGAGAGAAGGTTGTGATCCCGGGTTGTGGGATTCACTATTTCCATTGCATGTATGATTTGATCTTGTGAAGGTTTTTCACAAGATATTCATAGTGGAAATCTTGGGTTAGGGTTTCTAACCTAAGTATCCGGAGGGGATCCGGGTGGTGGGACGTAGGATCACCGGGAACAAGTCGGGGAGACTTGGGTGGATCCGAACCCAGTAATATTCAATTGTTAGCATTGTTTATTTTGTTGTTGTCATCAATTTAAGCTTTCGCAAATTGATTTGGTAGTTGTATGCACGATAATTAGGAATTATACTCCTTGTTATTTTTAAAGTACTATTCACCCACCCTCTAGTACTTGTGCAGTAGCTTGTAGGGCATTACAAAGTCCTCGTCTATTATTGCCATATAATTGATTCTCTAAAATAGTATCCAACGATTGTTTTCCTATAGATTACTTCTTAATGGACAATTCAAGACTAGAGACTTTGGATTTTAATATCACATTTTCATCCATAAGCAAAGTACATTTACTTATAAAAGCTCTCTTGTTTCCCTCTTCCTTCTTTTTAAATTCATCCATTTTCTTTTTAAGCTCGTTATTCAACATGCACAATTTATCATTAAGCTATTTAATCACATAATCTTTTTCAGCTTCAAGCTTAAACAAATCTTGCTTAAGCATGCTAATATCATTCAATAAGGAAGGACACGAAAGACAAGCGGCTTTTTCAGATGAGCTAGATTCTTCTCTTTTCAGCATGGTAATGGTTGATTTGCATTTTTCAAGTTCTTCTTTTAAGTTTTTATATTCTTCAATCACATCATAATTTTCTTTTTGCAAATCAAAGCAAGAATTTCTATAGGATTCAACTTCATCAGAAATGTCGCAGTTTTCTTTTTGTAATTTAAAGCTAGCATTCCTATAGTCATTTAAAGTAAGTTCTAGCTCATCAATTTCCTCTTGCATGGCTTTACAAATAATTAGAAGTTCAGCTTTACTACCCGATTTTACCTCATTATGTTTTGCCATCAAACAGAGGAATGTGTGTGCTTCATTCTCCTCGAGCTCATCTACACTATTCATATCCCATGTTCGCACCACTGCTTTTTCTTTTTTCTCTACGACACCAGCTGTTTCTTATGGGCAATGTTTAGCGAAGTGTCCCTGCTTTATGCATTTAAAACAAATAACTTTACGCTTAGTACTGTCATAAAGAGAAGCATCAAAATTATTTAAAAGAGTGTTTCTTCCCTTTTGCTTCTTTTCATTGCAGCTGGAGGGTTTCTCACTTTCATATGCAATTTCCAAGGTCCTCCATATATCCTGCGCAGAAGAGCAATGTGAGATACGATCAAATATTATTCTACTCAACCCACACAATAAGATATTCATTGCTTTAGCATTTATAGCACACACATTTTTATCATTTAAATTCAGATTACTTTCAGGCATAGAATATCCGTTATTAATAATGTACCAAGTATCAACATCAATGGATAGTAAATAAGTTTTTCATCCTAGTCTTCCAATATATATAATCATGGCCTCTAAAAAGAGGAGGACGATCAATAGGCATGTCATGGGGAAAGACTAACTTTGGAGTTTTCAATATAGCTAGACTAGACTAGATCCTCTAACCCGCTCTGATACCACCTGTTGGATCTGGATCCTAGCCTAGAGGGGGGGGGGTAAATAGGCTAATAAAAAATTCTCGTACAACCCACGAGAAATCACACGCAGTTAAAAGCCCAACCAGAGTAAATAGGATACAATCACAGAGTACACACAGATTTACCCTGGTTCGGTCACATCAACAATCTACGTCCAGCCCCAAGCAAATACTAGCATTAATAAGTTCCTTCTGTACACCTACAATGGGGTCCTATCTCCAACTCCCTACCTAGAATGTACCACAATCAACAAAGTGTAAAAATCTATCAACCTAGTAAAAGCGTATCTTGATTGCAACAACACGTCAAGACCCTCTTGTCTAGCCCCAACCAGACAAGTCCCAAAAGAACACAAATATTGGCAAAAAGTTTCCCCTACAGAGATCGATACACTAAGACACGCATATAAAGAGTAAAGGGTTTAGAAATGCTCAGTTCGTGTCCGTGTAGTCGTCTCTGCCAATCAGCACGTCGTCAGCTCCAATCTGATGCAAACGGTGGCTTGATCCGACTTCCGGATCTCAATCTGTCTCAAATATCACTCTGGTCTATGCATTAAGCAATCCCAGTTCAAACTTATTTAGAGGCGGTCTGTGCACACAACAAATGTTATTAATCCATGTCAGCAAGAGAGCTTTCGCTTTCTCTCTTCATTTTTCACGTGATCCTCTATCACGTTAGCTCTCTGACTCGAATTCTTCTTCGACTTAGGGCATGCAGGCGTCGTAACAGAACAGCATCGACGGCGGATGCTCGACGACAGCGAGTTCTGCACAACTCCGATGACGACCTACAGCGGGGAGGCCTCGACTTCTCCGATCAGATGAAGCGAACGACAACGGGTCTTCTTGGCAATGTTGATAGCAAGGACGGGTAGCACGTTGGGCTATGCGATCTCTGATGGCAAGCTTCCTCGACTCAGCTCGACGACGTGCGACAGTGACAACAGCGACTCCTCCGACTTTGCCGATGGTGACTTCGTGGGTCGACGACTTCGACGTAAGGCTCAGTGACGTCTGGTGGCGAGCTCTCCTCTCTTCTACTTAGGGTAATACATAGCAGCTGTACGGTAGCGAAGAGACTCCGATGAGCGGGTGACTTCAACTTCGACTTGATGGTTGGCGCTGTCTGGACGGCAACAAGCTTTGGCGACGAGGGAACTCCAATGAAGCAACGGCTTCGGGTGCTTCATTATCTTCTCCGATCTCCACAGCAATGAGCACTTGTCTCTAGTTGCGTGTGGATCTCCTTGTTGATGATGCAGATGATGTGAAACTTAGAGTAGATGGCTATGCCCCGGAGATTTTCTTCGTGGGTTTTGTTGAAGTCGCAGGATGATGGTAGGATTAGTTAGGGTTTTCTTGCGGCTTGCACTTGAGAAGTGGAGTTTTGTTTTTGGGTTGCCACGAGCCCTGTTATTTTTAGGATATGAAGTTGGCTTCCCCTCTTGATGATTTTTCGCTAAGCTTCTCTTCCTCTTGATCCTGGGATTTAAATAGGAGCTCTTGGGTTTTGTGGTATGTTGCGGCTTGTATGTGGGAGGTGCTTGTGGCAATAGGAAAGAGGCGATGCTTGATATTTGCTGCAAGCATATAATCAATGAAGCTTTGGAAGACTTGATGCTCTTGGAAATTTGCTTGAGGATTTCAGCTGAAATAATTTGTGTATGCCCCAATATTTTTTTCTTTTGGTTGCAATGTTATATAGGATTGCGGAGATTGAATTTGTCTCAAAAAATAAACCCACAATATAAGGGATTTGAGGACAAAAGGATTAGAATTTGGATTCAAAATATGATATGAATTTTGAATATGATATGGAAGAGGTTTGAATTGGGAATAATATTTTGGCTCAATCACTAATTGATTTGAACAAAACCAAAGTGATTCTCTCCATCTCAACCCATATTGGACCAAGTCCAAATTTCTTTGTGTATGGATTTTTGACCAAGTCCATTAGCTATGTGAATAGCAATTCCTCCATCTTTTGACTTAGTCAACATTCTCAAGAATTACGTTCTCGCCATTCCTGAAAAACACTTGGCACACACGTTAAATAGCAACACACATTTGTCATCATCAAACTAAGATCCTAGATCGTTGCTTCCAATACACACATCCATACTTTTCGACCGACTGGTCTGCAGTGCCACAGCTGTGGCTGACCAAGCCATCCCATGCGCCAAGAAACTTGCCGACCGAGTTACTGAGCCACATCAAAGTCTTGTCGACCCAGTGGCAGACCCAACCAAGCGGGGTACCGACCATTGCACACTTAAGCCTTACTAGCCGAAACATCAACTACATCACGGGGCTGGTGGTGACCTCAAGAGACGACTACATATTATCAGATCATATCTGACCAAGCGTTGAACGACAGAGACTACAACATCGACACGAATTGAACATTTTTAAACTCGGTATTCTTTTATATTTTGTGTAATTGGTGTGTTGATCTTTGTAGGTTACATAAACTATCACTTTGGGTTTTTTGGGGTCTTGACTAGTTGGTGCTAGTCAGGAGAGAGCATTTACTAGATTATTAGTGTTTGGTACTTTGGTGAGTGCGGTACAGAACTTGGTGAGCATGGTACAGAACTTGGTGAGCGTAGAGTGTGTGCTTGTAGCTCTTTATAATTGTACCATTGACACTATTGAATCTAGTATTTGATTTATGGCTGGAGTAGGTCATTGGGACGACCGAACCAGGGTAAATCTCTCATGTACTCTGTGATTGTCTTTATTTACTCTGTGTCTGACTGATTGTGCTGAATGTTGCCTGTGTCATCTTGAGAATTTTTATTAGCCTATTCACCCAAGCTTAGATCCAGATCCAATACAAGCATCTCATGTATCCAAACGCTTGAGCTCTACAACCTTAAGTGTGCTCAACAAGTTGCTCGTCTCAAGACCCAGTTGGGATACATAGTCTTGCACCGTTCATGCACTCATCTTCGAGCCAAACAATTTGCATGAAGTTCCACACCTTGCGGATTGAATTTTATTGGGTCTAGGGCTTCAAGGAAGTCAGTGTACTTATGATAGTGTTAAGAAGGACACTTTAATGTCAGTGAGAACATAGTTTAGTATATCAAATTGAATTTGAGTTGATATTCCTTTAATTAATCTTCTTGGCCATTTAGCATATTCTCTTAGGATATTATGATTTGGATTCCATCGGTAAATATAGAACTACCCTAGTTTAGCATATGTTCAAATTTAAATATAGGTAGAATGATTTTTATCCTACTACATCCTCCCACTATTTTAACAATCATTTTAAGCCATAATAATGAACGAATTTATTAATTAAATTTAGTGGGAAAAAGATCCAACCACCCTAAGCTTCACAGCCATGAGTGTGCTCAACAAATTGCTTAACTCTGTGACTGGTAGATGATTTTTCATCAATCACATCATATGTGATTCCCTTATCAGTTTTTACCATTAGCCACTTATGATCATGAGTGTGCTCATCCAAATCACAATGATTAGTCTAGTCGGACTCTTATTTTTGCGTCTAACTTAACTTATGACGGCGCTTGATGTATGCACAACACGACGATTTGGGTTAAGTCTAAACTATATCTCATGTATTAAGAAGTTGGTTTTCATACGACATCGATGCCATAGCTTGAGTGTGCTCAACAACAACACAAAACCTATAGTTGGCAACCTCTAAAACAGGGAGGGCTTCGGCTGATCATGAAGAAGATTTTAAACGTATTTGACTAGATGTACTCGATAATGTCACATAAAATAACTTGCATGCTCGTGATCCAGTTGAACACGGCCATGGATTTGGCTAGGCCAGGATCACTATCCCCAGTCGAGCTAGGGTGATCCACAACACTAATCACAAAAAATGCTAGACTGGTTCCTGATCCTTTAAGGATACGAATTAATTATATGTGTAATGTCGAGTTAATATAGCTTCATTAAAACTTGTTAATCATATCAACTAGTTGAATCCTAAAATTCAAAGTTATTAGGATTGGTTAATAACTTTTATTAAAGTCCTTATCAACTATAAGGAATTATCGTGCTATCCTAATCATGTATTAAGGATTTAAAAAATTCAAGTTGCAACGGTTTAAATCATATCCTTTTAATAAAAAATTATTATTATGACAATTAAAATAATAATTATTAGAGAGGGCAACCATAATCAAGTATTAGGAATTTAATTGTTGCAACAGTTTTTAAAACATAGCATGTCCATCAAAAATTATCTTATAATTTTTAGAAAGCTTTTAACGGCTAACCTAATAGGTTTTCTTGCGTTATCACATAATGAAAAAGAAATGCATAACAATTAAAATTACTAAAAATTTTATCACATAAAAATTTTAGCATGAACACTTGCAACTTAAAATTATCTCATGATTAAGTTACAACAATTATTAATAATTATCTCATAATTATTAGCATAGAAACAATCAACTTAAAGATTTATCTCATAAATTAAAGTTGCAACATTTTTAATAATTATCACATAATTATTAAATCAAAATAAGCATATTATTATCATGTTTCTATTAATCATCTCATGTTATATTATCATTTGCAGAAATTAGATCAAAGTAGACCTAGGCTCTGATACCAATGTTGGGTTTTAATGGACCCTTAGGGCATAAACTCTATTCCTGTCCTACGTCGGACGGGCGATAGAAGCATAAAAGGCAGTGGAATAAAATACATTAAACTATTTAATGATAGCCCTAAGAATTTCATGAACCCTAGCCAGGAAAATCTACTGTCTTTGGGGTGGGTCTGATCAACCCCAAAGAAAGATCTAAACTACTGCAACATATTGAAAGCATAGTAAAAGGAAACATACCCGGTACATCATTTTCGCAAAATACGAAGCATCGTTATTAAAACCTTTCTTTGACCTCCGAAGCGATGCCCCGCATTGGGGCTGGGCTGCTTCTCCTGGGCCGACCGCGTCCCGAGGCGAGTCAACACCGCGCCTCCGAGCCAACCACTTACCGAAAAAAGTTTCACTTGAGCAGGACCCACGTCAAAGACTATGGATCCGATCCAACCCTCCTCGTTGTCTTGCTAGGACTCGATCGGAAGAACGAAAGAATTTAAGGAGGAGGGAATAAATTTTAAGTCTTACTTCGGCGTGCTCAAAACTTTTTGGAGCTACTAAAAGCGAAGACTTGGTGCAGGTTTTCAAGGGGGTTAGCCACTATTTATATAGGGAGCTGGCCACCCTTCCTCGTCTCTCGAGCAATGTGGGACTAAATTTTATGGAGGAAAAACAATTTCAAGTTTTTCTTCCACGATGGCCAAACTTTAGCGAGTTATTCCTCTCTCACTGTTGAGCTTCGCGATATGCTCCAATTTTACATGATTAGTCGCATATTTCCACGACGCATTTCACCCTCCAAATCCTCATTTTATACGCTTCTATACGACTATTTGGTACTATTTGACTTTGAGAGTGTTTGGCCTTATTTCAGGGATTTGGATCGAAATCGAAGCAATTTGGAGTTAAGGGGATGATCGGGGATACAAGAGCACCGAGAAGACTCATGATGACATGCTTGAGGTGCCAAAGAAGAAGGCCAAAGAAGAGGAACGAAGAAGGAAGCAATGAGAAGAAACTTCCCTCCCTTGTTAGCATTTCCAGTCCACTCGGTCCAAGTGGGTAAGGCATAAAGGAAGGGGCGAATGACTTAGCAGTTGTCCAAGCTTGAAGTTCACTCGACCAAGTGGCATCGCCACTCGGCCGAGTGAAAAATAAGACATTATGACATTTTCAAGTGTTTCTCAGCCCTCTGAGCTCGACCGAGCAGATGTGCTCACTCGATCGAGTGCCTAGGTGACTAGGTCGAGTGAAAGCCAAGACAGAACGACATTTTTGACAACTTCTCAAAGCTCTGAACTCGACAGAGTAGATTTTCCACTCGGTCGAGTGACCGTTTTCTTCAAATCGAGGGCAAGTGAATGTTGTAGCTACTCAACCAAGCACGAAAGCCTCTCGGACCGAGTGCAACAGCACTCGGTTGAGCGAGGAAGATCACCCAGATTTAAGGATAGCCACTCAATATTTTGAAATCTTCTAACATTCCAGTTGGCAAAGTATTTTTCTCATATTTATCATGGATAGTAGACTTCATGATGGTTCAAACTCTACAAAGAACATATGAAACAAAGGTCGGATGAAATCTGGGGAATTTTTACAAGATGGCGCTGCAGTGCTGGAATCTGCCACTCGACCGAGTGGAAATTCCACTCGGTCCGAGCTGACTGGGGTCCCCATCTTAAGGTGTGTTTTATAAACGGGTTTTGCCCTAATCTCTTGGGTTTTTGCTGGGTTTTCTAGGGTTTTGGAGTAGCCTATATAAGAAACTTTTTAGCCGCCATTGGGGGGCGAGTTATTCTTTCAGGGGCTCTCTTTTTGTTCTTGAAGACTCTTTTAGGACTTAGGCCACGCCATCGGCCCCTCCACCATTGTAATCAAGATAAGTACCCTTGTTTCACTTTAATTCTATTTTATTTGTGTTATCTATGATGCTAGCAATGTTTTCTGTTGATCTCATGATATTTGCTATGCTTGAGTAGATCTATTGCTAGGGTTAGGTTGAATCCTATTGCTAGGGCATCATATTTGATGGGGATGGTGATCCAAGATATTGGCACCAAACCCATCTAGATTTTGGGCTTCTTTGAATGTTGGAACTTAGCATAGGGAAGGAATTCGACCACAATCGGATTTAGGAATTGACAACTCTAGAACCCTCGAATTGACAACTCTTGGCGGTCGATGAACTCACCTAGGATAAACCCAATAATCAAGGATATTCCATAGCGAGATGATCCACGATGGTGGAATGCGATCCAAGATATTGTCACCACTACAACGTAGTTAAAGATTGATAAGCCATAGAGTTATGTTGTGGTTTGCTATCATCGGGGGTGACGGGAATTCGATAGATGCGGTGATCCACGATATTGGCACTCGTCCTGAGAAGTCCTCTCACGTCCGAATAGGGTTGTAACATCGTCAATGTAGGTTCGGTGATCCACGATGTACCAAGCTTAGTCGTTCGTTACATCCCTATATTTCTTACTAGGTGATTCATGATGGTGGCACCGAAGTAGAGCCTGCACAACATATTATCGACTCGTCGGACTAATCAATCCCTAGACATAAATGAACTTCATTCCATGCCTGAAGTAGTAGTGAGGATTCCAAAACCCTAGTGATATTTCTCTTATCATTTCCATCTTCTTGTACCACTGATATCTCTTCCAGGTTGTTTGTTTTTTACTATTCAGTTACAATGGAGAAATATTGGGATTATTCGGGCAATGATTATTCGGCATAGTATGAGGCTGAATACAGATACTATCAACAGGACCCATACTATCAGATGGAAGGATATGATCACTATTTAGAATGTTATGCCTACTGCGAGTCTTGTGACATGGAGGGACACATACGCTATGAAAGCCATGTCTGTCTCTTGAGTCCTGACCATCCCATCAACTTGGCACTCGCACAGAAGGATGAGAGCGGGGTAAAAGCCCACACTGAGCTGAATGAAGCATTTAATCAACTGCAACAAAAGGTCGATGATATTAGCAGGACTCTTTCATCTCATAAGCCACCAACGTCGCCAGTTCAGGAGGAGCCCATACTGACCATTGATGAGAAGACTGAGATGCGACACCACCCAACGTCGAGAGATCAAATCATGAACTTCAAGCGAACCAAGGGAGGTACTTTTTGGCAAGCTTGGGGGAAGTTCAACACATTACTAGATGGTCTGCCACAGCATGAGGTCAGCAATACAGCTCTTCGTAGTTCCCTTTGGAGATGACTGGATAAGGATACAAAGGATGAATTTATTGAGATGGATGGCAAAATTCTTTGTAATACATCGTTGGACTTTGCTTGGACCTATCTAGTTGATGCCGCCCCTTCGAAAGGGCCAGGAGCTTCATACAATTCTACTTCTATACACGAAGAGCCCGTGGGAGAGACCAAGGACATTGATGCCCCCACCTCTGAGGAGACAATGATACCAGGCACCGATGAAAGAATTGTGATGAGACACTCTGGAGATGTCACTACAGAGCCGGGTTGCACCATCATCGCTCCCCGACCCACCGATACAGCTAGTTCATACGATGAGTGGATAGACGGAGAGGATTCAGAGGGAGAAGACATTGAGGTTATCTACCTCGAGCGGGATGGCAGATACGATGCATCCAAGGGCGACACATCTGCTTCCATACGTAGAGATCCTGAGGATACTTTAGCATCACGTAGGTATCCCTGCCTGACACATAAGCCTACAGGGCAGAGCATGCCTTTGAGGAGGCCTTACACACGGAGCCAGAGCTTATCACCAAGGAGGTCATGCATCAGGACGAGGGCATAACCATTCATGAGGATCCCGAGCATTAACCTCCCCCATTAGAGCTTCCACAGCCACCTCACCCTTCCACTGACATTAAGGACCATCCTGTCATGCCCCGCTTCCCAAAACGACGGAAGCAAAATGTGACTAAAGCCCGCTTAGGCCGGAGCTGTGAAGCTCGGACCCAATAAGCGTCTGTAGGGATACCATTTAAAATTTTCAGGCTCTTGCATTTATAAAATTCAGAACAACAGAAAGTACAAAAAGAAAGTTGCATTCATTAATAAAAAGAGATAATATCCAGCGAGTACAAAAGTCTAAAAAGATAAGCCTAAGCTTGGCAACAAACTACCGAAAGAGAGCAAACTAAAAGTAGTAACCTCTGAAAGGCAGCGACTGAGAAGACCTTTAGGCCTGGTCCTCGTCCACGCACATACTCTGGGTCGACGTCCTCAGGCTCCACGTACTTCGGTAAGTCTGCCTCGTCCACGATCTTCGGCTCGAACACCCGACATACAGAACCCAAGAGAAAAGGAATTGTACTTCAGGTAAAGTCTACAAAAGAGGGTTAGACTCTACTGTAAGTGTACTGTAATTTAAGGCAACGATTTACTGGTTGATTAACATGATGGGGTTATAACATGGCAGTTAAAGAAAGTAAACGGTGTAGGAAAAGTAAACACGACAAGCAGTAGCCGTAGCGTGTGCTACCGACTACGGGACTAACCTAAGCGGGTTAAGACGAGACAAGACAAGACAAGACACGTGTGACTCGAAGGGTTCACGCCTTACGGTTCGAGGGGGATCAGACCCTCTCCCCGTGCGCACGCTCAACCCTACCCCAGCCCAAGTGCACAAGACAAGACATGACAAGGGATCACTCACTTACTCGGTGAGTGCCCTATTCGCCCGCATGCTTATGTTTCGTGACAAGGGTTCCCTCTCCTAGCTTGGAGAGTGCCCTATTCGCCCGTAGGCTTATCCGTTTCCAATCATGACAAGGGATCACTCTCTCCACGTTGGAGAGTGCCCTATTCGCCCGCAGGCTTATCCATTTCCAATCATGACAAGGGATCACTCTTTCTAGCTTAGAGAGTGCTCTATTCGCCCATAGGCTTATGTAATACATGACATGATAAGTAAGGAAAAGTTCTTCTAGGGGGTCCACACGCACGCACATACAGGAAAACCCTAAGTTGTCAGTTGTTGTTGTTGCGCTTAGACTTCGTCGTCAAGTCTAAGCTGTCAAGCGGTGTCCCGGATGCTATCATTTCTTGTCCGGTTCTCTTTATTTATGTTCTAACAGTTCTAAGAGTCTATGGCCTAAACACAGCCGAAAGTACAAGTGAGTACACTTGCCTGCGGTGGCGAGTGCGTCGTCTGTCCGGAGCGTCTCGTCGAAGCGTCACGTCGGTGATGGTCCGTCTGAAACAGGATCATGGCGATGTCAGATCGTGCTTTTTGTCAATCCTATTACGGTTTGTTTCTAAATTTGGCGGGACTACCCTAACCGTCAAAACGTCACGTCTTTCAGTGATTTGTTCGGCCTAGATCGACTCCTATCCTATGTGCACAGAAATTCAGTTCGTTCGTTGATTTTCTACGGTGGAAAAAATTTTAAAGATGCAGAAAATAACTTTAGTTCACGTTGACCAATTTTAGATTAGGTTTTGATGAGCTACGGTGTGGGTTTTACTACTCGTTAGGGGGACCAACCTCTTGACGTCGTTCAAAAGCGGAAGTCGGGTCTGAACAGCGAAGCGTCGGCATCGTCTAGAACTCCTCAGCTGCAGGTAGCATAGCGAGGCACCTCTGGACAGCGAGGCAATGGCACAAAAACAGCGAGCTAGCGGCGATCTCCTTCTCGTTGCGGGTAGCGCAACGGATCTTCACGACGGCAGCGACGTCGGGTAAAAACACGTGTGTCTGGAGACGCACGTGAACTCCAAGGGTCCAAAGGGGCTGTCGATAGATGAAGTAGAATCAGTGGAAGATGCTCGACCTGGTGGGTGGCCGACGACCTGAGCATACGGCGGTGGGTGGCCGTGAGAAGCCGGAGAGGACAGATTCACGTAACGTTTGTTGTCGTGCATCTCAGCGGAAATCCAGCGATGAACAGAGACAACGGAAAGTTGCAGAAGCTAAAGGACTTCAAGATGAAGCCAACGGTGGTGGAGTTGTCACTGGAGGTGGTCAGAGGTGGTCGTGCACCGGCGTCGAAGTTCAGCGCATAGATCTGTCAAAAACAGCAGCTGGGCTTGGTTTCGACGGATTTTCCAGGAGCTGCAGATGGGATTTGAGCGTGAGTAAAATTGCAGTTGGTAGGGGGTTTCGATAGAAGTCCAACGGAGGTAGGGTGGTCGTTGTAGGTGGTCGGATGACCGGTGGGTGTGAGTTTGAAGTGGCGGCGTGCAAACTGTCAAAAACAGCAGCTAGATCTGAGTTCCACGGGGTTTTCGAGGAGATCGAGACGTGAGAAAAGGGTAAGGGGAGTTGGAGATGATCTGGGGGTCAAAGAGGAGTTGAATGGCGGTAGCAGCAGAGGCTGGAGATGGCCGGAGAGGGATGGCCGGTCGTTTTTCCGGCGATGGGTTCTGTGCACAGTTTTTCCGGCCAAGCTTGAATCTATGGGGGTTTTGGGGCTCTTTGGGAGGAGGAGATGGAGGAGAAGGAGGAGGAGAGGGTGGTGGCCGGAGTTGGGGGCTTGGGGGCGGCCTTGGGTGGCCAGAGGAGGAAGCAAATCGGCTAGAAGTTGGGTTTTGCTTGAGGTATTCAGTTCGGCCTGATGTTTCATTTTGAGAGAAGGGTTTTGATATATGGCTTTGGGATTTTGGTTAATTGGGAGAGAGAGATAGAGATAGTAGGAGTGGAGTTTGAGATAAAGGAGGGTGTCAATAGAGGCTGATGCATGATTCCCTCATACGTTGGAGAGATTTAAGGGAGTGATTAGGATTTGGTTTAAATTGGGATTTGAAAAAGTCAAAGGCCAATTAAGGGATGGAATTGATTAGGGGATAAGTCCCACTACGTGCATCAGAAAAATAATCCAAAAATACCGGGACGATTGCAGAGACGAGAAGTACGGGACTATGGGGTCTGGCTGTGTGTTAATCCCATCGAAAAATATTATAAAATTAAGAACTGCGCGTTGAAGCCAAAAGACCAAACCGCCCTTCCCTTCAAAGCTGTTTTGTGAGAAAACGAGCTGTGAAATGATGTTCCCAAAAATTACTATAAAAAATCTACACTTATACGGTCACAATGGCCTATCACATCGTATATACCGAAACCAAGAAAGTGCCAAATAAAATACGCGTACGAAAACATACATACACGCAGAAAATACGAACGGTCGGAAAGCGGCCGTTACACATCCCATAAAGCTTATGGCTCCCATTCAGGAAGACCTCTTTACCCCCCTCATATTTGCATTTGATTACCCTCCTATATATGATATTTATAATGATTCAGATTTTGATGACTCATTGTGCCTTTTGCAGGATACACATACATATGATCAAGAGGCACAATGGGACATATACGAGGAGGAGAGCAAGGAGTTAGCATACATTGATGCATATGTCTATGATCAGGAGGTGCATTGGGATGAATCAATAATAGGGTAGCCTGAAGAGGACCACGAAGCATTACCTGAAGAACCTGAGGCGAACAACGAAGAGTTGGTCGACATGGTGCACAAGAGTAGAGATTCATTTCCAGGAAAGTGTTGTCAACCATCCTTAATTTTAAATATTTATGTTGATGACCCTCTTTGGAATACATTTATTTTGGGGAGGAATTATCCACATCAAATTGTTGTGGCTTATCTCTTACAGGATACATGTGGAGTCCTTTAAGAGATGCTAAGAGCTGCATTGCTGGAATCTGATGGAGTCCATGGAGACACGCATCTGGCGGAGCCATGGAAGGAGCAGTTGGAGCAGTTGGAGCAGTTGCTTGCCCCAACGAAGATACTGGGTCTGCCTTTTTCTACGGGTGGTTTCAATCCAATAGTAGCTGTAGTGTAGTTCTTTATTGCTTTGAATAATCTCAAATCCTCCCGACAGTGATAGGACCGTAAATGTTTATTGCTTTTTTAGTTTAGAAATATTGAATAAAAACAACCTCATATGTCGGCAGCAAAAATCTGTTGCACCCAAAAACCCATTATATGCTATTGATTGACATCTTCTTCACAGTTATATATGTCACACCCTTTTTGCTCACCATCCACGAGCACTTCCTTCAAGATAAACTTACATTCTTATTCGTTTGACTTGATCACGCTTAGCAAAGTCGTGATTTTATTGATCGAGTCAATGAATGGGATTGTTTAGTTTATCTTGGGGGAAGGCGCTATCATGCATCATTCCTTGTACATTTAGTTGCATTATGATCATCGAATTCCATTCACCCCCTTATTATTATCGGTGTTCCTCATATTTTCTCATTATGATCACATGGAGGACAATGTGAAGTTTAAGCTTGTGGGAGTACATTTCCATGCCATCTAGTTGCATTAGTCGTATTTTTACTTTATTTTTAGGATCTTTAGAATTTTTCAAAATTTTTGCATCAATCTTTTCGATTTTTCCATCCTGTTTTCCTTTTATGTTTGTGTTCATGCATCATATTGTGTACTTATTTTTCTTTTCTTTTCTCTTTTTAGACTAGAAATGATTTTCCCATGTTTGCACTTTGTAGCTATGCACACTTGACTGATTTTCTTTACACACTCATGTATCATTTTTCACGGCCTTATATGCTTCATTTTAATATTTATATAATGGATTTTATTTTGAACTTGAGCTGATTGATTTAGAGTTATTTCCTTGACTAGATTGCCCGTTCAATATGCTTTTCCATAACTGAGTTTATTTTTCCACAATATATATTCTCGAAACAGTTGAAAAGATTTGCATGAAATAAATATGATAATGAATGAGTTATTTGCATGATTTGAGTGATAACTAAGTATGTTTCATGAATGAGTATGCTTCAAGAGAATTAGGATAACCCATGAAGCTTTAGTATTGATGAGTAGGAACTCTGATATTGAGCCCATGTCTAGTTTCTATGCTTTTCCCCTTTCTTTTGTATATAGCCAAATAAATGGTCAAAGACCATATTTGCATTACATCGTGTTTACGTGAGTTTGCAAAAATCCCAAAAATAAAATCACAAAAGTATAAAAATCAAACAAATTTCCTAAATAAAGGTCCTTAGGGGTTTCTTGTAACCCAATGCCCTAAGATCGCCTGATCTGGGGTGCATAGACCGCTCCTTGCACTCTATTGCGTTTACTCAAGTTTGCAAGCCAAAAATCCAAAAAATAACCAAAAGGTATAAAAACACAAAAATTTTATATCTTTATCTCAATTTCTATTTAGAATAAAGACATGGGAAAAGTTGAAGTTTTTGTAGGATTCGTGAAAAAGTCTAGTGTGGTGATCTCCTAACTTTAATAGAATTCGTCATCTCATTTCATGAACAACAAATTTAAATCTTGCATGCTTGATATTTGATCATGATACCTTTATGCTGGATAGAGAATCCGTTGTGGAGTTTGAATTTAAATTCTATGGATTGAGTATATTGTCTGGTAGGCTATGATAGGATTTCTTCTCCAATTCCATGTTGATGTTGAGTTCTCCATACTTCATTGAAAATCCATGATATATGCATGATGCTAAACTAGAATGCTACGTGTGGATGTGCATGCTTATTTATTGCTCAGTTGGTGGTGTGTTTGCTACATGAGATGAGGAAATGATCTTGTCACTTCTCTTCTTTGGTTTCTTTTATTTTATTATTTATGTCTCGATGAACTTCTTATTTGTCTTCCTCGAGGACGAGTAAGATGTAAGCTTGTGGGATTTTGATATGCACCTATTTTACATGATTAGTCGCATATTTCCATGACGCATTTCACCCTCCAAATCCTTATTTTATACGCTTTTATATGACTATTTGGGATTATTTGACTTTGAGAGCATTTGGCCTTATTTCAGGGATTTAGAGCGAAATCGGAGCAATTTGGAGTTAAGGTGATGATCGGCGACGTGGGGGCACCGAGAAGACTCATGATGACATGCTTGAGGTGCCAAAGAAGAAGGCCAAAGAAGAGAAACAAAGAAGGAAGCAAGAAGATGAAACTTCCACCCTTGTCAGCATTTCCAGTCCAATCGGTCCGAGTGGGTAAGGCGCAAAGGAAGGGTCGAAGGACTTAGCAGCGGTCCGAGCTTGAAGGTTACTCGACCGAGTGGCATCGCCACTCGACTGAGTGAAAAATAAGACAGTACGAAATTTTCAAGTGTTTCTCATCCCTCTGAGCTCGACTGAGCAGATGTGCTCACTCGGCCGAGTGCCTAAGTGAATTGGTCGATTGAAAGCAAAGACCGAATAACATTTTCGATAACTTCTCAAAGCTCTGAACTCGACCGAGTGGATTTGCACTCGGTTGAGTGACCCTTAGCTTTAGATCAAGGGCAAGGGAATACTGTAGCTACTCGACCGAGCACGAAAGCCACCCAGACCGAGTGCAACCGCATTCAGTCGAGTGAGGAAGATCACCCAAAATTAAGGATAGCCTCTTACTATTTTGAAATCTACTATCATTCCAGTTGGAAAAGTATTTTTCTCATATTTTTCATGGATAGTATACTTCATAATGGTTCCAATGCTACCAAGAACGTGAGAAACAGATGTCAGATAAAATCTGGGGATTTTTTACAAGAAGGCCCTGCAGTGCTAGAATCTACCACTCGACCGAGTTGAAATTCCACTCGGTCCGAGCTGACTGGGGTCCACAACTTACATTGTGTTTTGTAAACAGGTTTTGCCCAAATCTCTTGGGTTTTTGTTGGGGTTTTCTAGGGTTTTGGGCAGCCTATATAAGAAACTTTATAGCCGTCATTGGGGGGCGAGTTATTCTTTCAGGGGCTCTCTTTTTGTTCTTGAAGACTCTTTTAGGAGTTAGGCCACGCCATTCGCCCCTCCTCCATTGTAATCAATATAAGTACCCTTGTTTCTCTCTAATTCTATTTTATTTGTGTTATTTATGATGCTAGTAATGTTTTCTATTGATCTCATGATATTTGCTATGCTTGAGTAGATCTATTGCTAGGGTTAGGTTGAATCCTATTGCTAGGGCATCATATTTGATGGGGATGGTAATCCAAGATATTGGCACCAAACCCATCTAGATTTTGGGATTCTTTGAATGTTGAAACTTAGCCTATGGAAAGAATTCGACCACAATCGGATCTAGGAATTGACAACCCTAGAACCCTCGAATTAACATCTCTTGGTGGTCGATGAACTCACCCTAGGATAAACCCAATAATCAAGGATATTCCAGAGCGAAATGATCCACGATGGTGGAATGCAATCCAAGATATTGGTGTCACTACAACATATATAGAGATTGATAAGCCGTAGAGTTATGTTGTGGTTTTCTACCATCGGGAGTAATGGAAATTCGATAGATGCGGTGATCCCCGATAGTGGAACTCGTCCTGAGAAGTCCCCTCAAGTCCAAATTGGGTTGTAACATCGTCAATCTAGGTGCGGTGATCCACGATGATGGCACCAACCTTAGTCGTTCTTTACATCCCTATATTACTTACTAGGTGATCCACGATGATGGCATCGAAGTAGAGCCCGCACAACATATTATCGACCCGTCGGACGATTTAATCCCTAGACACGTATGAGCTTCATTCCGTGCCCAAAGAAGTAGTGAGGATACCGAAACCCTAGTGATATTTCTCTCATTTGTTTTCTCTTTGTTTTATTTCTTTCTTTCTTTGTGTGGAGTCAGTTTGCAACATCAAGTGACACGATGTTCTCATCCGTCACCATTACGACGCTCCATAATCCACATCCACCAATAAAACTTGCAAGTCTAACTCAACCTAGGAATCGATAGGTAGTGTGGCACCGCCTCCCCATGTTCGGTACCCACTCCCCGTTGTATCATACACTTGCGGTAAGACGATATTGTTCCGGGTGTTAATCCAGGCCGATCACTTCGCAAGTGATATCATATATCAAATCGAAGAGCATTGAACGGTGAATGCATAGAAACAAATGAGGCTCAATTCCGACGTCGTTTGACCAAAGAACTGCAGAAAGCTGAATCTAGACAGATTTGAGTCTAGATTCATTCTTTCTTTGAGAAATTATTTCTCCCTCACCAGTGATCCCCTGATGGCATACAATATATAATTTCGAAGGGCTTTACATGATGAACTTATAGAAATAAACTTTGTGCAATTCCGAGGTCGTTTGACCCGTTAAATGCTTCGTCAAAGTTGACCCCTTCCAAAAATCGAATCTGGAAATTTCCAGCCGTTTTGAACTAGGGTAAACCCTAGCTAAGCGGGCCCTCATTCCCTAATGGTTGCACCAGACCCAAGCTTGTGTAGCCAGTCTGGGACATTGTTGGACCCCATTTTTTCGAATGGATCCTTTCTACGTGTTTATGTGTATCACATCATATGTGATCTAAAATATGTTTGAAAACCTTTTGCGACATATTTAATTTGTTTGCATCATATGCAATAATCCCACATCATTAATATCTTTTAGGCTATATCGCAAACCTTTTGTGACATAATTAATTCACTTACATCCGATGTCGTTTGGCCCCTCAAATGTGGTCTTAAAGTTGGCCCAAAAACTGCAGAAAGCTGAATCTGGACAGATTTGAGTCCAGATTCATCCTTTCTTTGAGCAATTGTTTCTCCCTCACCAGTGATCCCTCGAAGAAATAAAATTTGTGCAATTCTGAGTTCGTTTGACCCCTCAAATGCGTTGTCATAGTTGACTCCTTTTCAAAAACCGAATCTGGAAATTCCCAGTCGTTTTTTGACTACGGTAAACCCTAGCTAAGTAGGCCCCCCATTCCCTAATGGGCTACACCAGACTCAAGCTTGTGCAGCCGGTCCGGGACATTCTTGGACCCCCCATTTTGTCGAATGGATCCTTTCTATGTGTTTGTGCATATCGCATCATATGCGATCTAAAATATGTTTGACAACCTTTTGCAACATATTTAATTTATTTGCATCATATGCAATAATCCCACATCATTAATATCTTTTAGCCTATATCGCAAACCTTTTGCGACATTATTAATTCTCATACATCTGATGTATTATTTTAGACTTTATTATCACAAACCCTTTGTGATACTAATTATTCCCGTGCAACCGAGTGCACTCCTCCTTAATCTTTCCTATTACTAAGACGCAAATCCTACTCGGTGTGAGACCCTACAGCTTGGCCCTCCTATAGGTTGGGGCTTGAAACCCATAGACGACAGTAACCACAAGCAACAGCTGTCGTTCCTGTTTTAGCATCATAATTACGTGATTGACCCATTGACTAAAGTGTCGTCGGGATCACTCTGAATGTGTCTGTGATGAATACAGCAGTTTTAATCCCTTTTTCATAACTATGTTGCTTAGCCAAGCTTAGGGTATGGTCAACTATCAACCCCAATAGCTCGAAACTTGTTAGTCTCCATCGATCTTTAGTCAAATAATGTTGGACTTCTTCCAACATACTCTGGCCAGAGTTTTTACTAAAGACCAAACTAACACGTGCGATATTAAGTCCACATAAACGGGAGAGACGAATCCTCTCTTGGTCATTACTCTCATCGTATACTTCAAGTGTCACCAAACCAAATACCTTTCGACAGGCCTTACCTTGAAGCTAGGTCAGAGATCTAAGTGATACCGTTCACGTACAGGTTCGTACAATGGCCTCAAGTATAAGGACCAACTTGCCTATCTTCATTGAGAGTTATCATTAACAGATTAGTTAATGTTAACCATATGATAACTCTCATGGTGTCGTTCAGTGAACTTATTCTCCAATAAGAACCTTTGTCTTGTCTCCGACTTTGCCACGTCGAACGACCAAGCGATCATCGTCACCACTCCATAGTGAAGACAAAGATACAATAGTCTGTCCGATGTATCAATATCCTTTTCTCGAAACATCTATGACAACGAACGATTTTAGACTTATACTACAAACGGTCAAGCAATTCTCCATGATCGAGACCCTCATCCCGATACTTATTTGACCTTGTATCAAGTCTCATGACTTTACCTAAGTTCTAATGTAGACTACATTATTATTAAATTAGATAAATTCTTACCAAACATCTTACTGTTATTTCGAACAAGATATTTGTACACATACACAGAGACGAATTGCCTTGAGGGCATACACATCTCCCAACAATATTTTGAGTATTAGATGATGTATTTGTCTATGAATATTGATTCTTTTCTCTCCATGCTTGGCTGTAACTCTTATGTGTTGTTTGTGATGTAGTTAGGTCTATGTAATCTTTGGTTTTTATGTTGTTCCACCCTATTTTGCATGTTGTATCGTGTATTTTATTAGTTTCTATACGTATTATTCAAGTATTATCGTATATTTGTTTGTGATCCTTGCGGACATCGACGTGACCCTTGCGGACATCGACGTGACCCTTGTCGGCACATAGGCTTAACTTCCTTATGAAACTAATAATCTATTCGATACTTATAGTGTTATTTCATGCTCGATATCGTTATATTTTCTGACGTTCTCATACCCTTACGGGGTGAAATGTTGTGCTGTTTAGGTTAAGCAATTGTTTTTAATGTTTTTGATCTTGATTCACAAACATACCGTGAGGATTTAGAGAGGAATATATACCGTGAGGATACATCTCTCTGTACATACCTGGAGGGACCCAAGAGGGCGATGATCCGAGAGGCTCATATATGAATCCAGATCGCGAATGTTACGAACCAATTGATTAACCATGACATCAATAATCATTGATTGCAGACCCCGAACAAAATCACGACCAACACATCCTCTCCACATTGGTAGCCTAATATCGACTTCCCCGCAGTTATATTAGGATCGTTTTTTATTTAAACCCATCGTCACCATTAGATCGCTTTCGAAAGGTGGTTGTTTCTTATCGTTTTAGTACTCTTTATAAACTGAAATTCATGGTTTTGCAGGTCACTTGTCCCATGGATATGATACTGAGACTCATCAAGATTATTTCTTGTTCGATCTCCTATACGTGGTAGTAGCGTTCACATATTTCGAGACAAGTAAAAGTTTTTGGCGCCGTTGCCGGGAACAACAGTATTTGTGATCTACAATTTCAATTTGTACAGAGGAATATTCAGTGAGATCCTTCCATCTTATAGCTTAGGACTTTTATTAGTTTATTTTTCTTTTTAATAAAAAATAAAAAGAAATTACATGGAATTCTATGGCACAGATTATTGGTATGGTGTAAAGTGGGCTATTGAGCATAAGCATAGAATGGAGAAGGTCAAGATCGTTAACTTCAATCAGAGAGACTGTGAAACTTTCTATCAAGCTTGGAGGAGGTTTGCAGATCTAGTATTGGCATATCCTTAGCATGGGTACACAAAGAAAGAGCTTATGGAGTCCTTCTTATTTGGACTATGACCAAAGCTACATGAATTTTTGGGAGTCGTGACGCCGACATAGGCTTGGAAGTACATGGAGTCCTTACAAGAGAATGATCAAATCACGAAATAGACTTCATATCATGATCCAACAGAGCCTTCTTGCGACGACACTGGGGCATGTCTTGATCAAGGAGAGCAAAGCATAGACGTACCCTTACAACCATTGAAAGAGGAAGTTTAATTGCTTATTGAAACATAGGAGGCTAAATCACATCGATTCTAACAAAATTTCCTTGCTCGGAGTCATCAAAACCAATAAATAATTTAAAATCTTACTTTTATGGCTACTTGCTTAGAAGAAAGTAATCTTTTTGAAATTCAAATATCTAATATGGGTTCATCTTCTATTGCAGGTATACCGAGCGAGCCATGTCAAATTGAAAGCACTTATCAAGATAATAACATGGCAGGAAGTGTGTGCAAAGAAGGAGATGATGAGCTAGCAATTTTGGATGACCAGGAGGAGGTGAAAACTCGGGACATGAGTTTAGAGATTATCAATATGGAGCCCGAACCATTCTTTCCCCCAGTTTTCCCCCAAAATCTTTCATTTCTCGCCCCCCATGACTGAGCATCATACCGAGAGTGGTGCCATTTTTTCAGGGAGTAGTCATCAACATGCTTTAATTTGTTTTACGTATTTTGATGACTATATTTGGAATGTGTTTATTGAGAAGAATTTAAGACTAAATTGGACTGACATAACACATCGCTTGCAGGAAACAGGTAAACAATTTTTAGAGATGCTAGAAGTTGTATTGTTGGGGTCCAATTTAGCTAGTGGAGGAAGAATACTCACTGAGGAGAGCAAGGAGCAGATAGAACAACATACTCCACCATTAAAGATCTAGGATCTGCTATTTGACCACGGTGCGTTCTTTCCATTAGCATAGATTTTTAAACGCTTTATAGGACATTTACTTTTGAATAAACTCGTACCCTTTTCGACATTGAGGACAATGTCCATCTTTAGTTGGGGGGGAGTGTATGAGACCTTAAGATTTTTTTAAATAAAATAAGAGAAAAGAATCAATCGCCAATTTTCATCATTTAATACTCCTTCAAGCATAATTTTATCGGATGATTATGCATTGATTGAATTCTAAAAATTGTTTATGGCTTGAATTAATTATTTTTCATTCGTGTAATTAATCATTAATATGTCTTTTATGAAAAGTTTCAATTACCATGATTAATATCTCGAAATAGGTTGAATTTGTTTCATGCAAGTTATTGTGATGCATATATAAGTTTAAAGTAGACATAATTGATTAGATTAGTTTTCGAATTGACAAGAGATGTGCGTTTATATTCTATATATTCACGCATGTCTTCTTCGTGATTTCCCGTTGTTTTCCGTCGTTTCATATCCGTTCTTTCGTGTTTTTTGTATCGTTTCATATCCGTGCAGTGTCTTGTCCAGTCAAGATCCACTTCGATGTTTTGCTAGAAATCACATTCGACCTATTTGGCCATTAGGGTTACGCGGTGGCGTTTTATTGTCATTGGTGGGAGAAAGACCGCCTCTGACCGTCGGGCCAAGGGGAAATAAACTTGGCGGTTGATCCCCTAGCCACAGCTCACGCCCCTAGCGTTGACATCGAGTCCTCGCACGCGGGAACGGCTTGGATGAGACGTTGGGAGCTATCATTGTGGCCTTAATGCTCCCGGTTGCGGAAGGTGTTAATGGACATGTGAATGCCCACCGTCCAGAACCAGATAGACCTAGCGTACTGGGCATCGGCCGGAATATCGTGCCCATGGATGCTAGGTACCACCTTTAGGGGCAATGTCTCACCCTGGGTCAAGTCAAATGCCAAGTGTCATTAGTGCTCTAGCCCGTGTTAGCGGGGATTCATTTCTTGTCTTTTTTATTTATTTCTTTTATTTCTACACTTCCACTCATATCATCCGTGTAGCTAGCACACAACCTAGGCGGGGCTAGTAGCCATTCAAGCCATCCACCTCCCTGAGTTCGATAAACCCGCACCCTACACTAACCGTGCACTTGCGGTAAAACGACACCGCGCCCAAACCGTAAACGGGGCACCGGTCAAGTTTTTGGCGCCGTTGTCGGGGAGGCGTTCGGTTTGATATTAGCTTAGCTTGGATTCGTTAGACTACGCAAAAAAAAATAAATACAATAACCGAGAAATTTTTTTCCCCCACCATTATATTATCTTTTTGTTATTTTCTTGTACTATTGACGCTCCTCTCCAGTTGTCCAGGTATCTTTGGTGTAACCATGTGGAGATCAAATTTTGATGCTCAGATGGGAGGATACGATCCTTATTCAGTTGTGGTTTGTGAGACTTGTGGGGTAGTAGTGCCCATGTATTACGACTGCCCATTTACGCTTGAGAGCCTCCCCCTACACCAAGGCCAAACATTTTCCCACAACCTTAGCCCAAACACCTCCCATCTATTTCCTCAACCTTATATCCCTCCACCAACACAAGAAGAATCAAGCCTCGTGTCTCTCCTCGAAAGTGCCATGTTTCGACCACTGAGTTTGTAGCAATAGTGTTTGCTATTATGTGAGACTCAAAGGCCATACGGGTCTTAACTCTTACCCTCAAGGACTCCAATTGGTTCCTTTAGATTTGACGAGATGATCGCTATCTTAGCGTGTTGCTAATGGGCTATGATAATTCGGCTCGGCGGGGCACGTTAGAAAAGCGAATCAAGTCAAGATCAGAAGGTTCGCAAGAAGAGGAAGATTGATTTCATATTCACATTTGGACTTTAAATGATTCAAAGCTGGCCAGCCAATTGTAATCCAGATGGGATTCAATTGTTGAATATAAAGTATAAGAAATGTGAAGAAATAATCTAGGGTAAAGCATGCGTTGAACTACTCAACTTTGCACCTTCGAGGTCGTTGTGTATCTCTAACAAGTGCACAACAACAGACTCTACGCACATGACGGTCGCACGGTCTATTTCTCGGTATGATAGATGAAAGAACTAAGAGAAAGACGTTCTCTTACAATCCCCTCAAGTGTGAGTGGGAGATGTTGGATATGGAAGACGTTTGTACACCCTTGTGGGGGATGTACGAGGGAATACGGACCTTGAACGTCGCGTACACGAAGTCGTGTGCAAAGGGAATCTGTTCCCTTGCGGGGAGGATCTCTGGATGAGTGGGAAAGTCGCATTATATATGCATAAGTGCATGCGACATATGGCTAATAAAGGGGGAATATCTTAAGCTTATGTTGTACCATGCATATGGTACAACTTAAGCTTATAATGTGCCATGTATGATGGTACGCTTTAGTTAAATTGTTCCAAAGGAACAATTTATCCTAAAATAACTACCTTGGGGGCTATAAATAAGACCCAAGGGTTAGCCATTTCCTTACACTTTTGCATGGCATTCTTGCATGCATTTCATTCTAGCGAAGCTCTGCCGAAATCCTTCCTCTCTCTTTATCCAAGTTCTTAAATCTAAAAGTAGAGATTTAGATTGTGGATTTAGTAGCCTTACTCCGTTCGTGAGAAGACTCGATCCGTCGTGGCGAATCCGAAGGCAAAGTTCCGAGACTACAGTGCCGCATACGCAAGCGTAAGTCTCAACTTTATTTATCGATCCTAACTCTGTTTTGACAGGATCCAACATTGGTATCAGAGCCATGCGGGTTCGCCCCGGTCAAACCGCCGTCCCGTCGAAACTATGAATGAGTCGTTGTCTTTTTCACGAATGGGTATCCTACCATTACGGATATGGTAGGAATGCTTCGTGACGGAGAGAACGCAGCGGTTGTTCTTTTCACATTAGGGTCTCCTATCATTACGGATATGGTAGGAACTCTCCGTGACGGGAAGAACCGACCGTTCACATAGTATGTTATTTTTCTTTTTTGGCACACGGCCATTAGAAAATAACCATTTTCTCGACGAACGGGTGCTTCATCGACGAACGGGTGCTTCATCGAGGAAGAAGGTGGTGGTTATTCCCATCGGGGAAGATGAATTTTAGTGCATGTGCACCATGGCCAAATGGGCTATGAAGGCCATGCACCCCCCTCCCCATGCGGAGGGGGTTGGCTACGGCCAATAACCACCACGGCCACCCCTCCGACGGGGTGTGCGGCAACCCCATTCAAAGGGGGTGGCCGGCCATGGCCAAAGGGGCCATGGCCGGCCAATGCCAAAATGGCCTTGGCCATGACCGGCCATGGCCAAGCCATGGCCGGCCATGGCCAGGCCGGCAGTGGCCGGCCATGGCCAGGCCGGCAATGGCCAGCCTGCCCGGCCCTGGCAGAGGCCAGGGCCGGCGCCCTGGCCACTGCCAGGGCCTGGCCTGCCCGCCCTGGCAGAGGCCAGGGCCGGCGCCCTGGCCACTGCCAGGGCCTGGCCGGCCCTGGCAGAGGCCAGGGCCAGCGCCCTGGCCTCGACCAGGGCCGGCGCCCTGGCCTCGACCAGGGCCTGGCCGGCCCTGGCAGGGGCCAGGGCCAATGCCCTGGCCTCGGCCAGGGCCTGGCCGGCCCTCGGCCAGGGCAGAGGCCCTGGCCGAAGGGCCAGGACCCCTGGCCGGCCAGGGCAGAGGCCCTGGCCGGCCCTTGGCCAAGCCTCGGCCAGGGCAGAGGCCCTGGCCGGGAGAAGTTGCAGACCAAAAATAATTGGTCGACCAATTTGGTCGTTTTGGTCGATCAATCCGACAGAAAGTCTTGGTCGATCGCGAACTTACCGAATGACCCATACGGGGTGACAAAAGGCCTTGGTCAAACTCGAATGTGCCGATTAGCCCATACGGGGCTAACGACAGTCGCCTACTCTTGTTTTATAAATTTTTTTTGGGCTCTACTCCTTGAAGATTAGCCATAATGCTCTACTTCATGCGAGATTAGCCATGTCATTGTGCTATACTCTACGGAGATTAGCCAATGTACTTGTGACATTGTGCTCTACTCTACGGAGATTAGCGAATGTATTTCAAATTTTTGACAAAGATGTTTTCAAATAGGTTATGTCCCGTCCTTAAATCGGGATAGCGCAATTTAGAATTCCAAGTCCTACCACGATCCGGCCATGGTCATCTAACCCATGGGTGTGTAGAACAGGTCTCGTGGCTTGGCAATTGTTGCGCTAAAATTCTTTGCGCAAACTCTCACCTATTCCATTTTGAAAGATATGTTTTTCAAAAATATTTTTCCGATGCTGGTACCATACGGGTATCATTTCTGATTTCTTTTTTACTTGAGATAAGTAAGAGGGATACTTTGAAAGTTACTTCTAGATGGTAGTTGGGAACGTAGTGAACTTCTCGATTCTAGAGTAACATTTCAACGCATCCAAGGAACTTATCAAGTGTTTAAAGAATCGAAACTATATGCATAGAATTTTGATCGTGTTTTTCATTCTCTTTGCAGTTTTTTGAATCGAATATGTCTACCGCTTCTAAGAACATTGTCGCAGAGCTTAACAAAGGTGAAAAGCTCAACGGCGACAATTATAAACTTTGGTCAATAAAAATCCAATATGTTTTGGAGGAGCAAGATGTGCTTGAAACACTCCAAAACATAATGGAAGAACCTGAGTTGGGCAATACGGCCCAACACAAGAGGGACCGGGAAGCTTATGATACTTGGACTCGAAAGAACAAAATAACACGTATTACGTTACTGTCCGCAATGGACAATGAAATAATGCGTCTATTTCAGGAATTCGACCTAGCCAAAGACATATGGTCTGAGCTAGAAATAAAGTTTGGTGGAACTTCGGTTACCAAACTCCGCTCCTTAAATATTCAATTTGATTCGTACAAGATGCGGCGAGATCACTCTATGAAAAAGCATCTCCGCCACATGGCGAATCTCATATCTGAATTAAAGGATGCGGGTGTTACGCTGTCTGACGAACAGCAGATCCAAGCAGTCATTCGTTCACTCCCAGATAGCTGGGATAACATGAAAATGCACCTCACTCATAATGAGTGCATTAAAACTTTAAGTGATGTATCGAAACATCTCGAACTCGAGGAAGAGCGGATTCAAGCCGCAAAACCAAGTGCAGAAGTGCACATGGCCGCTAGTTCCTCACATGGAGGAAATAAGCGGAAGAATAAACACTTAAGGTTTGTGAACGAACGAAAGCAAGAACCGGAAACCTCAAAGAAGACTAAGAACAAAAAGTGGCAAAAGAATGTGCACTCTAAGAAGAAAAACTTGAAGAAGATCAAGTGCTTTAAGTGCAACAAGTACGGTCACTTTGCCCGTACGTGTACGGATGGAAGTGATAAGGTAACTTGTAGGGCTAGTTACATATGTGTTTCCAGTTCCGTGTTTCTTGCTGAATCTAACTATTTTTGGTTGATTGATTCAGGGGCTACAGACCACGTAGCGAAGGACAGAAGGTTCTTCGTAGAGTATCGAAAGATAACTCAAGGAACGAAGTGGATATACGTCAGCAACAACACTCGTGTTGAAGTCAAAGGCGTCGGAACATGCAAGCTAGTTCTCGACAACGGCCGGACTTTATTATTGCACGACGTCCTCTTTGCTCCAGATATTAGAAGGAATATCGTATCCGTGGTCATGTTAATGTCTTTAGATTATGAATGGAGGTTCTATAAACAAAAGGTTGACCTTGTTTGTAATAGTTCTTTAATTGGGTCGGGTAATGTTTGTAATGGATTAATTGTTTTAAACACAATGTATGATGATTCTTCTTCCATTAATGAAAGTTTCCATTTGACAAATGCTTCTAACTCTGAATCTGAGATCATTTGTTGGCATGCAAGACTTGGTCATATTGGACCAACTAGAATGGATAGACTTGCCAAAAGTGGCTTGCTATCTAATGTTTCAAAAGTTGAAATGTCAACTTGTGAACATTGTCTTGTAGGGAAAACTTGTCGCAAGCCGTTTGGAACTGGCACAAGGGCCGAAGTTCCATTACAGCTTATCCATTCGGACATTTGCGGTCCAATGAATGTTAAGACAAGACGCGGGAAGTCCTATTTCATCACATTCATTGATGACTTCACCCGTTTCGGTCATATTTATTTGATTTCCCACAAATATGAAGATTTATCTTGCTTCAAAAACTATATGAGTTTAGTGGAAAATCAACTAGATCGCAAGATAAAGGTCTTGCGAACCGATCGGGGTGGAGAATATCAATCAACGAGTTTTAAGGAACTCTGTGAGGAAAAAGGCATAGTTCATCAAATAACTATGCCTTATACTCCGCAACAAAACGGTGTTGCGGAAAGAAGAAATAGGACATTAATGGAAATGGTCCGATCAATGATGTCTCAGGCAAATTTGCCCATCACCTTTTGGGGTGATGCATTATTGACGGCAGCATTCATCTTAAACCGTGTACCCTCGAAGTCGGTAAGTTCTACTCCTTATGAGTTGTGGAACAATAGAACTCCAGACTTAAGCATTCTAAAACCTTGGGGTTGTGCCTCTTACGCACATTTATCCTCTCACAAATATGGCAAACTTGGGCCATGTGGGAGGAAGTGTATCTTCATCCGATACGCTGAAAACTCCAAAGGATATGTTTTCGTCGGTCAAGAGGACAATGGGGGTCTAATAGAATTCGAATCGAGGGATGTTGTCTTCTTGGAAAACGATTTTCCAAGACAGGGTGAGATAAGTCAAGACTTATCCTTGTTTGAGACTTGGGATCAAGTAGGATCGGAACGTTCGCGTGGGAGAATTCTTGTTGGTGAAGAGGAAAATACGTTTCAAACTTCACCAACGGATGATACGAATGATACCAATCCTATTCCAAGTGGGAGTGATGTCATTCCAAGTGGGAGTGATCAAACTCAAGCAAGACGTAGTAATCGAACGAGGCTAACACCTCTGAGATTTGAGGATGAATTTCCTCAAACATTCATGACATTACTACAAGATGATGTCGAACCTGCAAATTTCAAACAGGCCGTCACATGCCCTGCTAAAGATAAATGGATAGCGGCAATGGAAGAAGAACTTCAATCCATGAAAACAAACCAAGTCTGGGACTTGGTTGATTTACCTAAGGGACGTAGAGCCATTGGGAACAAGTGGGTTCTCAAAATCAAGCATAAGGCTGATGGCTCCATCGAGAAATATAAAGCTCGCCTTGTTGCGAAAGGTTTCACGCAACAGGAAGGAATAGACTACGAAGAGACTTTCTCTCCTGTCGTGCATTTTACCTCCATTCGCTTAATTCTGGCAATGGTGGCTTGTTTGGACCTCGAGTTACATCAGATGGATGTAAAGACTGCTTTTCTTAACGGAGAACTAGATGAGGAGATCTACATGGAACAACCAAACGGGTTCGTACAAGAAGAAAACAAACATAAGGTTTGTAAACTTCGTAAATCCATATATGGTCTTAAACAATCCTCAAGGCAGTGGTATATGCGCTTTCAAGAAGTCGTTTTGTCGTATGGTTTCTCCATGCTCGACGAAGACAACTGCGTATACATTAAGAGGATTAAGAACAAGTATGTAATTATGTCTCTTTATGTAGATGACATACTTATAGCCGGAAATGATAAGCGTCTTATCATGGATATCAAAGCTTGGCTTTCATCCGTCTTTGAAATGAAAGACATGGATGAAGCTGCTATATCCTTGGGGTTAAGATCTCAAGGAATCGTTCCAAAAAACTTCTTTCTCTCTCTCAAGAGACATATATAAAGAAAGTTTTAGAACGATTTAATATGCAGGACTGCAAGCCAATTGATACTCCAATAAGCAAAGGCGAGGGTCTATGTTTGGAAATGTGTCCCAAAGATCCAAAAGAAAAGAAAGCTATGGAAAAGGTTCCATACTCCAGTGCTGTCGGGAGTCTGATGTACGCCATGATGTGTACCAAACCGGACATTTGCTATGCTGTTGGTATGGTAAGCCGTTACCAATCCAACCCAGGACAGGCACACTGGAAAGCGGTGAAGAGGATATTAAGATACCTCAAAGGGACTGCGGACTATGCGTTATGCTATCAAGGCAATACCTTGAGACTCGAAGGCTATACCGATGCTGATTGGGCGGGTGATCTCGACGAGCGAAGATCTACCTCAGGCTTTGTTTACTTGCTCGGGAATGGTGCAATATCCTGGAGCAGCAAGAAGCAAACCTGCATCGCCCTATCAACCATGGAAGCCGAATTTGTAGCATTCAGCATGGCGGTCCAAGAAGCTGTTTGGCTTAGGAAATTCTTAGACAGGCTAACGGATGCCATTGACTCGAGCACTGTTCCTATATACAGTGATAGTCAAGCTTCGATTGCCTATGTCAAAGATCCTAAATTTCATTGTAAGACCAAACACATTGATATTCGATTCAAGTTTGCGAAGGACTATGACAAACGGAAGGAAGTAGACATAGGATACATATCCACGCATGAGATGATAGCGGATCCCCTTACTAAGGCGATCCCCAGAGATGTGTTCTACAAACACTTATCATCTATGGGAATGCGTAGGTGCTGAGCTGTATCATGTAAAATTTCCCATGTCTATAGAAGATCAAAGTTTAATAAAAGAAAGAAGTTCTTTTATATATTGCATACAAGTTTCTTACAAATGATTTTATACATTTGTGTTTAAGTCTCAGCTATTTTATTGTGTGTATGTCGGACAGATTAAGGTTGGCTCTCTCACATGAGCAACCGCCTTATCTTATCAGATGGATAAGATAGAGATGAGACTAGTTTAAAGTCAAAATCATTAGACAAATGATTTAGAGTCGTGACTTAAACAAGATAGTCGAATGAAAGATCTGCATCATATGGATGCTTACAAAAGATCTGAGATCTGTATCACAAGGATATTTGAAAGAGATCTCATAGGATTTTTTAAATCCTATCTGTCTTATGCAGGATGAGAGTCCGGGAATATTTCATGAGTAGTAAGGGGACTCAAAAGATAGACACTGTGGTGTCTGATCTTTTCATCCGTACAACATCATTAAGACATACTCTCCCTGGGAAAGGAGTGATGTTGTAATACGTGTTCATACCACGTATGCATTTCGATCACTGAGTTTGTAGCAATAGTGTTTGCTATTATGTGAGACTCAAAGGCCATACGGGTCTTAACTCTTACCCTCAAGGACTCCAATTGGTTCCTTTAGATTTGACGAGATGATCGCTATCTTAGCGTGTTGCTAATGGGCTATGATAATTCGGCTCGGCGGGGCACGTTAGAAAAGTGAATCAAGTCAAGATCAGAAGGTTCGCAAGAAGAGGAAGATTGATTTCATATTCACATTTGGACTTTAAATGATTCAAAGCTGGCCAGCCAATTGTAATCCAGATGGGATTCAATTGTTGAATATAAAGTATAAGAAATGTGAAGAAATAATCTAGGGTAAAGCATGCGTTGAACTACTCAACTTTGCACCTTCGAGGTCGTTGTGTATCTCTAACAAGTGCACAACAACAGACTCTACGCGCATGACGGTCGCACGGTCTATTTCTCGGTATGATAGATGAAAGAACTAAGAGAAAGACGTTCTCTTACAATCCCCTCAAGTGTGAGTGGGAGATGTTGGATATGGAAGACGTTTATACACCCTTGTGGGGGATGTACGAGGGAATACGGGCCTCGAACGTCGCGTACACGAAGTCGTGTGCAAAGGGAATCTGTTCCCTTGCGGAGAGGATCTCTGGATGAGTGGGAAAGTCGCATTATATATGCATAAGTGCATGCGACATATGGCTAATAAAGGGGGAATATCTTAAGCTTATGTTGTACCATGCATATGGTACAACTTAAGCTTATAATATGCCATGTATGATGGTACGCTTTTGTTAAATTGTTCCAAAGGAACAATTTATCCTAAAATAACTACCTTGGGGCTATAAATAAGACCCAAGGGTTAGCCATTTCCTTACACTTTTGCATGGCATTCTTGCATGCATTTCATTCTAGCGAAGCTCTGCCGAAATCCTTCCTCTCTCTTTATCCAAGTTCTTAAATCTAAAAGTAGAGATTTAGATTGTGGATTTAGTAGCCTTACTCCGTTCGTGAGAAGACTCGATCCGTCGTGGCGAATCCGAAGGCAAAGTTTCGAGACTACCGTGCCGCATATGCAAGCGTAAGTCTCAACTTTATTTATCGATCCTAACTCTGTTTTGACAGGATCCAACAGGGCAGATGGTGGAGTATGAGCATATCGTCGAGGAGAATGTGCATAGGGCTTGGACGATGGTCTACTGCATGGAGCCCGAGTCACATCTACCTTTACCGTCGCTCTCCACTTCTTCTGCGGCTGAGCATCTACGTGAGCATATTGTCCCTATTCAGGGAGATTTTCATATTCACTCTCACTCCACTTTTGAGTCTCGCTTTTCACTTCCTATTTCTTTAGACTCATATATATTTGACACACCATATCTCTTGCAGGACACATGATCTACTTCCCTTGAGGTATGCTGCGGTGTGTCACCACCTAGAGAGCCAATTCTCATGGAGAGCGAGGATTTGGTCGTCGCTAGTACAGAGGATAGCGACCCATTCTCAGGGAGTATTCGTCACCCTTTTATTATTTTTCTATCTTATGTTGACGATTATCTCTGGGATACATTTATTTTGGGAAATAATTTCTTGCCATGGACTAATGCACCTCGTCCTTTGCAGGTCATAGGTGGACACCTACGAGGGATGCTTGGAAGTGCATTGCTTGGGTCCATTGGCACACGTAGCACAACGCTTCTGGCGGAGCCACAACAGGAGCAGTTAGAGCAGCTACCTGTCCCACTCCAGATCTTGGATCCGCATATGCTCTGGTGTATCCTAATCCAGTAGTGTAAAAATTTACAGCTTTCTAGTTTAGATTAGAATAATCTCGTCTCCTCTCATTAGCTAGGGGAGCGTAGCTAGGATTCACTTTTGCATCATAATAACCCATCATGTCGTGCCCTTCTATCACTTCTCGCACCCATACCCCACATCCTCTAACGAGGAGGACGAGGACACTTCCTCTTCTGCATTTTGTCATTTTTCTTTTCCGATTTTCCCCCTAGCATATTTCTGCACCACATTGATCATATCTTATTGCTAGCTTTGTCATGTCTAGCTTGGGGGAAATCGACTTTTGTGTGTTTTTTCGTGTGATGTCATTGTGTCTGTTTATATGTGTCGTTTGGATGTGCTTTTGTTTCTTTTATTTATGTGTTTCTTTTTCTTTTCTTATTTTTCAGTTTCGCTCGTGTGTTTTTCCTGTTTTTCATTTTCTTGTGTCGGTGCGTACCCCCCATTTTCGTTGCCCTCCCGTATTTACTTCTATTGCATTGAGGGCAATGCAAGTTTTAGCTTGGAGGAGTCGCACTTTGTGCGTCATTTGTGTCTTTTTCTTCGTTTTTGAGTCGTTTTTCTTCGTGTTTTTCTTTTTCTTCTCATCTTATGTTCTCTCTCCCTAGAGATGACCCCATATGATGAATTGCCACGAAACTACACACACACTTAGCATATCTTCGATAATCACATTCACTAACCCTAGGAAGCTGAGTCCCATTGCATTTCACACTTCGTGGGTCCACTAAGCTTTTATGTGAGTCGTGTGTTGTGACCAGCTAGGTGGTGTGCTTCTACTTTGTGATGTTGATTTATATACATATCCTTGGTTGACCCTTAGATTATCATGCTTCGATTTGAATATGCGGTATTTGCTTCTACTGTCTGCTTCTATATGCATGTTATATGTTTATATCGTATGCTTCAATTCGCATGTGTCGGGATTCCACAATTAGGACTAGGATAACCCATTTAGCCCATGATCTGATTAGCGAGAAAAATCTCCTTTGCCCAAGTGTTTAGAATCCGATTTCTTTTTTTATTTTACTTGGTGCAAATCCCCTCGTCGTGTACCGTTCTCCCACTTGGGAGAGTACATATGTATATATCCCAATATCCAAAAATCCAAAAAAACAGAGAAAAGAAAAACCCAAAAAAAGAAAAGAAAAGAGAAAAGAAAAAAATATGTATAGCCAAAAATCCAAAAAATACAAATACCCAAAACCCAAAAATTTCTAGTGTGAATATTTTTCCTATCTACCAAGAATAAAGGGAAGGCGAGAATTTGCACCGAGTGTTCTACTCCACATCTTCTCAACCTCCATCGTTTTTGAAAATACTTGGCATAGGGACCTTCTAGCGATTATCTAGGCTATAGTATGGTGATTTCCTTGCACCTAGCTGTGGAGTCCCCGATGCATGATACGCTTCTATTCTTATACTCTTCTCATGCATGCTTGAGCTAATATTCACCGCAGTTTCAAATTGAATCGATATTTGGGTCTTTCTTTGGGTATATGTATATGGAGCTTTATTGCACGATGTAGATAGTGACACCGTCTACTAGCACACGACCACACTCACTCGCGCTTCACCGCGATGGCCCACGACACTTGTTGGACCCATATTCCTTGGTTTAGAGTTGTGTTTTATCGCATGCTTTCATAGTGTGGCGTGTTTGGTTTGTTGGCTCTGATAGGCGATCTAGGATTTTGCTTTCTCTTTCCGTCTCTTTCTCTCTATTTTACCCTCCGAGCTCCTACTCTCACTCATCTTCCTCAAGGACGAGGAAGGGTTCATCTTGGGGGATTTTGATGTGCGTTTATATTCTATATATTCACATACGTCTTCTTCGTGATTTCCCGTTGTTTTCCGTCGTTTCATATCCGTTCTTTTGTGTTTTTTTGTATCTTTTCGCTTTCCCCGTGTTTTTGTGTAAATGCAGGAGTTTCCAGTGTTGGAGACATACAAAGCTGATATCACGAGTCCCCTGAGCAACGGGAGGTGTCACGCACGATCCCGAGGGCCAAACATCAAAGATTACTATATTTCAGCCCTCAACCGATCGGGTGGACAGAGCCACCCAATCGGTTGATGCACGCGTATCCGACCCGGACAGGAGCTAAAGAGAAGAGCAGCTCACCCGATCGGTTCAGTGATCGGGTGAGATCAATAGAGCTCTCTGTCTTTTTGAGCTTAATTCCAACCGATCGGGTGATATCTCACCCGATCGATTCATCTAAAGCTGAAGACCAACAATTCACGACCCGGTCATGCCACCGGCTCGCCTCAGCACCCAGTTGAAGCTTCTGAAGCCCGATTACCAAAGCCACCCGATTGGTTGACTTCTCAACCGATCGGGTTATCTCCCCGGGTCATTTTGGCGAAGAACTCACCCGACCGGTTGACATTTCAACCGATCAGGTGGCCTTTTCTTCCCCTTTCATGCACTGCTGCTCATTTATTGAAGATCTGCTATCATTCCAAAGGGATTTTGGGTGATCTCTTATTTTTCTAGCGTCGACATCGTCGTTAGCTTTCCAACGATAGGTCGCATACCCAAATCCGATTTTTCTACATTTTTCTGGAATTTTCTGAGCGCAGCTGTGTGCTGAAATTGAGTGATGTCTGGATTTTCATTTCACCCGATCGGTTGGTGTCCGGGTGGCCGTCCGGGTGAGCCAAATTTCAGCTGTTTAGTCTCCGTTTATTTCCACCCGATCGGGTGAACTTCCACCCGATCGGGTGAGCCTGTTTTGACAGTTTTGCTGGGTTTTCTGTACCCGAACCATTGGGTTTTTGAGGGCGCTTATAAATACATGTAAGGGCACGACTTGGAGAGGATCCTTCCCCATTTTTTCAGCAGTTTTCCTCCCCTTTCTTGGGATTTTTAGGTTAGGTTAGATTAGGGTTTTATCTTCCAATCAACCTTGTAATGGATTGATGGGTTCAATTGCAAGCTAAGTATTTCTTTCTCTTGTTTTCCATTACTTTGTGTTGTTTTCATTTTGCTCGATGGTGAATGTGTGTTTATCACTTTTATTGCTTTCTATTATGTTCTTCACCATTGAGTAGTGTTTGATGAACCCTAATACGGGTTAGGGTAGGATTGATGCTTGGAAATTTACATTTGACTTGATTGAATGGTATGTGTTCGATGGAATGTGTCAATGGGGATTTCTAGCAATCTGAGTCCAATTCGTACGGCAACACACTAGTTGTGTTGGTGATTGGGGTCCGGTGTCTTGTCCAGTCAAGATCCGCTTCGATGTATTGCTAGAAATCACATTTGACCTATTTGGCCATTTGGGTTACGCGGGGGCGTTTTATTGTGATTGGCGGGAGAAAGATCGCCTCTGACCGTCGGGCCAAGGGGAAATAAACTTGGCGGTTGATCCACTAGCCACAGCTCACGCCCCTAGCGTTGACATCGAGTCCTTGCGCGTGGGAACGGCTTGGATGAGATGTTGGGAGCTATCATTGTGGCCTTAATGCTCCCGGTTGCGGAAGGTGTTAATGGACATGGGAAAGCCCACCGTCCGGAACCGGGTAGACCTAGCGTACTGGGCATCGACCGGAATGTCGTGCCCAGGGACGCTAGGTACCACCTTTAGGGGCAATGTTTCACCCTGGGTCAAGTCAAATGCCAAGTGTCATGAGTGCTCTAACCCGTGTTAGCAGGGATTCATTTCTTGGCTTTTTTATTTCTTTCTTTTATTTCTACACTTCCAATCATATCATCCGCATAGCTAGGACACAACCTAGGTGGGGCTAGTAGCCATTCAAGCCATCCACCTCCCTGAGTTCGATAAACCCGCACCCTACACTAACCGTGCACTTGCGGTAAAATGACACCGCGCCCAAGCCGTAAACGGGGCACCGGTCAACAAGGAATTTGGCCATTATTCATGCTAATGTTTGTGTCTAATGAATGTGTATTGAATTGCTTCAAAAAAGAGAAAAAATAGGAAAAAATAAAATGCATCTTTACCTTGAGTTTTATTAAGTAGTCAGTTCTTTGGCCTCAGGAAGCATTGGAGATTCATGTTGAACGATGGACAATAGGGAGTGTATTAAAAATAGATAATAAAAACTTATATGATTTGAGTTATTAGGTTTGAGGGGCTCTTCTAATCCTAATGCCCGAAGGTCGTACAACTTATGAGTTATTAACTGAAAGCTCGTTACATGGATCGTTCTAAGTCGTTAAAAAAGAAGAAGAAAAAAAGAAGATATGATGAATGAATAAATAAGCAAACTTAATACCCATGAATTAAACGACCTTTAAGCGATGCCAATTCCTCAGAAATTAGAAAATTATGGCATGCCGTCATGTTATACTTTTGTCTATGCAAAACGATGCTCGCATATTGTTAAACTAGAGAAAACGTCTTGTGATTGATCTTCTTCATGGATTGCACATATTGATGGTAAAAATCATGATGGAAAGTGTGTTATTGAGCCAAGCCATAAACGATCGATAGAATTTAATATTTTTACTAAGCATCCGATTTAGTCGCTTCTTTTGTTAGGGACTAGCAAGACGCTAGTTGGGGATGTGATTAAGGGTAAATATTGTTTGATCTGGATCTAAGCCTAGAGGGGGGTGAATAGGCTTATAAAAATTCTCGTGCAACCCACGAGAAATCACATGCAGTTATAATCACAAGCAGGGTAAACAATAAGCAATCACAGATGCACAGCAGATTTACCCTTGTTCGGTTGCACCCACGACCTACGTCCATCCCCGAAAGCAAATACTATTTTAGAAATGTTACCTAGTACAGCATGTAGCTAAAGCATCCACTCTACACTCGTCTGGCTCTCAGTACCTGCACTCACCAAAGTGCTCAATAAAACTAATCCTAGTATATGCTCTCACTTGACTAGTTTCAACTAGTCAAGTCCCTCTTATCTAGCACCCACCTGACAAGACCCCAAAAGTATCACAAATACGGTAAAGTTTCTCCTACAGAGATTGTTACTACTACACACAAATAATAGTAAAAAAGTTTAGAGAAATCTCAGTGTGTAGGCGTAGTCGTCTCTGTCAATCGGTACAGGCCAGCTGACGCACCCGTAAACTACACCAAGGTTCCACCTAGCGGTGTCACGATCGTCGGGTGTAATATGGCCCTTACGCTACGATTTCATGCTCAATCCGCAAGCGGACGGTGTCGAGTAATAGTATATAAGATGTCGGATCCCATAGGGACAGTGATAGTGTCTATAGGTTCTCAGTCTGTTTCTAAATGTAGAAGTGAGATAACAGTCGGGGGAACAGAATTGGGTTGGTTGTTGTTATGGTAAAATCAATAAAAAGGAACTAAGGTTTTAGGGATCACCACTAGGAACGTCGGGGGTTGATGTTGGGATAGGATCCTTGCATTGCATTAGGGCTAGGGAATTAATCCCCCAATTCATACCACTCTCGTGGGTTAGAATTACGGGATATTTCGGTGGCTCTCGTGGACGCAATGGCGGTAGCCGTCAACGTAGTGGTATAGTTCGTCGATGGATCCCCTCAAGGCGCGAGTCGGGCATGGTCACGTGCCTTGGTTGGATCCAACGATTTCCTTGTTCGAATCCCTAGATACCCCTTAAGCACATCAATTCCACAGACTGTGGGCATGATCTCAGAACGGGTTATCTACGGATTCGGTAGGATCTACCGAAATACAACCCTAAATCCCCAATTCAACATAGGGATCCAGATCTACATTTTCCCCCTAGAATCCTAGGGCTAACCCGTCAACCCTAGAATAAAACTACTCACACATCGTAATAGTCGCAGATAAAAGTATCAATTTCACAGAAGAAAACATTTTATCAAGCGAGAGATTAGGGCTAAAAGAACTTACAGTGAGAATAGACGAACAATAGATCCAGAGAAAAATCCAAATTTCAATAGCAAACATAGACAAGAACAAGAGTAGTCTTCCAGAGCTCCCTCTAAAAATCCTAATCAAAAACTAATTCGAAGTCTCTTCACAGCCGCCCCAGATCGACAGCTTCAGTCGCTCCCCAAATCGTGCGCATCGTGGCGCGTTCAAATCATTCCAGAAATGCCCCTGGAATAGCCGACCGAGTAGGTGAATCGTCGAGCAGCAGCTGCTCGGTCAGTAGCTCGGCCCGTGTAAGTGAGCTGCTCGGCTGCTTGGAGAATTTGAAATCGTCCTACCCGGACCAAGTAGATCTCTGCTGAGTAGGCTCGACTCGGTCTGATACTCGGGCGCTGCTCGGGCGCTGCTCGGGTTGTGTAATCTGAGGCGACTCGACCGAGCAGATGAGATGCTCGGTCTGAGTCTGCCCGTATCCGTCGCTGTCGTAATTGATATGGCTCGGACCGAGCAGCTGGGCTGCTCGGACCGAGCATTTTCTGGGAAATGCAGCAGCAGCTCCTGGGCTTCTCTCTCTACTCTCTCTCCCTCTTCTCTCCTCCAATGGCTCCGAAAGTGCGGCGAACTCCTCCAGAGCCCTGCCAATGAGCTCACGAGCATGTCAGATGTGTCTATACCCAAGCGGGGGTACAAGTCGCTCCAAAATCCCTGAAAATTCACGAAACACTACGAAACTCGAAACTATCGTCAGAAATGCAAAATCGTAGTAAAAAGTGGGATTTGGATGCGAAAATGATATGCGATGAGATGAGATAATGATATGAAAATGTTGGAAAATATGGACACATCAAAATCCCCCAAGCTTACCTCTTACTCGTCCTCGAGGAAGACGAATAATCGGTACGCCAGGAGGAAAACAAGATGAAAATAAGAAAATGAAAATAGATAGTAATGAAAAACAAAAAGAGAGATAAGAAGAAAGTGCTAAGGATGATCGGTCAGATCCCTGACTTAAATAGTATATCACGATGCTCTGAGTGCTAAACATACATGCTATTGGTAATTTCTAGCTTTATATATCATATGACATGCAATGCAGGCAAAGAACAGGAATCTACTGAAATGACACCGTCAATTCATATCAATCTCATGTAATCCCTAGAGTCTAGTATAAAGGAGTTGGCAACGCCCTTTTCAATCATAGATACACAAGGGGCACAAAAGAATCACGCAACATGCAATAGAGAATAGAAGAAATCATGCCATTCAGATATTCACTTCGATATGCGAAAGATCTCCACAACTAAAGTAATTCGTAAAGTTTAGGTTTTATAAAATCTCCCCAATATGCACTGTCTCCACTCTAATGTCAAGCTCACTCGTGTAATCAGTTGGTTTACCCCCAAGCTTCGCTTGAGGTGTCGCATCAAGGAAAATGATATGGAAATTTTATCTTTTCTTCCCAGAATAAATGATAGCTTCTAATGAAATAATACAAGACAGTATTTATTCATTTTTCTTTCTTTTTCTTTTCTTTTTCAGATATGAATATATACACATTTTTCTTCTTTTTTTCAATAGAAGCTATACTTTTTCTTTTTGGCTTTTGGGAAGTGAAATGCGGTAAAGGTAGCTATGAGGGTGCAACCAACTGATATGTAGAGATATAAAATAGATATGTGGAGAAGGAAAATAATGAGACTCTCGGTTCACTACTAAGAGGGTGCACATCAGTTTGATAAAATAAAACCCTAATCAAACTCATTTATAGCATGGATATTTTCACTTCTCTAAATGAATACTGAAGGTGCAAGCAGTAATAATCACAGTATCAGCAGGCATGCAAACAGAAGTGAATAAGATAAGAAAAGCAGGTGCTCCAAGTGTTCTAGTGAAGCGTGAACCTGGGTGCGTTTCCCAACATAAATCATGCATGTCATGCAATCGATTTTCAATTCATTTTAGGTATTACATCAGATAGATCATCAATAGAAAAGCATGCATATAGATAATAAAACCGAAATTCACCCTAATAGCACGTCATCGGAAATGAGCATCGCAAAAACTAATAAAGCCAAGAGAGATATCATCATATGGACCATCCTTAGCAAAAGCAGAGAAAAAGGAAAAGTAGAGAAAAATGAGATGCATGCATGGAGAAAAATAGAAAATATGATGCAAAATGAGAAAAAGTAAAATGATGTGGGAAAATGGTGAAAAAGCAAAATAAAACCTGAAAATAAGGGAGGAAAATGTAAAAATAAAAACAAAAATAAAGCGGGAGCGCTCATCCCCCAAGTTAAACGTAGCAGTGTCCTCAATGCTAAGGAAATGCTCGTGAGCGGGAGATGATGCTAAAGGGGTAGGGAGGGTGGGGGGAATGAAATAAGATAAAAACTATGTAATAAAAGAAATAGGAAGTAAAAACAAAAATATGATATGATGCAATGCACAATGAGATATGATGCATGAGTGGATCCTCCCCCAAGCTGTGTAAGAGTAGGGCCCCGAAAAGACAGATGGGCACAAAATATACGGGGAATGCAAAAGCTGTGATGGACTACATCAAGCAGAGGCACCACCTTCTGGGGGTGGTGATGGGTCCCTCTGTTGTGGACCCGGGGTAATGGGTGGCAGGTCTAGCTGTGAGTCATGGGGAGGGCTAGTGGTGAGATCGATGGTGGGAGTGGAAGGAGCAGCAGTATATAAGACCAGGGCAGAGAGTGGATCAACTGTGATGGACGACTCAGAAGTAGTAGAAACAGGCTCTGCAGAAGCCTGTGGAAGTGAAGCACTGAGTGGTGCTGAGTGGGTCACAATGTCCTGCCTGGGTAGCGGTGGGTGGGCAAGTATGACAGTAGGTGGGCCACGGTGTCTCAGCAGGTCCATAATGGAAGAAAGATCCGACTCAACCCTCGATCTGTGTGTCCTAGTCTCGACAAGAAAGGCATCGAAATCCCGCTGCAAGCGGGAAGTCAACTCCTCTAGAGTGGTCAAGCGAGACTCTGAAGAACGGGAGTCGGGTGGGGCACGGGGTAAATGTCAGTGAGTCAACACTCGCGTGAAACAGCCCGATGCAGCTGAGGCACCGTGCTGGGCATGGAAGGTGGGCGAGGGTGAGCTCGAGAGTACCTCAGAGATGGCAGAAGGGAGAGCTGTAGTCGACACAGAAGTGTGGACAGTCGTCGATGCTCACACCCCGGGAGTACACACACCCGTGACAGACGAGTTGTAGTCTTAGCGCAAGCGCACGGTGTAGCGGCGAGCGGGTATCGAACTCAGGGAGGACAAATGACAGTGTCTCCTTCCAATCACCTAGCAATGAAGAGGATCGAGAATCGTTTGGGGTAAACAATCACAATCGTGCGAATATCAAGAGGAAATATCAAATTAATAAAACGTCTAGGGGTAGTGAATCCCCACTACGGACCGCCTCTCATCAGTGTGATTCATAAGTTTCATTGTTGCTAAACTTGAATGTAAGTGAACTAGTCGCAACTAAATATAGAACCAAGCTCACGCTCTCGCGCTATTGCTGGTCTATAGCAAACCTAGGATAGGGCCCAATCTCTTGCAAACCCTAGCCTAAGCCGCTAGCGTGAAGAACGACATCATCGTTCAATCGTATCTCGAGCCCACTCTCGTGCAAACTCGAGATACGACCTAGGTTGTGATAGCTTCTATCCGTCCAATCTCTTCCAAACGGATATTGGTATAGATTCACAATTGAAAACCCTAGCTTTGGCCCAATCTCTTGCAAACCAAGTCTAGAGAAATCCAATCGTCAATCTAAATCGAATTTCTAGGCCTTCCTATCAATTGGGACCCAATCTCTTGCAAATCCCAATCGATATGAATCCCTAGCTATTCATAATTAATCAATCCCAACCTAACCCTAATCAATTCTAGCAACAATTTCATAATTGCATCATAATTTAGAAATAGGGTCCATAGGGTTCATCCCTACGCCCTAAGACGATGGCACTACTCACTATTCATCATGAAATTCTCAGAAAAAGCAATAATAATATCAAGAGAATTCATTGCAATAGAGAAATAGCTAATAAAAATTGAGTTTTTGATAGGAAATAGACAAACCAATGAAGATCCAATGATATCCAATGAGAATCCAATAAGAGTAGCCTTTAAATCTCCAAAAAGAAAGCCTAAGTCTAATTAATCTAGAAAGTTCTGAAAAGTTTTTGAAAAAGGATGCCAAAAGGTCCTCTAACTAGGGCAAAAACTGGGTTTAAATACCCTCCAAAATCGCCCAGAAAATCGTGACCAAACTGCCCCTGCGCAGCCCAGAAATCGTAACTTACGCAGCAGGCGGAGCGGCTTACTCGGCCGAGTGACATTGTCACTCGGCCGAGTGACAGACCCTGTAAGAAAACAGTAAGTCAGGGGGGTCTCAGGGTCTGCCTTCGGAGGTGACTCGGCCGAGTATACTTATCCGTTCGACCGAGTGGCATTATCGTTCGGCCGAGTGACTTTCGACATGATCTTCAAAAAATACAGTAACTTCGGCCTTTTTCTGGACAATTTCTCTGTACCACTCGGTCGAGTGAGATTTCTCATTCGGTCGAGTGGGATTTCTTCGTTCGGTCGAGTATACTCTGAAATTAGCTCTGTGTGCGTATCCGTTCTAGTCGGCCGAGTGGGGCTTCTTGTTCGGCCGAGTGAGTGCTCCACTCGGCCGAGTGACATGCTGTAAATGCCCAATCTTCTACATTTCTCCTCCTCGTCGCTCCTACGAAGTTCCTTCTTCTTCCACTCATCTTCCGTCGCTGAATGGCCCTCAAATGAGCCGCGGGTGACACTCCTTAGCGCTTGTGAACCACTTGATCTCAAAATCGCTCCGAATCGCTCCATATTTCCTGAAATATGACAAAAACAAGAAATAGTGAAAAGCATCGCAATATTGTCAAATAATCGTGAAAAACGCGATATGAGCGATCAAAACGGCATGCAAACATGCAGAAAAAAGGTGTAAAAATATGGAGTGATCAAAATCCCCCCAAGCTTACCTCTTACTCGTCCTCGAGGAAGATAAGTAAAAGGCGAGCCCGATGGAAAAAATAATAAAAAGAAAAGACGGAAGAGATAGAAAATAAAGAAAGCAAGCAAAGCGAGAGGTGCTAGATCATTTTCTCAGGACGTGGGTTTTGCTTACTCATGTAGCACACGGCGAATGTAAAACTCACGCCAAAGATTTTTATCTCGATACCATAGTATATGGATGCATTCAAAATAGAAAACCCGATAATAGCAAAATAATATGAGATACGGAATCATTCTAGAATTAACATCGTCTGAAGCATCTAAAGCGGTATACATAATCATAGACCACACACTTTTCAATTGAATGCTTTCTATCTGGAGTATAAGAGATATCACACAATATTGAGCAATAAGAATAGAAAAGTGTGGTTTTCATGAAATGTATGCTAAGTGTCAATTCCTGGATTTTGTAAAACTTTTAGTGATCTCACCAAGTATAGAAAATTATCTAGCTTAGGTTGTCATGCACAGTCAGGTAGTCACTCTCTCACACATCATTGGTTCCTCTCTCCCAAGCTTATCTATAAGCGTGGTGGCATAAGATAAATCAATAAATATATTCCCCGTTTTTGAAGCTCCATGATAAAATAAAAACAAAAGAGGGAAGAAAGAGAGAAAGAGCGTGAGATGGGATCATGTATAAACTTCTTTTCTCTTTTCTTTTCTTTTTCTCATTTTTTTCATTTTTTAAGATATCTATATACAACTATGATCCCAAATCAAAAGATAGAAAGATATACATGTATTTTTTTTCTTTTTGATTTTGGGGGTAGTGGAGCATGAACTTTATAAAGCGGGGGAATTGCCAATATAGGATCCGCTAAAGGGAGATTCACCAATGAATATAAATAGAGAATTAATGCTCAAGATATGTGGAGAAAGAAATAAATGTAACGCTCGGTTCACTCTATAAGATGTGCACAACAACTTCAACAGAGTAATATAATCTACTCAGTTTGATCTCAGAAAGTAAACTAGTCCAGTTATATCAGCCTAACATTCATTCATTCAACCTGAAAGTGAGGTGTACATTTTTCATGCAATAAGAAGTGATATAAGAAAGGAAAGCAGTACTCCAGATATAAGCAATCAATACATGAAGCTTGGTGTGTTTTTTACGAAGAGCATACATATGAATTATCAGACTTCAGCTAATAACAGAATTTCATCCATATTCATATACGAAAAGGTGGGTACTATCTCAAATGCATAGCATGACAAAGCATATGATATCTGAAATAAAAGCTACGACGTGAAAAAATAGCATGCATACAGAGATAAGCTAATCATCACGTCATCATCATCACAGAAAAGTCATCTCTAGCAAAAGATGAAAGAAACAAGGATAAAAGAAAATAGAGACTACTACGAAATGCAGCACACTCAAAAAGGTAAGAAAACGTGATGCATGATAAAAAACGAAAAAGTGGGTGAAAATGAGTGCAAAAGCGGAAAATGTGAGAAAAGCAAAAATAAAAGGGTGACAAAAAGCAAAAGCGTGAGAACTCACTCCCCCAAGCTAAAGTGCACAGTGTCCTCAATGTGCGAAGTGTGGCACACTGAGAGAAGTGAAATGGGTAGGGTGGGTGAGGATGCATGCATGATGAAAATAAAAGAAAAGGAAATGATATGGTAATGCAGGTGATGTATGCAGAGGTCAAAATGGTGCGGAATATCAGTGTCCCCAAAAATAAGATCCCTCACTTCAAAAGAGATATAAACAGATATGACCAAAAAGGTACCAAAACGGCGCGTGGATGAGGGGTGCAAAAATCACCAGGCCAAAAAACAACCAGCAAAACAACAAAAATATAGAAGGCATCCAAAGTGTGCCTAGGCTGGTGGAGGTGTACTAGCACCGTCCTGTGGCGGAGGTGGTGGTGGAGGTGGTGGGCGTGGTAGCTGCTGGGTGGGTGTCGGTGGTGGAGGCAGACGCGCCAGAATCTGGTTCAGGCAAGCCTGAATACTGGGAAGAATGGTGACGTGGGTCTGCACAGAACTAACTGTGGCGGAGAGAGCCCTGAAATCCCCTCTAAGTCCACTAACAGCCCCCTCAAGAGCACGAATGCTCTGAACTAGAGTGTCGGGGGGTGGTGGAACAGAGGGACGCACAGGTCTAACATGTGAAGCGCGTGGCTGTCTCACGCGGATAGTGTAGAGGATGGGTCCAGCAGGAAAGTGGGGAGGTGGTGCTATGCTCACTAAGTGATGCCCAGCCTCTGTGAGAGGCTGGGACGCATGAAAGGTCGAAGTGGAACAGCAGCGGTAGTGGAAGTGTAAACAGACGATGAGGCGGCGTGAGAGGTCAGTGACGCAGACGTGGGGACAGATGTCACGACACTCTCGGAAAAGACAGCAGTAGTGGGGACAGATGGGCCAATGTCCAGGGTGGCCGTGGACAAAAGTGAGGACAGAACCGCCACTGCGGCGGTAAAGAAGGTCTCGCCGCTCTCAATAATGGTAGGGGGACGCTTGATCACTCCATATTTTACACCTTTTTTCCGCATGTTTTCACGCCATTTCGATTGCTCATATTGCGTTTTTCAAGATTATTCGACAATATTGCAATGCTTTTCACTATTTCTTGTTTTTGTCGGATTTCAGGAAATATGGAGCGATCGGGAGCAAAAATGAGCTTAAAGGATTTGCACCCACTCCGGAGTGTCAACCATGGCCCTTTTGAGGGTTATTCTGCAATGGAAGACGAGTGGAAGAAGAAAGAACGTCGTAGGAGCGACGAAGAAGCGAAAAGATGGAGATTGAGCATTTTCAGCATGCCACTCGGCCGAGTGAAGGAGTCACTCGGCCGAGCATTGAGACCCCGCTCGACCGGCCAGATCGGACACGCAACAGAGATGTATCAGCGTGCACTCGGCCGAGCATCGCACGCCCACTCGGCCGAGTGCGGAGACTACGTCCGCCCGAGTGGCACCCAGACGACGGCAAGCCAAAATGTCCAACTCTCTGTAATCCGTCAGTCGACTACGAGCTCCGACGTGGCCGAGTTCCAAAAGCCCCTCGGCCGAGTGACATTTGCCACTCGGCCGAGTGATGCCGAGGACACGCAGCGCCCAGATTTTCAGACAGCCTCCCACTCTTTTGAAATCTGCTATCATTCCAGCAATTAAAGTATTTTTATCATATTTTTTATGGTTAGTACACTTCATGAAGGTTCCAACGCCGCCAAGAACGCGCCAATCGGAGGTCGGATGAAATCTGGAGAATTTCTGCAAGTTGACACTGCAGTGCAGGAATTTCCACTCGGCCGAGTCACATTTTCCACTCGGCCGAGTCGGCGACGGGCCCAGATTTTAAGTTGCGGTTTGGGCTGTTTTTGGGCACGATTTTGAGGCGTTTTCTAGGGTTTCTTGCTAGGGTTTTGGGGGAGTATTTAAGGGGTTTGTAGCCACCATTAGAGGGGGATCCCCATTATGTTTTCTTAGACCCCATATGTTTTTCTTAGGATTATTTTAGAGGTTAGGCCATGCTCTAGGCCCCCTCTTGGATCTAAAAGCTTGTATTTTGGATTGAAGATCTTCATCAAGCTAAGTATTTTCTTCTTTGAATCTTTGTTTTTCTATCTTTTTGTATGCAAGCAATGATTTTTATTGATTCACATATCCTTGTTGCTATGCTAGAGTAGATTTGTTGTTCTAGGGTTTGGGGATGAACCCTATGGATCTAATTTCAGATTTGTGATGAATGAATTTCTATATTACTAGAATTGCTAGGAGGTTAGGTTGTGATTGATTTACTACGGATAGCTAGGGATTTCCATCGATTTGGGATTTGCAAGAGATTGGATTCTAATCGATGGGAAGGCCTAGATATTCGATTTAGATTTACAATTGGATTTCTCTAGACTTGGTTTGCAAGAGATTGGACCAAAGCTAGGATTTTTAATTGTAAATCTATACTCATATTCGTTTGCAAGAGATTGGACGAATACGAACTATCACAACCTAGATTGTAACTCGAGTTTGCACGAGAGTGGGCTCGAGGAGCGATTGGACGATGATGTCGATCTTCATGCTAGCGGCTTAGGTTAGGGTTTGCAAGAGATTGGGCCCTAATCTAGGTTGCTATAGACCGGCAATAGCACGAGAGCATGAGCTTGGTTCTCTATTCAGTTACGACTAGTTCACCTCAACACAAGTCTAGTAATATTGAGATTCACTATTTACGATGATGTATGACGATCCGTAGTGGGAATTCCCTAGCCCTAGACGTCTTTATTTGATTTTATATCCCCGTACTTTGCCCGACGATTGTGACAGGATCGTCGCAAGGCAAATTCCCTCTTTTATTATATTGTATTTGAATCGATATTTGACCGATTTCTTTATCATCGACACCGACATCCACCACCATTTTCATTATATCATACCATAGCCATCTCCACCAATAAAACCTTCGTAGTCGAACCAACCTAGAATAGATTGGAACCAACACCACCTCCTCGTGTTCGATAACCCGCTCACCACTATACCGTGCACTTGCGGTAAAACTACAACCGTTCTTTGGGTTACATCTCGGAGCGATCAAGTTTTTGGCGCCGTTGCCGGGGAGGTGTTTTCTGTTGGGTGCCAATTTTTCACAATTAGGTTTATTAGACTACGAAAAAAAAAATTTAACAAAAAGAATTTTTCACCCCCGCCACCATTATTATCATTTCTATATTCTTTTGTGCCGCTGATATTTTTCTCCAGGTATTTATCTTTGTTTATCAGGTGTTATGGATGGTATTATGTGGACCACAGATTTTGAGGAGAAAGCATTTCAGAACTTATTGGAGGGCCTCTTGGAGTCAGTGAGGTTCACCGGTTCAGAGAGCATTACAGCAGGTGATGCATTTGAGCTACGATTTGCAGATTTTGTTATGAACCGTGTTTTAGCTGCAGGAACAATTGAGGAGGACATCCATGTCAGTCTTGAGGGGGATAGACTATATTTTCGGATTGCTTGCAGGCATTCCCCTCCACATGATACATCCCCACAAGCTGACACACTTGAGCAGCCAACATCACCATTCTAGAGAGAGCCCACATTGATAGTCGATGAGAAGGTAAAGGAGCACACTGTCGAGCCAGAGCATATTGACGAGGAGGCCTCACATGCGGAGCCCGAGCATGCTTTTGAGGAGGCCTTACATACGGAGCCAGAACTTATCATCG